>JAHREE010000161.1:2623034-2769068 GCA_033628505.1 Tringa tobata
AAGCTTGAATTAAGCTTCTGAAATTACGGTTTTTATCCCTGGCACTCGATCAAATAAGAGACCGGGGGGGGGGGGGAGGCGCAGCCGCGTTTGTAGACAAAGACTTCAGTACGCCTCCCCATTAGTTGCAGGCTGGTTGTGACTGATACACTCCAAAAAGTTAAACCGTGGTGTCTGTGCTATGAACTCCTCAAATGAGGTTTTTAGAAGCAATGTAGTTGCTTGCAGCTGCCCAGATTTCCTCTAATTACTTTCGCAATACAAATTTAAATAGCTATTTTTCGTTGAGCTGGTGTTCCTGCAGTGTTTTTAGAGAGGGTAACTCTCTGAGGGGTATTCCATTATAAACCTCAGAAATGAATTTCAGTCTTTAGCTTGGTACCAAGTGTTATGTCATAAGCCCTCTCCTGGGGTTTTTTGTTTGTTTGGTTTGGTTTTTGGGGTTTTTTTGGTTGGTTGGTTGTTTTTAATTCTGTTTTTAAAACATGAATCATTAAGAGATTTTAATTAATTGTTTGTTTCCAGAATTGCAGGAAGCTTAAATACTGAAGCCAGTGGAAATTCAGTTATGAATGTAGTTTTAAATAAGTGGCCATTAACCAATATTAATTTGTATTATTTCTTTAGTGGCCTGATTGGGTTGTAGTTGGTTAGTTTAATTATAAGGAAGACTGCCATCTTAAATCATGTTCTGTCAGTAAGACAATCCTGTTCTTTGAGTCTCTTTTGGGTTTGATGTATTCATTCAGATTTGTTTACCTCTAACTTAATGCGTGAGACATTTTAAGTGAAATAATTCAGAAACTTCTTTCAGTGAATTAAAAGTTCACCAATTTTTCTTTGAGTGTGTTTCTTCTTGAGGTGCGCATTTGAGTGTGTGACTTGGCTGCTCATAACTACGCGAGATAGTCCTCACTGTCCAGGGCTCTCTTTTTAGTACGTGCTATTGCCAGTAGTAAGTTTGCAATATAATATTTTAAAATATTGGCACTGTCTTCAGTGGAACAAATTTCAGCACTGAATTTATCAATACGAGCAGCTCAGAGGTGTAAGTTGTGGTGTTGAATTGTAATTTTGTTTCCAACAAAGAAAATATAAACAAAACTGTGTAGTAGTGTATATGAAGACAAGGTATAGTCTTAGTCATTTTTGTGGCCCTATTATTTGTAAAAATACCCAGGTTTCTCTTGTTTGTTTCTAACCAGGAATCTAATAATTAAGACTTGTCACTGAAAGAAATAAATAATATTCTTCCAGGAATTCAAAACCATTTTCTCCTATACAACAGATATTTTTTTTTTCCTCATCCATTCTCTTCAGAGGGTATTAGATAGTATTTGCCATCTGATTTAGAATCTGGACGAGAGAAACAATCAGGTTTATATTTCAATCTCATTATGCAAGACAGAAACAAGAGAGAGTATGTCTATACTCAAGGTTCAGAACCACCTAAGGAGACTTTGCCTGAGCCAGCTCTGGTCCGGCAGCTGATGGGCTCTGGACAAACCAGAGTCCATCATATCACCACTTGGATGGTTAGGGGGCTGGAGCACTTAGTGTATGAGGAGAGTCTGAGGGAACTGTATGTCTTCAGCTTGGAGAAGAGAGGGTGGCAGAGGAATGTAGTTACTGTCTTCCAGTGCCTGAACTAGAGAGAAAATGGTGCCAGATTTCTCTTGGTGCTGTGCAGTAGGAGGAGGAGAGACAGCACTCTGAAGTTGCCCTGAGGGAAGTTCTGACTAGGCATAAGGATGGCATTCTTCACAGTGAGGTGCAAGGGAGAAGGTTTCCCAGACAGGCAGTGGCTTTAGAGATATTCAAATCTCAACTGGACGAGCCCTGTGGAATCTGACCTAGCTTTTCGTAGTTAGCACTGCTTTGAGAAGGAGAGTGGATCCTCAGAGACTATTTTCAGCCTATTTTTTATTCTATGATTCTATCCAAGCATGTTTGTATCCAAACCAATCCAAACCCTTTCTGTAGGCTTTGCTGCATCCTATAGGCTTATTGGCTTGGTAAGCAGTAGTTTTATGACACAGTGCAAATACACTATTAGGAGATGTATTCATGCTAGTATTATAAAAGACTGGTAGCTGTTACGCACTCTGTATTAGGAATCTTTTTGCACTTGAATATGTTAGACTACAAAGAAATACACGGCTTCATGTTTTTTCCAGTAGAGTTACAACTGCTCCAATTACCAGACAAAAAGCAGGCATGTCAGGTAAATCTTTCTGTATTGGTTATAATACTGCTTTTTGCTCATTTATGCAGAAATAAGTTCATCGTCTGTGTTGCTGCAGACTATGAGATGTTATGGGTGTTAGAATTTCGACGTGTTTAAAAACCTTGCACATGGACCATGGAACTGGAAGATAAACTGGCAAGAGTGTTAAATGTGGGACCGAAAGATATACTCCATTATTGTGGCAAAGTCTTCAGACGCTTTTTCTGTGATTGCCAAAAAGCTATATTAAAACCAGCAAAATTGGCCTGCTTGGTGTTTAGAGTACTTTAATTCACCAGGTATTTTGAACTCTACTCAAAGGGAAGCCGGATGTGTTTAATCTCATTTGGGGAGAGAATGGAGGAGGATGGATCTTCTGTTTATTGGAAGAGTAGTGCTGTTTATTTTGAAACAAGTTAATTAAAACATTTTGTAGGACTCTCTCTTGCAGCTAGTGGTAGTCAAGGAGTTTCTCCCCATCACGTTCAGGAGAGATCTCCTTAGAGCTGGCGGGAGTTTGTTTCTTTTATGAGTGTCCCATAACACTGATAACTGCTAACTGTTAGCTAACAGCTAACAACTGATAATGAATGTCTATACATTTTTATCATTGTCAGATTCCTGTATTTTGACGGTTTTCTTTGGAGCCTGATTTGGTTAAGTGCCTAAAACTTGTGTGAGTTCTACATCACAGCAATTATATTGCAAATGATAGCCACTTGTTTAAGGGCAGCTCGGGTATATCTACACAAATTTTCTGTGCTTTGGATCTTTCCTCCATTATAGCCTTTGCATAAAAGCAAAGCAGTAGCATAGACGTGTAGTATTACTGCAAGTGCAGCTGCATGGAAGGAGGCCGTGTGGGCAGTGCCAGCAGTATTGGTGGTGGTATGAAACAGAGGAGAACTACAATAGCTAAAGGCAGTTGCGTTAGAACCAATTTAAAATAAGTTTACAACTAGATTGTCTTGTTTGTTTGTAGCAAGGTGCTGTACGGTGCTAAAATGTGCTAGCCAGTGTCTGGGGCATGGTCAGAGAGTGTTTTTGGACAGACAGCTTTTATGTCTGATTCTGAGGGATCAACGTTGTGAAAAAGTAGAAAATACTGGATGCTCATAAATGAAAGTTTATGGTTTAGAAAAAAAAAAAAGACATTTTCTGTTTTTAAAAAATGTTGACCGAAGAAAGGGAATAAAAAATGTAGTTATTTATTTTTATTATTTCATGATTTCTCATAATGCTTTAATGTATATCTTGGCAAAAAGGCAACACAAGTGCTTTCCAGCCTAAAATTAATTTTTCAGAGCTGTGATTTTTTCAAAGGTGTTTAAGACAGCTGAATTCTACATGGAAACACTCCAGAAAGAAAAGGGAAAGTGATATGAAATTGTATGTGTAAAAATTATTATAGAAGAGTTAAAAATAGAATTATAGCTAGATTACAAGTTTTAAGTATTCCCAGAAGTCTACTATTAGTAGTAGTTTAAATATCTAGTTGTGATTTTCTTTTTTTTTTTTTTTTTCCCCAAGCCCAGTCCAAGTGGCAAAGAGAGGTTGGCAAAGAGAACAGTGAACTTACTACCGCAATTGTCTCAGGTAGTTTTGTTGGCTTGTTTTTGTATTCTTTCATTTTCAAATATGTGTCACAGCATGGTTATATAAAGATGATGGTTCTCATTCAAGTATATGCTGAAGTATATATTCTCTCTCTGCACTATATATGTATATTATATATGTGTATTATATCTGTATGTGGAGCATTGTTTATAGTTCAGTATTTGGAAAACAGTGGAAGTGGAGTATTTTAACAACTTTGAAAATATTTCAGTAAGGTATAAAACTAGAGAGTTTACAAATATTTATATATAAGTTTAATACGCTTGTCTCTAATTACCTGGATATTTAGAATTTGAGGGCAACATATAGGTAGTTGTTTATTGTGTCATTTTTATGCTGCCTTATTCCCGCTGTGTATTAGGCTACAGTTTCTTTTATTTACTGTATTTAGGAAATCTTATAGCACCTACAAGAAGTGTAAACCTAAAATGCAAAATACTTATTCCAGGCAAGGTCTAAACCACTATGGCAGCAGACTTGTCCTTCATTCTGCCTGAGCAAAGAACAGAAAGATGACAAGTCAGATGAGTTTACTGTAAAAAATGAGTATTCACCAGGTAAGGCTAACATGTTCAGTACTACTAAAGAAAACCTCTCAGAAACATGAACTGTGTGATACATTTCAACTTTTTTTTTTAAAAAACTTAATTTCAAAATGTATTTTCTGCAAGGAGAATATCTGAAGGTCAGATGCAACAGACGCAAGAGACAGGATTCTAGAGATAACGAAGCAGGTGCTGGACCATCAGCTTCTACATTGCAGAGCAGCAGTCATCTAAGAAAAACCCATGAAAGTTTCAGAAGTGCTCTTGTTAACATTATATTGTGAGTTTTCTTATCTTTGAATAATGTCTTTTTCCTTTTTGAGATATGAACCAAATTTCTAAATTAAATTAGTTTAAAATTTTGATTGCAAATTGAAAATATGTATATGAGCATTAATTATATCACCAATTTTAATAGCTGCAGGTAAAATACAAACTTGGTCATGTGCTGCAGTGTTCTTTTTGAATCAGAATGTCTTGTGCTCATTGTAAAGTTTTGGCAATTAACTTTTTTTGTTTTATTTGTTCACAGTTGACATGTAGGATAGCCATATATTACTTATGCCAGTAAAATCTATCTGAAGAATGTGACACATACTTTTTTGTTTGTTTGTTTGTTTTTTTGTGTCTCAGACAGCAAGACCTTACTGAAGAACAGCTTCCATCCCTTGATGGAACCCAGCCTCCAAGAGCCATTTCTTCTACACCAATAGAGAAAGATATATTGGTAGCTAAAGACTGTTTTCTAGAGTATTAAATTAAATACAGTGTCAGTCATTTATTGTAAATATTGATGAGCTGATTGACATACAATGTTATTTATAGTGTTACTGTTGAGAATGGACCATTAGGAATGTATGGATGTTTGAAAGAATTGCAGAATGGAATAGAAATTTGAGCATAACCAATGTCAGGAAGTAATAAATTAATCTTTTCTACACTTACTGAAGGTGAGAATAACTTGCAAGGGCAAATCCGCTGCTTTATCTGAGGAGACAGAAGCTGAAAACAGTTCTCTTTGGATTACCCTCAGCTAGAGGCTAGGATGTTCTTAATTCTCATTCTGATTTAAGATACCTTGTATGACACAATTGTATACACAATTTTGTACACAAAATCTATTTAAAATATATTAAGTTCATTTGGGGATTGAAACACATTCATGTGTTACTTCATCACATTGGTACTCTTCCAGTTTATATTCTGTTCTGCATTTCTTTGAATTTTGGCTGATATATTTCTTCATCTGGGTTTCTTTTCTGAAAGAACCTTTTCTGAGGTTTTGTTAATTGGATTTCATGTGTCGAAGTAAATGCCGGCATACAAACAGATGTACTTATTTGTGGATATGCATTCATATTCTGAAGCAATGCATTAGCTGTACATTGTACATCCATGCAAAACTCTGCAGAATGCATGGCTTTCTTTTTTAATATGTGATCCAGCCCTAGAGCTAATGGGTAACAATAAATGGTGAGATAGATGAATTTAAAATTTATTTAAGGAAAAGATTGCTACTGGGACAGTGCAAAGGAGAGGTGTCTCTCTAGAATTATAAAATTGTAAAAGCAAAACCAAAACAAAAGTCATATTTCTATGAGTTATGTCCATTCTTCAGTGACAGTTTTGTTATTTAGCTCTTATCAGAGAAATGGAACGAGGCTTATGCTGCTATACCCTATTTTTCTATCTAGATAGCTTTTTATTGTTATTCTACCAACTTGTGTTTGGCAGGCTGATGAAGGTATTTACATCAAATTTAGTGTTGCATATGTAATTTGCAACATAAATCAGTACTTAGTATTAATTTCATTTATTTGTACTAAATAAGGCCGTATCTCTAGCTAAACCTGTAGTAGTGATGTCTTTCTAGTGCTGGACTTAACTGATGCATCTTACTCTTTTGTTCTGCAGAAATACTACTATTACATTCGCCATGGAATTGATACAGGGAATGTGGCCCCACTGGATGAATCCTGGCTAGACCACATCTTAGCTTTAATTCCACAACATCTGAAAGTCCTTGATGAAAGTATACATTCACTGACTGATGAAATGAAAGAAGACTATCTTTTGAGTGTAAAAAAGGCTATAGGTAGATTTCTGGGAGTTTACTTGCGTTTTCACCTATGTTGTAATATTCAGAAGCATTCATTGTTAAGTGCTGTTCACTGCTGAAAGCTACCATTGTTGGAGAGTTATATAAAAGTGTTCTCCTGGATGTTAGAGCCACACTTTAATAAAAAGAATACTCAGGTTTTCTTATGCTTGTAATGACCAAAACTAATATTATTCAGTATTTTTGATCTTTCAACACTTTTAAAAAACATTTTATTTTATAAGTCCCTAGTTAATTGTATAGCTTTCTCCTAAATCCCTTTTCGTGTATATCTATTTAAAATTGTTCATCTCAATGAGTTGTGCATTTGAACATTTTGGTTGAGATATTGAGGTACTGGAGCATGTCCAAAGAGCAATCAAGCTGGTGAAAGGTCTAGAGAACAAGCCTTATCAGAAGCAACTGAGGGAACTGGGGTTGTTTAGCCTGGAGACAAGGAAGCTTATAGCAATCCTTATCACTCACTACAACTACCTGAAAGGAGGTTGTAGCAAGGTGGGTGTCAGCCTCTTCTCAGCAGCCAGTGATAGGACAAGAAGGAAATAGCCTCAAGTTGCCCCAGGGGAGGTTTAGATTGGATATTAGGAAAAAAGTCTTCACAAAAGGGTTGTCAAGCATTGGAAGAGTCTGCCCAGGAAAGTGGTTGAGTCACCATCCCTTGCACTTGGGGACGGGGTTTCGTGGTGGAGTTGGTTGGCAATGTTAGGTTTACTCTGAGATCAGACTCAATGATCTTAAGGGTCTTTTTCAACATAAGTGATTCAATGATTCTGTATGATTTGCTAAGCTTAATTTGGCTTTTCTTTTTTTTTCTTTTTTTTTTCCTATACTTTTTTCAGTTGACTTTGTTTTAAGAGACAGCAGGGAAAAAGATGAAGACAAGAAAGACTTCCTTCTACCTCATCGTGCAGAGTAAGAAAATATATTTATTCAAAAACACTGAGTAGAAAACAGTGGGGTAGAATAGCATGTATAAGGATCAGTCTTAATAGTGGTAGCAGTAGAAAATTACAACAAACTTTATTTTTTTAAAAAAAAAGGCTATAAGTATATACCCCCCCCAACAGTTTGTTTTTAAAAATTTGAAAGCAGATCAACTTAATTTATGAAATGGCTCTAAATTAATGAATTTTTACAGATTTGATGTAATAAGGATGAACATATTGTAAAAAATTGCATATTCATTGACAAAATTCATTATATATGTATAATGATTTTATTACGTGCTAAATTTAAGGAACCATGAATAGGTTACAGATATGTTAGGATTTGGCCAGTATTTCTTGTATAATTTCTTTTTTTATACAGTGGTCAATATTTGAAGACTTTTTCTTTTGATATCTGAATAATGAGCAGAAAGCTAGATTTATCACCTGAATTCAGTGCTTTCTGGGATGCAAACAATTAAAGTAAATGTATAAATATTTTGCTTCTTAGCAAAGCTATGTTCATCCTACAGTTTCTTGTTTGGTTTTTTGGTTTTCGTTTTTGTATTTTGTATTTATTTATGTATTTTTTTATTAGAATAGCAGTAGTGCCAAAACCTTGGAACAAGTCTTTCTTGTCAGCATGCAATTACCTGAAAGAAAATTTGCATGCAATAAATCCTTCAATGCTTGCTGTTCTAAACTTATGGGAGACCTCATTTAAGTAAGTGTTTTCTGTATCTCTTAGTTCAGCTGCTTGATGACTTCAGAATCTATCTAGGGAAATAATGGATGGTGACATCTCAAGATTTCCAAGTTGCCCGATTGAATTTGGGACTGCTACAATATATGCATCTGAACACTGATCATAAATATGATGGCTTTGTTCAAAGGCTGTTATCACAAATATATTTCCCTCTACCTTTATGCTTTGAAGAGTTTCTGCCAACTTTTCCGCTATACAGGTCGAGGTTTCTTATCTGTACTCTCTCAGAAATCACATGGAATGCTTTGCCGTCTCATTTCCTTTGGTATCTAGGCAGTTTGAAACAAGAAGCTACACATGTAAGTTGAATAGTTTAGCTGTTTTGTACTTTATTTTCTTTAGAGCTTGGGTGAAATGCCATTTGGACCTGGCAATTTGTAATTTTCTTTTTTGGCTTGTTTTTCTTCTGCAGCCTATTCTACTAACAGTTCAATTTGAGACACCACATTCATTGTATAGAAAGGCTCCAGAATGGAGCTGCTATGATCTTATCTTCTTTAAGGCCTCTTTTTTTTTTTTTTTCTTTTTTTCTTTTAGACTCTGGCAAGCTTCCTGCTTCTGATATGTTTGAAAAATAATTTAATTTTGGATATGACTTTCATTTTTAAAAATAATCTTTCTTGCTTTTAGTGTAGTCCCTTAATTTCTATTTAAATTTGACACTTTTTTTTCAGTCTTTCTCAGGGCAGAATATTCAAAACAGTCTGACTCCCAAGAAGAAAAGGGTCGCTGTCTTGCCTAGCAGGGCGTTTGTGTTTTCCTCTTGTCTGATTAACAAGGGAAAAAGGCAGCTATTTTCTGCTTCCCAGAGTAGACAAAACTGCTTACTTATTTCTTGGCTGGTGATGCAAAAGAGAATGAACTGACCTGTCCAGGCCAGGTGCTATAAGAAGTTGCAGGGAGTGTTTTATGGGTTTGTTTGGGTTTTTTTGTTGTTGTTGTGTTTGGTTTTTTTTTAATTTCTGTTTTATCTGCTAAGTAGGAGACAAAATTCAGACAATGTCTTCAAAAATATAAAAACTGAAAATTATTTTGAAGCTAGGTTTAGATGTATGTTTATTTCTAAATTATTTTATAATATTCGCAAAAATCCACCCGGTCTTAGAAAGGAATGCTATTTAATGCATTCAGAATTTTTAATGTTTGATCCTATATATAATGAGTAACATATATACAAACTCTGATTCTGAAAATAGTTATTAATCAGAAATAGTAATTACTTCAGTTGAAGACCGTGCATACAGACAGTACTTCAGTGCTTCTCTTGATTGTTCTGAAACAACAGAAGCTAATTTTTGAAAATAACATTATTTTAAAATGTATAAAATGTGTTTAATAACCTTTATGTTTGAAATGTGAAATATGAAAAAAGTTTTATGGAAACAAAAGAATAAAACCAAGATACAGTGAATGTGCTCCTAAAATATTCATGTTATATTTTGTTTCAGAAATTTACGCCTTCTTGATACAGAAATATTTCACAACAAACAAGAAGCTGAGGAACTCTCATTTTTCCAGAATACAGTCATGAAAGAAACTGGAAAATGCAAAGGGATTTTATTGAAGAAGTATGGTCCAGTGTATCCATATTTTTTAAGCTATAGGGAAATTTTTAACTTTTTCTTCAACTGCTTTTGAAATCTGAACTTTCTGGAGAGAGAAGGAATGACCCATTTTAATAATCCATAGTAGAGAAAGAGATGCAGTGTTGTGAAATGCTTTGAGGCCTATGAATGAAAACTGCTGTGTAAATATTGTGTTATCATGATTTGTGCAGTTTTCTTATTCTGCATTTTGGTGTGACGTATTTACCTCACTTCTTAGAGATATATTAACTATATGTGTGTTAGACTATTATGACAAAGGCTTTTATTTTGTGGTCTTGTTGGTGCTGGATAAGTGAGAAAATACAGTGTTGCTACTGTCCATAATTTTTGACATTTTAGAATACAACCTGTGATACGAATTTTGTAAGACTTGCCCATCCCTGCTTCACACAAAGAAAGCATCTCGTTTATAGGAAGATTAATTTAATATTGCATCAGTAACAGTATCTCTGTAGAACATCTATTGATAGGTTTGGAATTTCAGTTTGTATATTCTCAGTTTTGAGGCTGTTTATGAGAGCGGAGTCATCTGAGAAAAGTTGTATTAATGAGATCTGTTGACTTTAGAGGGCATGATTAAGATTTTTCAAGAGTAAAATATTTGGATATCATAATGTTTGTATATTTGGTCTGAGATGTTTTAAAGAAGACAGTTTTCTTGGTAGTGCACTCAGTTTGCTGCAGTTATGCTTTCAAATAAAGCATCAGAATTACTAGGTCTTTTTTAGATATTTGTGGCTAAATTGTATTGTTTGTATGCATCTGATCTTTCTTAACCAGTAATGCTTGATTCCTGCAGTTATGTGTTACTGCACTTCTACTATTTCAGGTTTTAATTAAATAATACAACTGTTGAGACTACTATAGTCTCTAAAACTTGTTTTGTTCATTCTGTTAACATTGAAAATTTTTATTTCTGTACTTGTCTATGATTTTGTTACATATTGCCTTTACCATTTTTGCTTGTATTTGTTTCTGACCTTGAAGATACTGTTCTGCTCTTTCTGCTGCACACTTCTTTCCTTCCTATTTTCCAGCAATGACATAGCATTTAAATTTGGTTGCAAATGGGCAGAATTGCCTTTGGATTACTTTCGCATCTTAACATCTACTGAGGTTACAAGGATGCATAATAAACTGCACAATCTGTGAGATTTAAGTGTGCTACCCATGAAGCCTTTTTGGCCTGAGAAATAGGAGATAGCAAATCTGTCTATCATAATATCTTATATTTTAAATATGATTTCATAATTCTAGACAACATTTTTAGAGACGTGATTCCTTAGAATTTAAAGATACTACCATATGACCTACTTAAGTTAAACTATAGTTTTCCAAGTATGCTGCAGCATCTTTAACTGCATGTCATAAAGCATTTATCGCAATTAACTTGAAACAACATGCTAAACCACATTTATTCATGCTAGTAACTTGGAAAAAATTAAAATTGTGTTTTTTTAAGGTGGTTTCCAGAAGTGCAGAAAATCTTTTACCAAGGTAATAAACGAAAACAAGTACCCAGCAATGCCAGCGTCACTAAATTAGAGTCTTTCTTCGGTTGTGCTGCCACTTTAATGACTCGTCAACTGCAACATTTACTTTTACATTCAGTTCAAGACTTTACAGACTTAATTGTTCAACCAGCAGTAAGTAGTCTTTCACACACTCACTAGCAGCATTGTTTATCCATGTATATACAATTTATTTCCTGTTAATTTTGCTTCTTTTGAAAAAAATGATAGGAAAAAAAGGTATGAAGCCTAGTGGCAGATGCTTTCTGGAAAAAAAAAGAATTTTAGGAATGCATTATTAAGTAGTTTTAAAATAGTGGGGTTTTTTTGTCATGTAAGAAGGGAAATACCAACATATTTTAAATCTGATAACCTCAAGAACATACTTCAGTCCATTAGACATACAGTATAAATTCATTAATAAAAAGGCCGTTTGCATCTTGCAGTAGTGCTCTCTCTCTCCATAATACCGATCTGTGAAGGAGTCTTATCTTCTCTCTCCTATTAGTAAGTGTCTACTACGTGCTTTGACAGAATAGTTTTTTGGGGAAAAAAAAGTAAGAAGGAACTCACACACAATGTCTGTTGTAGAGGTAAATATTTCTTGTTGATATTTGATGTCTCGGAGTGCAACTGGATCTTTGTTCAGCTTTTCATTAATAGAGCCTTGCCATCAAATATCCTCAGAACTCTGGCTCCAGGTAATATTGATGAAGAAACATGCAGACAATGTAAGGAGGCAAGGAATCTTTTTCATTCCCACTCCCTTGTAATTGCTTTGTATGCTTCTGAGTTAAGTGACCTTTGATGTCTGCAGTACTATTTTTCTCTTCTTGTTAGTAATAGGTACTTATTTTCTAATTGGTATGGTTTGAGGAACCCACAACAATTTATTGTAGTTCAGACGTTTATTCCCGATGACCTGTCCCCACCCAGGAAGGGGAATCAGGGAAAAAACAAGGAAAGTTTACCTGGAAGTTACCAGGATCGCAGCCATCAAGGGAGAGAGAGATTCCTAATTTACATTGATTGTGAAGTTCATGGTATGAAGTAGTATTGTTGGCCAGCTTGGGTTAAATGCCCAGGTCTTGCTTTTCCTCATCCCTGCACCTGGCTAACTCAAAGACTCTGAGGCCTTGAAACCCACATACCATAGCTGGCTATAAAGTAAATATTTTCATTCACTTTTAGAAGACTCTAGAGTCTTCTAAAAGTGAAGTTTTCCCAAGTGTTGGAAGAGAAATTAGTCCTGTGTCTCTCAAACCAGAACACTAATCTTATCCTTCCTAATAGTAATCCTATGCTACCTGGTAGCGATAAAATGCTTCCTTGTGTTTCCTAATTAAAAATTTAGTGTAGTTAGAATTTGTTAGCAGATGTAGGAAAGTTAAGAGATGTCTGATCCAGATTAAAGATAGGATGAAGAATCAGATTATGCCACCAAGGACAAAAGCATACACAAATGTTCATATTGGAATACTTGGGAATCCATATTGCAAATATAACCATCATAATACTCAGTTTTTGTGGATCAGATTATTTTTTTAAAATGTCAGTAGATTCATAGTGGTTGTTCCAGATGATGGAATGCTGTAAACGTAGTAATTCATGTATCACTACACTTCTGATGACTGCTACTGCGAGGCTACTCTGCCTCAGTCTATGCAAACAACTTTTTTGAAGTTGTTGCCTGGTATATAGAGGATGTTTCTTGTGCCTGTATTTTATCTTAATGAACAACAGTTTGTGTGACTTTTATCAGAGACGTACTTCCTACTTATGCAAGTGTTTTTGTTAGGATTATGGCATATCATTGGCAATTAAAGTCATATGCTGGAGTAATACTTAATGATCTTTTGACTTTTCCTGCATGAGTTAACTAATATTTTACTTCTTTTTTTGTGTGTGTGTGTTAGAAATCAGTCCAAGCCTGCAAACACCCTGGTTTTATCCTGAGGCTAATCCTTCAGAATGATGGTATTAAATTTGAACCTGACTTCAAAGACTATAAGGATATATTATTGAATGTTTTTACTGTTATGATTCAAGCTGTCAGTGATATACCAAGAGTTGAGACCAAATTATTTTCAAAGTGGGTAAGACGATACAGCCCTCATGGGTTTTGTTTTATCATATTGTTGCTGCATTTAGTTCCTAGGTATTTTTAATAAATAGCCCTATTGTCAGAACTCAGGTAGTAATATTATAATACTCTCTCAGGATATATGGAACACTGAAATAATCTAAATTTTATTAATGAAAGGCCCAATCATTGTTCTCTAAGCAAATAAAAAGCCAAGAATCAGCTAGTTTCCTCTATGAGTTATTTCATGCAAGAGCTACAACTAATGTACTACAAACAAAATTGATGCATTTAAATTTTAAACACATTTCTGCAGTATTTTGGAAAATATGTTCTATTTTGATACTGGAAAGGGTACTGTCTTTTTGATTATAGAATCTTTTGAGTAGACTATCCTTTAAAAAAATTGAAGCCATCATTTTTAAGCAATTTATATTTTAGTTGGTTTATGCATTCAATGAGATTAAAATGTTAGGTCAAACAGGAAGCAGTCCCGGTTAAGTAAAAAACATTTTGTCAAATAATAACAATAACATACCTAGTTAGGTTAGAATAGCATGTTACTTTCAGTGTAGCAGTCTTAGTTTTTCATATATGTAGAATGAAAGTAATGCCCTGTGGTGCCTCTTGATCATTTTCCAGAGAGCTGTGGAAGGTGAACATCTCTTTTTCCTGAAGGAATATCATTTGGACATTCTGTTGCCCTTTCTGTTTACCACCAAGTTGAATTTTAAATAAAGATGCCAGCCCTCAACTTTGTTGTTAATATGGTTGGCCATGTGACCAAGCAGAAACCTGAGCAGTGTGCGATGCTTTATGAAAGCACTAATCAATAACCTGTGAAAAGACAAATTAAAAGAAGCATCTCAAGCACATCTAAATGCACAAGAGTAAGGCTTTAGACCTTCTAGGGAGTTGCATGAAAGTGCTTTCCATATTTCTAACGTTACAGATTCATCAGTTGATAGCAAAATTGAAGTTGTGCCTGTGGTTCAGGGAAAATAAAATCAATTTGATTGAATTTTAAAATGTTGATAGAATTGCTTGGGTAGATAAGTATGTGGAGCTCTGAGTTCCTGAATGAAGCAGCTCCGATTTCTTACCTGATGGAGGCAAACATCCGTAACCTAGGATTCAAAAAAATCTGGGACTAGAATGTAAGTGGCTGTGTATAGAAAATTAGGTTTTTAATCAAACTTTAATTAGAAGGATTTTAAAGTAATATTTTAGGGTGATTTTTCTATACTTATCTTCTGTGACATAACTGAGTTACAGGCAACTGTAATTTGAAAATGTGTTTGGTTTTTTGTGTGTTTTTTTTTTTTTCAAAGCCAAAAGGTGAGTCCTCATCAGCTGTCTTGAAGCCTGTTATCCTAGATGAGATCTTGGATGAACATAAGAAAAGGATCATTGAAGAAATTATCAAACAAAGCGCTGCACCTGTGGAACATCTCAAGCTGTATGATAAATACAGCTTCCTCATAAACAAACAAGCTGAACAAGATACTGATCAATTCCTTACACAGGAACATACCTTTGAAGAAATGAAAATGGAAATTATAAAGTACCAAAAACTTGCCAAAGAAATAAAGTACACTTCTAGGAAGGTAAATTATAATAATATTCATGAACATATATGGATATAATTTTAATGTTTATTTTGTACTAAGACTGTTGTAAGTCAGAAGTGATGATAATTAACTGTGAGATAATTAAAGTGAAATAATTTTTTGTTTTTCAAGAGCTAGCAGTTCTGGGGAGTATTTGCCATACTTAAGTGAGACTTAGTTATTTTTGCTAGAAATGGTATTGGGACCTCTGAAGGCATTCAGACTATGCTCCTCTTAGATGTTAAGATGTAAGAGAAAGTGTAGGTCCAGCCACCTCCAAACTGCCTCTAAGAATCTAAGACAGAGAGAGGATCCTTAACATGAACAACTTTTTTTTTTTTTTTTGTCCCTGTGAGGACATTCTGTGGTAATAATCCTTTGTCCTTCCATTCTGAGAAAGAACTCAGAAGGCTAAAGTGGTTTTGCTTAAACTGTTTTTTCTCCTAGTTTTCAGCGCAAACCTCAGTTCTGGAGAAACTAGTACTTAAAGGTCTGTCTTGAGAGCTTCTGTGTGCAGCAGTCAAGCTGACTTGCCTGCTAGCTGAAGGAGGCATTGGATTTGGAGACTCACTGGGAAGCAGAGTCCCATTTTAATACTAAGGAATGTCACGTGTCTCTAGCAGTTAACCAAGATTACCACGTTTTAGATGTATTTCAAGCTCTGTAATTTCACTAGACAACATTCACTGCTACGAACAGTAGACACCCTTCCTTTTTCAGCAAGTAGGTTATTTGTCAAGGTGAAAAGTGAAGGAAGTAAGATTTATACAAAGTTCAGTATGCATATACAGAAGAATAAGTATTAGCAACTATAGCTTTTTCTTTCCCTTCTTCACTTGAAAGTTTTGAGAACATTTTATGGTTTAACTAAATTCCTAGGCGAGATCCCTAACATTCTGCTTAAGACAGTGAGAGAAAATAGGTAAAAGCTATCCAGTATTCTGACAACTATTGTATTTGTATTGCAGTATCTCCGTCTAGGAATGTTTGAATTGCATTGTGATGAATTAATAAGTGCTTTGGTAAAGCGAGCAGATAATATTTGTGAAAAAGTTGTTTCCAAAATGTTCAAAGATCATCAAGACATAACTACGAGGTAACTCTCAAACTGAAAATGTGTATTGAGATGTACTTAATTTTATTTCCACTGTGGATTATTTTTAATCCTTGAAGGATATGTTGATCTCATTTGTGCTGTTATAAATGTATGTGATTTGTCCAAGGATGATTAAAACAAAACTTACATGCCAAACTCCTTATTTTATGTATTTTTCAGACTATGTGGTGAATTTGAGAGAATATCGGAAAAAGCCCTTACTACACCATCTAATACACAGGAACTAATGGAACTTAAGGTACTCTCTTCTTTTTTTATGAGTCCAAGAAGAAGTAGCTACCAGTATTATTCCTCTGGCTTTAAGCAGTAGCACATGCAAGTTGCCCCTTTACAGGTATCATTCTGGCCTTGTCACTGGTGCTATATCTGTATTACAAAATAGAAAAGGACAGGTCTTCTTTGGCTGTGAGTCTAAATGTCATAGCATGGTTCTCATCACAGAATATTCATGGTTGGAAGGGATCTTTGGGATCACAGAGTCCAACCACAAAAAAAACCCAACCCACCACAAAAAACCCACAAACAAACAAAAACACACACCTACACCACACCCTCCCACAGACAGACAAAACCCACCAATCTCGGGCATTACAGCATACCCTGAAGTGCCATGTCCACACGTTTATTAAATACCTCCAGGGATGGCAACTCCACCACCTCCCTGGGCAGGCTGTACATACAGCTAAACTCTTTTCCCCACCATCATGGGTGCAACCAGAATGCCTGTTTGGAACAGTCCTTTGTCTCTTCTGTCACTTGCCCTGTACAGTGGCATCATTGGCAAGAATGCTGGTTGGCATGAACCAAAACTCTGTATAGCAGCTGTCTTGAAAGTGGGAGATGTGCAGCCTTGGGATGCGCAAGATAATCCATTGGAGTATGTGAAGGAAATAGTATTTATTTTTATCTTTAAAAAGTGAGAAAGTAAGTTTTCCGATATTTAATATACAGATTGAGCCCTCCCTCTGTCTGTATGTCAGAGAGTCCTGCATCACATACATTTGTGAGGTGTCCTGAGAAAAGAGTAGATGCTCCACAATGTGGAGGGATTGACAGTGGCAGCCTCACTTATTCGCTTGCTTTCAGTTTATTACTATGTATTGCAGTTTGTGGGCCCAATTAAGTAGATTTACTTATTACGTTATCTAGTTTTTACTAATCTAACCCTCACAAAATGGAAAAGCGGCTTAAAAAGATTTCTTTAAAGAAACTGCAGATTTAAGATAACACTAGTAATGTGAGCGCAAGTGATCAACAAGAAAATGGCAGAGTTGACACTTCTAATCCTAGTACGAGCTCTTCATCATCCACATTACGGGGTAAAAATAATGATGGTCTAATCAGATTTGACAAGTTGGCCAAAAAAATTCAAAATTATCAGGAAGAGTGTTCAAAATATGAATTTACATCCGTTATCGTTAATGATGAACCTTGCCTGAAATGTCTATTATGCCTTGAGATATTAGTTAATGATAGTATGAAATCACCACACTTAGCAAGACATGTAAAAATTAAGTATCCAGATCATGAAGAGAAACCTCTACAGTTTTTTCAGGGAAGTTTCAAGTCAAATGATACTCAATCCAGTACTCTACAAAATGCAATGATTCATTCTTAGAATGCTCAGAAGCCTCTTATTTAATAGTGAAAGAGAAAAAGCCACAGACCAATTGGGAAACACTTGTTCTTCCTGCTGTTGTAAAAATGGCATGAAAAATGATATTATGACAAACTAAAATGCATTTTGTTGTCAGCAAATGCTGTTGGAAGGCACATGGAAAACATTGCTGAAGATTTGTAGGCACAAGTATTAGAACAAGTTATGCACCATGGGAGATTTGCTAAACAGTTGGATGAAAGTACAGATGTTTAACATGTCCCAGTTTATGGTATTTGAGGAGAACAAAATATATTTTCAACAGTAAATGACTTCTTTAATAAAAACAATGCTTTATGGAAAAACTGTTCAAGAGTAACCATTGATAGAGTGGCTTCTTTGACTAGAATAAAAAAAGGATTCCAGGGTAAGGTTATATAGATAGCACCATATGTGAAAGTCATTCACTGCATCATTCATAAGCAAACTATGGCAGCAAAGATGCTGGAGTCAGAAGTGCATAAAGTTCTACAGGATGTCATCAATGTGGTAATTTTTATAAAACAAGATCATAAATAGTATCATCTTCAGAATAGTTTGTATTGAAATCGGTTGTGACCATGAAAATCTTTTGTACCACACAGAGTTTTGCTGGTTATCTTGTGGCAAATTCCTTTTAAAGAGTTGACGAACTTAAAGATGAGTTTTGCATTTTTCTTTTACAAAAAGAAAGTATTCCTAATTTTGCTGACCTTTTCTGTGATGACAAGTGACTGTCACTAGTATGCTACTAGCAGATATTTGTGGTAAAATAGTGACAGTTAATCTGTCCTTCAAGGTAAAGGTGACATCTTTAAGAATGAGTGAGAAATTAACTTTGCACAAGGAAATCATACTATGGAGACAGCATTTTGAAAACAGGTGTTTGGAAATGTTTCCATTGTTACATGATTTTCTTGCTGAAAAATATATTGTGTCTCCCCCCCTAGAAACTCTCATATCTGTACACTTTAAAAACTCGGAAACAGAATTTTCTAACCTGTTTAAAAATCTTACAAAATGGGTTTTGGATGCATTTGTTAAAAATGCAAAAATGCAAGAGTAACTGAGTGGTATCAGGGATGATGGAAATTTACTAGATGAATTTCAACAGAAACCTTTGCATAATTAGTGGATGGGATCATGATTTGTTATTAAATGCAACCAATGATGCAGTTCTTCCATTTGGATCTGTGTATCTTTGAGGTTTGTTTGGTTTTTTTTTAAGACTTTGACTGCCATTAAAATGAAGTATTGAAATAAACTGAGCTTAGAACCAGACCTTTGAACCTCTGAATCTCAATCTTGAAATCAAGATTAATGAAGCATATTCAATCACTTGCTCTCACTAAAAATATTAATAATAATATTAGTGAAAGCAAAAATATTTCTTTAAGATTGATGAATAAAAGTTATTTAAAATATTGGTTATTTCACCTTCACTTAATAATTTTTTAATTTCTATTTCTTGCCCATGTTTTGTTATGTACGTTATTACGGTAGCATGTGTGTATAATCTATAAATAAATATACATGTATTCAGAGAGTATTCTCAAAAATTTCTTGCTGATAAGGATGTGTGATCTAGAAAGTTTGAAGACCACTGCTGTAGGGGAACGTGCTAGCAGGCAGTGTGGCTGGCTGGAATGCTGACTGAGCCTGTTAGTAATATAGCTATTACCTGGAAGTTTTGTCACTGATTTTCATGAAGCAAAGCGTTCATATATCATGACTCAGAATAAGTGCATTGTTTTATTTCTATCCCCATCTAGCTGGTGTAAGCAGATAACAAACAATTTCTGTAGTGTGGGCAACTTGCCAGTAGAATTAAATTTAGACTGTGTGTTCTTCAGGCTTCTGAACAGATAGTGTAGTCAAACACTGAATATCTCTTGGCTCTCCTGAATTAAATTCAAGCAGTCTAATTAGATGTGGAAGACTCAATATGCGTTCCCACTATCCTAAACTAATCGAAGAGTTGAAACCTGAGATGTAGGGAACTTTAATACATATTTAATTCTTCACAAGAAAACTTTAAAAACCACTCATTGGCAAGTTGTATGAAGTAATTTTGCCTTTATATCCTTTGTTGAATGATCATTTAAAATTTAGCAGATGTAGGGTTTGCAGTTTGGTAACTGTAAAATCCCATCTCCTCACTTAGAAATACCACTTCTGTAATCAAAACCCTGCTGTTTCTTTGATGTATTCAGGCTCCAGTTCAGTGAAGCACTTATATTCACACTTGAAATGTAACGTGTCTTAGTCTCTTGCTGTTCAGCATGGTTCTGATGTATGTGCCCAACATTAAACGTGTGGAATGCAGGTGTTTGCTTAAAATAAATTGGGTGTCTGAGTGATTCAAACTTTTGCTATAGTGAAGTTTAACACAGGATATAACTTTTTATGTAACTGGAGTAATGTTTTCAAGTAAAAAGTAAAATGTTTAAAAGTTGAACTATGTGCTGTCTAAGAATACGGTACCTTTAAAATGCATACATGTTATGCTATAATTTTGTGTTGGAGAATAAACAAATTGCATGTAATCATTTGTAGCATGTAATATTGTACCAGCATCAACCCCCTCCTAATAGTTCTTCCATCTCATTGCTGTCTTTGTTTGGGCTATTCTTTTAATAGCCAAATGTTCTGCAGCAATTCATAGCAATGAGTATATTCCGAAGCACAGAAACTTCTGTTGAAAGAGCAAAAGCATAGATTTACTGGACGATTTATCCCGACCTTAAAACGTTTCCAGTGATATCACATTGTGTCATCGTATTATATTACATATCTTCAATTGATAGATATCAAATAATATTTACATATACTGGTATACTATTGATCTGTCCAATTGGTTAACGTTTTTCCTAATACAGCTCTTTTCTTGCTAAGAGGCTTTCAGAGTGCTTCGTTACGGATTATTGTTTAAACTGGGCTGTATTGCTGTTCTCTTAAGGGTACACAGAATGCTATGTGTATCAATGCAGTTTACTGCCAACTCTTGAGATCTGAAAGAACAGGGTGATTTTTATTTTAATCTCAATGAGGAGTGCAGTGTGTGTCCATGTTCCTTGTGTTCTTACTGCTAGGGAGGACTTAATCTTACATTGGGCATCCGGTGCTCCCCTTTCTGAAGTGTGTTGTTCTTTTCACTTGTAGTTATTTTACTAATTGGTCCTTGGTAGCACCACACTTTCTTTCCCAAACCTGCAACACTTACAACAGGCTGTCTGGATTGGCTTCTGTTTGTGCAAACCTTTGTGCATACAGCTTCACCCATTCTTTTGAGTTTTATTCTGTAAAATAGCTAGGAAGGCAGTTGCATTAGCAAGTTATATGCTGTAAAATGGCTAATACCGTGCTGTTCCAAATAATTGTTTTTTCAGCTCATGTTTCTAATTCTGTTTAATTTTCCTTGTAAAAAATAAGCTTACAAAGTGAAGTATTAATGACTTCAGGCATTATTTTGCCATTAAATTTTATATATATATATAAAATCTTCCCTTTTAATTTCTATTCCCCAGGCCTCTGTGCAGAAAATGGAAACATGTGACATGCTTGAATTAGAGCAGAAATTAGTAAATGCTGTAAATTGTGTTGCTTTCCTGGTAGAATATGTCAACTTGTCAACAGCAGACATTCGACTGAACACTAATGTTTTGCAATGGTATGCACGAATGCCAGAAATCTTTGAAGAACACAGAGAGATAATTAAAGAAAAAACAAATCAATTTCAAGATGGTCTTAAGGTTTGTAATGACAATATTTTAAATATCCTTGAGCTACTAGTTTTGAATGGACATGAAATAATGGATGGAATAACTTTTTATTTTACCATATATTTTAAAAAGAAGCTTGAAGTAGATGTTTTTATATTATTCTCAGTATTAACTAATTTGTGCCTGCTTTCCACTCATTTATTTTTCACATATCCACAAGTACTGCAAGACAAGCCACATTTCATATTTTGCACTCTGAAAGCTCTTTGACTACAGAACTTCGAGTGATGATGAAAGTTGTCTGTATGTGAAATAGTGAAATTCAGATAGATTATTTAAAAACATGTACATGTCTTGAATTATGCTCATGAGCAGTCCCTTTGGAGTCAATGGCAGTATATGGAATTTCTGATAGCTCAAAGAAAAAATCTGCATTAATTTGTAAGTGTGATTTTGCTGTTAGAATAAGAGCACGTATTATTCTTTATAACATAACTGCATCTTGATTTGGGTTTGTTTTGCTTATTTTTTATTTTCATATTTTACATGTATTTTATCTCTATTAGAATTTTTCATTATATTCACTAGGCTTTTGCAGTACAATTTGTTATATTATCTAAGTGATGGGGGGCCTTTCCATCCTCCAAGGATTGCTAATTACTAGACTGCTGATGCATTGTGGTTACTGCCTGTATACCTGTCTGCTTTGGTTCTCTTTTGCTCCTTACTCTCATCATCATTTTGTCTTAGATCATACCACATATCATACATATTTTGAGATAGTGAGCTTCTGTGTTTTTGCAGTATGTTTTAATTTGAGATATACCAGGCATTTGAATTTGGCTTTCTGTTATTAGCCTGCTCACTATGTCCATCACAGAAAGCAAAAATTTTTATGTCCAACTATATCCTATGTTACAGAACCCAGTCGCATCTGTCAGTTAGCCCAATAAGTCACTGCAGGTAACAGTAGGATTCAGGGCAAATTCTGTAATTTGGGTGGAATAGATACTTGTGCAAATGCATTGGATGCATTGAATTTTCTGCAAATATTAAGTGTATTACTGTAGCAGATCAGAATACTTATTCCTTCTTTTTACAGAAATAGTGATTTATTTTTTTTAAATGAATATATGCTTGCTTGGTGTTTAATTAGATACGCTGTGAACAATTCGTTGAGGAACTGAAAAGCTACTCTAAGCAGGCTGAAGAATTTAGCACATTTGGAGATATTGAGGAAGTCAACAGGTATTTGAAGAAAGCTCAAACGTTAAAGACAAAATTGGATCTTGCTTCTGAGAAGGTACAGATTATAGTTTTAACTAGTTCAATAGTATAAATTGTAAATCTTAATATTTGTCTTACCAGATCCAACAGTTTGCTCAATAATGCAGTTACTGAGATACTGCAAAATAATTCTTAATTCAGCTATGAAACGTTTTTACATGATTTGTGACTTAAACTGAAATTTAATAAGCACAATAATTTGTTACTATGTAGTTTTGAGTTAATATGTCAGCACTTTCCATAGTGAAAGAGTGGATTAAGTTTACATAAGTTTGCATAGAAATTATTCTCTCATGTTCTTGGAAATGCAATTCCTGACGCTCATTATTACCTCCCATCTGTTAAATTCTCCATGGTAATGCAAGTTATAGAGGAATGCCAAGGTACCATTTTAAACCTCTAACTATATCCCTCTATTCACTAGCATGAATGCTGAGCTGTTACTGTTAAAGATTGTTTTAGCTGCAGTCAGGGGCAGCAATTACATAATAGTAACTCAAAACTTAATTTGAAGCTTGCGAAGACATGAGAAAAAACTGCCCAATTCCTGTGGTAAGGACCTGGTATCATGAACATCTGTGTATTTCAGAACTCGCTTATGTCTCAACAGATTGATCAGTTTAATTCAGAAGAAGAGTCATTTGGATGGCCAGTATCTCAATACCCTCAGCATAAAACCATTCGGAATACTCTTGCTCCGTATCTTCATCTCTATGAAATGACTGTTGAATTCAACAGAAAACTCAAAGACTGGACAGAGGGATCATTTACAGAAGTGAATCCAGACAAAGTAGAGGTAGATGTAGGAAACTACTGGCATGGACTGTATAAACTAGAAAAAACATTCCACAATTCTCCAAATGCATTAGCAATAACAAGACAGGTTAAATCAGAAGTAGAGGAATTCAGATCCCACATTCCCCTAATCCAGGTGATTTGTAATCCTGGTTTGCAAGAAAGGCACTGGGAAGAGATGTCAAAAATTGCTGGTATACCATTGTTTCCTTCTGAAAACTCAAATGTCTTGTCATACCTTAACTTGCATCTTGAACAATTCCTAGAAAAGTTTGAGACCATCAGTGAAACAGCCAGCAAAGAACATTCACTTGAGAAAGCCTTAACGAAAATGAT
Organism: Tringa tobata; assembly: GCA_033628505.1. Lineage (NCBI taxonomy): Eukaryota > Metazoa > Chordata > Aves > Charadriiformes > Scolopacidae > Tringa > Tringa tobata. The sequence goes on from JAHREE010000161.1 coordinate 2,646,939, forward strand.
TTCTGAATGGGATGAAATGGAGTTCACTCTTCTTGCCTATAGAGAAACAGGAACCCATATTTTGTCATCTGTAGACGACATTCAGATGTTATTGGACGACCATATTGTCAAAACTCAGACTATGAGAGGATCTCCATTCATTAAGCATTATGAAAGGAGAGTAAGGTAATTTTTTTCCTAACAGAAAGTCATCAAGCAATGTTACCAAATAAGAAATCTTTTCTGCTTAATCTATAGCATAAGAACTTAAAGTACTTTTGTATATCCTCTTTAAGCAGTGAATTAATCACAATTTAAAGGTCGGAAGCTTTTGTCTCATGTCAGCTACATGCTATTTGATCCCATAAAGCTGATTTTTAATTTTAATTAACGGAATGTGAAGCTCTAATATATTGGAGAGGTTGCTAAACCTTTGTAAGGCTCACTGGTACTTAAGGTATGAGATGCATCATAACATTACCTTTATTTTACCAGATAAAACATATGTGAGGTGTAGATGGAAAGGTTGTAGACTAAGAGAATATAGTCTAAACTTTCTACCTAAATTATAAAGCTACTGAATCTTTTAGCTCTTCAGCAATTAAAAATGTTAGGGCTTATGTAAGGGAGATGAAGAAAATGAAAAGAAGACAAACTTCAGGGAGGTGATGAAAGATATTTTTTTTTTCCTGATGCAGAAAATTAATTTCCAAAACTTAGTGTTGTCTCGTTCCTCAATAAATACTTTACTTGCTTTTAAATCCCCCAAACATAGCCATATCATGGAAAACCAAAAAGCTTTCATCTAAAGTTTGGCTATTATTATCTAGCTACATAAGTACCTCCAAACTCCCATTAGCTTGCAAAAATGCTATTTCAGGTTTCAGCACGTATTCAATAAATATGAATACATACTTGCATATATATACAGGTACATTCTGACAAGTATTAATTCTCTAATTACTACTGTACTATAGTATAAGAGTTCCTTCCATATTAATGTAAAATGGTAGGTTTTGCCTGTTTAAAAAGAGTAAACAGACCATGGTCAGGGTTTTTTGATGACTGACAGGATTTGTAGTAATACAAGGTATTACTTTTACTTCAGTCTTTGAGATCTAGGCGATCTCAAAGTGGTAGCATTCTCAATAACCCAACAAAACATGTAGAATTCTGGATTGCTGCCAGAGATTAGTCCAAATTCCTCATCTTCATTTTTATGTATTTTTGGTGTAAGCAAATTTACTGACGTGCCTAACTTTCTTCTTGGAAAGCTGCATTTTTCTCTACCTCTTGGTAGATGCAAAATCACCAGAAATGAGGTACCGATACCTAAAAGATGAAAGAGGGACTTTGGGTAGAAGAAATGGTACACAGAAGCAAAGCTGTCTGTTGTTTAGAATTTGTGGCAGGTAAATGAATGAAGGAATAAGTTAAATATGTTTTCACGTATATCATTTTACACAATTCAGTGCAGCCCATGTATGAGTGTCCTGTTGAGAAAATTATTGCCATGGTTTATATATATTTATACAATATATATTTTAACAGCACACACTTTTTATAAAACTTCTATCTGTACTGTCCAGTGGTATGAGAGTTGTAAAAAATGATTATCACTGTTTGTATACAGGAAATAAGAATATATGTTACAGGATTATAAACAGCATTTCATTTTGATTTTTTTTTTTTTTTGCAAATTGCAAGCGTCAAATAGTGGTGTTAATAGTTTTAAAACGATACAGAAAAATTGGGGAGACTTAGAAAAATGATAGACTAAAGGATCTTGAACATTTGGCTATTAAAAGGAAAGACTGAATAGCTGTTGAATTACAATATTGTGTACCCATAGTGGTGTGCAGTAATACTGGATCTATAATCTATCAGAAAAATGTGTTCAACATCCACATTTGGAATTTGAAGTCAGAAGTAAAATGTGACTTAACCATTGCACTATTTACTACTTTAAATATTTTAATTAAGACCACATGCCTTTTTAGGACAATGTCTACATATTTTTGGTTTAGTAGTTTAGGTTACTTTCATGGCTTTTGCATCTCAGCCTGTTTATCCTAGCAAACAGTTAGAAATAGTAGTCTGGGCTTTGTTGTATGCCAGGAACCAATTGAAGGGAATTTTTCCACAAATGCTATTACATGCCAAAGTGTGTGCTACATTCATTCACTTATACTGTTAGTCTATTTATTTGATTAACCCAGTTTATGAAATCCTAAAATCAACCTTACAGGTGATCCAGTTGCAGAAATTAAAGTGGACTTTGTTATTCAGGAAATCAGGCAGGGTGAATATGATGTTCTACTGAAATCTTATGACTGAAAACTTATACCTGTTACACTTGCTGCCAAAAATGCAAATTGCCAAGAAGATCTTAGCAGTCTGCTAGAAATATTTAACTGGAAGCATCCGTTAATGTATATGAACTAATTCTACTTAATAGGGAATGGGAAGGAAAGCTGTTGTTGGTACAGGATATCCTGGATGAATGGCTGAAGGTTCAGGCTACTTGGCTTTATTTGGAGCCAATTTTCAGTTCTCCTGACATCATGGCTCAGATGCCTGAGGAAAGTAGACGATTCAGTACTGTGGTTAAGACGTGGAAAGAATTAATGAAATCAGTTTTTGAGGTAAGTACCACTGTCTTAAGAATATAGAGTGAATTTGCTGTATGTACCAAAAAAAAAAAATTGTTTTGGATAACACAGTAATCTGTTTTCTGTTTCATCTTACCCCCCTTCTTACATTCTTTTAGAAGTTATTTTGCAGAACTGTTTCACATAGAAGCATTGATGGTGAGGATCCACTGAAGTTCAGTTAGTCTAACGTTTTTCTAAAAGCAGAACTTTGGCCAAACCTACATCAGGTCAACCACAGCTTTGTTTAGCCAAATTTCAGAAACTGCCAAGGCCAGAGATTACTTGTATATTACCTCTAGAGACTTCAGAGCTGCAGTACCTTCTTAGTGAATAATTTTTTCCCTAATTTCCAAGCTGAACCTCTCGAGCAAAGATTGGTACCTGTTGCTCCTTGATACCCAACTGTCCCTGCTGAGAAGTTGGTTCTGGGGTTCTTTTTTTGGTGCGGTGGGGGTTTTTTTTGTTGTTTGGGACTTTTGGTTTTGTTCTGTTTTGTTTTCAATTGCCCTTCAATGTAGTTGCTGACTACAGTTAAGTCTACCTTAATTTCTGCTTCACCAAGCTGAACAAGTCCAGCTCTCCCAACCCCTTTTCATAGGCCATGTGCTATTCTGCTGAGTGAAATTAAGCATCATATAAAACAAAGTAACGTAACGATGACGATCCTAGCACTGTAGGTCAATAGAGGTGAATCAATGAAATTTTACATGGATTGTTCCTTTTGAAAAATGCTATTTATTTGCATATTGAATGGTAAAGATGCCTCTCTATTACTTTAAGCTATTTAGACATTTAACTTGCTTCAAAAGTACAATTCTAATCTACTATAAATCAGTATGTAGGGCAGTTGTCAAACACCACCACTGTGCGTGTCTGGCAGTTCAAAGTGTTACTGACTTGCCAATCTGCTGCTTATTTGACCCTTTCTGGAAGTTAGCACTCTTATTAGAATCAATTGATGAGATTATGTGAATGCTCTTTGCTTCAGTAGTTAGATGTTTTGAGTTTAGGTGTCTCGGGTTAAATTAGCTATATTTGCCAGCCTAACTGCGTGAAGAACACTCCTACAATCTCTTCTGCGGACTGCTGAGAGGGCAGTAGCTTCTAGCAAAGAGGTGGTACTAGTAAGGGAAGAGGTAACATCTGAAACTGGCAGAGCTGATTCTTCAGCAGTTACATGATCAATGGTCTGAATGCTCTACAAATTCTGTTCCTCAGGAATAACCAGTTACCTAGTGATTCTGGTAATCCTGTTATGTAATTCTAATGATTCTTATAACGATTAGAGAAAACTGCATTTGTTCTGAAAAAGTTCCCTGATACCAAGGACATTTCAATAGGATGTTGCATTTTAAATATTTTTTTAACCAAGCTTACTAAACTATTCACAGACTTGTGAAGATTTATGAGGTCTACTGTTTCCATGGTAAGGACGTAAGATTGTCCTTTGAAGAAAAAAGTTAGAAGCTTTGTTTTCATCTCTCTTGTACCTTTGCAGAACTTTCAGAGACCCATTATGTCATTAGGACAAATACTAAAATCTTCACTGAGTCTAAAATCTTGTGATTTGAGCTCTTTTCAGATTGCAGATGTGGTCTTAATATAGAAATGCAAACAATGTGTAGTATACAAAAAGAAGCATTTGCTTCATTTCCTGGCAATTCAGCTTGATCACTTAAAGTTTTTTCATTTTTTATTCTCTTTTTATTCTTTCTCTCTCCCTTTCTCTCCCTCCCTTTCTCCCTCTCTCTCTTTCTCTTTTTCTCCCTCTGTCTTACACTTGCCTCCGCCCTGCCCCCCCCTTCTTTCTCTGTTTTTCTTTTTTCTGATTTAGAAGAAAATAAGGAGTTTATCACATAGAGCTGTGAAGTCAGTAGTATTCATTTTGGGGAAGAAATTGCATAAAAACATGCAAGAATTTCAGAATTTTATTGAGTATTATGTTTCTGAACATTGTGTGCTGAATGATCTGTTTTGATAAAATCTTGTCATTCAGATATTCAGCTAATCAAATATAAAGTATTTTTTGAATGTGATATATGTTATCACTGGCAAAAAAAAAAAATCATCTTTTGTTTGTACAGGAGAGTGTACATGCCAGAATACCAGAGTAAAAGTTTAACAGGCTAAAGTTGATTTTGGCTAAACAAGCAGGCGTTATTTTCCAGAAGATGGCACTCTGTTTCCGCAAATGCAATGTTTGAATTTCATGGCTTAAAAGAATGCTCTTCCTCAGTCTATATGAATGCTCTTTCTTAAAGCATAAAGCTAACTTGAGTCTGCTTGTGCTTTTTTTTGCATTTACGTGCCATTGTATTGTAAAATTCCTTTATATGCTTAACTTTTCATCACAAATTTGAATAATCATATATTATTTCTTCATTTTAAGTATCTAATTTAAGCAATGCACATTAATGAGTGTTAAATTACTTCAAAAAGAAAATTATATGGAAGGTTTTCTGTCTGTGTGGGGAAGAAAGAAAAAAAAAAAAAGGGGGAATAAACAATTTCCCAATTTCCCAGGCAGCAACCTGTGTTATGTTAAAAATTATATTTAAAAACTAGTGGTAGTTATGGTCTTTTAACAGGGTACTCGATTTATTTTTATACATGTGATTTATATTATTTTCTACATACAGTTGTCCCCCTAATTGTCACTGACAGTGTCACTGACAAATTAAGTTACGCTCAAGTTTTGAATGACTGATAATGATGGCATTCCCTTTTTTCTTCAAGTCTTAGCAGAACTGTAAATAGGAAATCTATGTTGAAGCATAAATTATTTTTTTTCCTGACTTTTTCTCACATGAAAGAAAAAACAAGCAGGAATAATCCTATGTATAAAACTGGCAACACAGCTTTGATTTGATTTACCAGTTGGACTTACTCTATTTGCTGATGATAAACATGGTAAGAAAGGGAATGAAACCTCTTTCTATTGACAATGTATAGTTATATGGTTGGTTGTGCATTAAAAACTGTTTTATAGAACTAGTTATGAACTATGTTTGTATGCTGACAGCTGAATTGACTATATATAGATGAGAAGTATATGTAGTTACTCAGTTTGTTCTGATTTGGTATGATGCGAGAGACAAGTAACAGAAGGTAAAAGTATTTCATGTACAGAGGAACACTATGATTATTGTATTAGTGAGATGCACCCCCATGAAGATCAATTAGATAAATACACAATTCTGGTTTTTTTACAGTAGATTGGAAGTATGTGTGTAACATCAGCAGGGAATTGAACTAAATCTGAATGCGCATTGCGAATAATTTCAAAATGTTACAAGTTTTTGAACTGAAACTGAACTTGGAATTTGTTACTGATTCCTCCAAAATGAAGCTAAACAGTAACCAGGTTACTGGTGAAATCTGAATTGTCACCCTGTGAGGGGTTTGTCTCTTACAGATACCATTTGCACCTTGTGGGCGTTACACAGCAGTCTAGCCTGTCTCTCCTCATCCATTGCAACATGAGTCACCTGTGCTTCTGCTCTACTGTTCTGCAAACCCTATAAGGACTTTTCGGAGTGGGACATTCTGTGTTTGTAATGGGTTCTGACAAAACTGTTCCTAGTGGAAACAGTCTGGTTACGTCTTTGATTTCTGCTGTCTGTTGTTGGAGTACTCTTCTTTTTACTGTCAGCAGTTCTTACAACCCCTCAGTAGATTGACTTGTCTGAAATTCTCTGTGTTGATCTCTTTGGTGTTTCTTATGGTTGGACATACCTGTGTCTTTTTTTATTTTAATCCTGGATGTGTGTTCTATGCCTGTGTGCAGGCTCAGTGGGCAGAGCAAAGGGAACCTAAGGGTTGGCCACCATTTCTAGTTAGCTCTGTTTTCATCTTACCTGCAGTCAGTCTGGCCCCATTAAAATTCCTGGGAAATGCAGTCTGATTTAGGTGGTAAAGGAGAAGCTATGGCAGAAGAAGTGTTCCCAGACTTTTGCAAGTGGAGCAGGGGATTGAGATTTATAGTTCTCCATTTCTTTGCCAGGACTTTGTCATTATAGAACATTGTGTATTGCAACGTGAGTGTGTTTGAATCAGTTCATGGTTAACAGGTCAGTTAATGTACTGGCACAGGCCTGAACTAGAATAAATTCAGTCACAGGTGAACCCAAGCCCATACTGGAACGGAGTAGAAGCATTTGCTTGGTTTGACTTCCTCAGTCATAAATCTGCATAATTTGCTACTTTTCAAGGTGTCTCTCATTTTCCTCAACAAACCCCATATTTGGTGAGCCAGATTAAAAGATGTAATGATGATTAGGGTATAAATTAGTTACAGGGCATGTGAAATGCTAGAACCTGACATTCAGACAACTGTATTCCTTTCAGTCTTATCTTGGCCACCTTTAAGTCTTTTGCAAAATCTTTATTTGTATTTGTATTAATGGAGATAACTTTCATCTTGTGCATTAGCTTATGCATTAGCTTTTCTAAGTGTTTGCATTCATTTAAGTTGAGAGGTTAATTTGGGAAGCATTAGAAAGAATTTGGAAAGCACTATGCATCTTTATATATTTTGTCATCTACACAGTATATAAAAATAAGAAATCCAGTGTTTATCCAAGAGTGTATCTTGACGGGTGTTGTTCAGATGCTATTGTAAAAAGAAAAAAAATATATTTTTTTATATTCTTAATTAAGCAAGTATAACTTTCACGTTTTAGTACCAAATCTTTAAACATGTATTTAGCTAGTAAATTTATTAGGGTAAGAGAATATATATTTTAGATCACCTTACTAGTTAATGTTAGTACTGAAGTGTCAGTGTTGCCTACATAAAAGTTTGCCATCTCAATACTTATTATCTCATGTATATATTTATATATTTCATATGGAAGGAAAGATTTTTTTTTGCATTGAACTCCGATAGATAATTACCACTTAAAATGTTTGACTGCATTGGTGTCATAAAATTATGTTTTAATTGTTCGTGTTGTTAATTGCGTAATCTAATTGAATAGCCAATGTAAATTAATGTTGCTTCAACAGAATGATGGGATTTGTGCTGTTTGATGAATTGATCCTGTTCTGACAATTATTTTCAAAAACAATAGTTCATGTTTGGAAAAATTTGTTCTAATACCAACTGCCTAACTACTTTTCTAGTGAACCCTCATAATGGAGACGGTTAGTAAATTGTAACTCTGAGAATAGTTTGAGTAAAGTAGAATTTTTAAGATTCATTTTGCTTAAGTCTTCCTGCAGTGCTGTGTGGTGATTACTTGAGATTGCATTAACATTTTTATCTGGAATAATTTCTTTTCCAGGACAAACATGTGCTGACAGTTGTAATAATAGACAAGATGTTGGAAAAATTGAGGAAGTGCAATGAATTTCTGGAGCTAATTCTCAAGGGACTTAATGAATACCTAGAGAAGAAGCGCCTCTATTTCCCCAGATTCTTTTTTTTATCTAATGATGAACTCCTTGAGATTCTTTCAGAGACCAAAGATCCTACTCGGTATGGTAATATTTATTAGGTGTATTTGCACTCACAGTGCAAATTCACAGTTATGGTATTAAGTATCTAGTTGGTTAGATTTTATGATAGGTGAATGCAGAGTAATTCTTTAATATGGGTAATTAAATTCTGTTGTGTTTTCTAAACTAGTAACCTTTCTATACACTGGTTTTCAGAAGACTCGGAAGTCCATGTAGTAATTAATGGTGAAATTAACATACCTGATTTTTCCCAGTAGAAAACTGAGTATCAGATGGAACCTGTATATCACTGAATTGCATTTTACCTTTTTAGGGACAGTCCTAAAGTATTTCAGAACTTTTTTGCCATGTTTTAACATTCTCTGAGTTTTCTACTCTCCAAGTTCATTCAGGATTAAACTGCAAAAGTTGTAATTCGGTGCAAGTCCTCCTTATACTGAGTGGAATTAGCTCTATGCAGATTCCTGAAGAAATGATGTTGTTAAGCAGTGTGGCCTTTGCTGTAAGCAGAGGAACTGGGGTTTTATTCCCAATATGCAGACTTGATAGTGTGCAGTTAATGCAGTGCAAGGTCATGCGAAATTAAGAAGGAAAAATAAATAATAAAATGCCTGCTCAATCACAGAGAAATATTCATACAATACAATGAACAGGCCAAGAGATCTTGTGAGGAAAAAAATCTTAAAGGTTTTTTTTTTTTATTTATTACAAACCATTGTGTTAAGGTTGTACTTAGTTGTTTTGCTCAAATTCCTTAATGTTTAATATAATTTGCTGGGAAGGTATAAATAATGGAATTTTATATACTGTAGGTAGATTAGCGGTTAAAGAAAGAATACTTGTTTATCCTTTCTAGTTTATATGTTACAGAGACTATAAGTAATATTTTATATCTTTAAACTGATCTTCAAAAAATACTGCAGTCGGCATCTTGCAGGGGGAAGTACACAAGAATTATTGTTGAGGATAAACTTTTTTAACAAACTTAAAATGAACTTCTAAGTAAATTGTTCAGAAATATTTATTAAAAAATTATATCTTCTTTGGCTTTATGGGCAAGAAAAAATTGTCAGAAACTGTTTAATACTAGTTTTGTTTTCTAGAGTGCAACCTCACTTAAAAAAGTGTTTTGAAGGAATTGCAAGAGTGGAATTTACTGATGTATTAGATATTACACACATTAAAAGTAGTGAAGGAGAGACGGTGGAACTCATAGAGACAATCTCGACATCACAAGCTAGAGGTCAAGTTGAAAAATGGCTGGTTGAACTGGAGGCAGCTATGCTGAAGTCTGTCCACAAGGTAACACGTTCTAACCTCTTATTTTCTAACCTAATGGTATTCAGCATTGATTTCTTCAGTGGACATATAGTGGAATCACTAGCACCTAGCATGAACTGTAAAGTAATGAATTCAGTCGTTAAAGGTTATACCTTTTTTTTTTTTCAGTTCTGTTGTCAATTTCTGGTTTTAAAATTCTCTATAATTCTTTAAATAGTAGACTCAAAAAACCAAAAACCCAAACATTTGTGCCAAGGATTCTTTTGCCAGAGATTGTTCTATACTTTGTATGTTATTAAGGAACAAGATTAAACTGAAAGATTGCCCATGTTTGTTTTTTTAATGTTCTTCTTCATTATGACTAACTTAATTGGGGCCCTTACCTCTTCCTTTCAAATTGTATTGTTCTAGCCTTTACAGTATCTCATCATTGTGTCATATATTTAATCATCTCTATCTTCTTTTTTGTGGTCCTTTTCAATGTCAAGTGAGGTAATTAAATGTGCACACACTTTCCCTGATACCGTCTTACCATACAAGAGTTTAATAATTGTAGTGGCATATCAGTACTGAAGAAAGTGAATAACCTGATCTATTTGATGTATATCAGACATGGACAAACTGAAATGCATGAGTAAGAAATGTTTCAGCACCATTTGTCATTTAGTGTTCACTACAGAACTTTTATAGTGATCTAAAATAGATAACATTTATATGGTTTTATTGTCAATACAGAAGCATTTTCCCCTCATATATATATTTTTTTTATTGATGCTATTGTGTGTATAGATTGTTAAAAGCAAAGAGGCTTGGAACTGCAAAGCAAATGGCAGATTTTCACTCGGGTAGCTTACACTCCTTGTCTGAGGAGCCATCTAAATGTATTGAGGAGTTTGTTGATAATAAGACACTATTCTTGCTTGGGTTTTGTTAATGGCAGGAAAATAACTTGTTGGTGTAGATTGGAAGTTTGTTCCCATTGCAAGTTTTAATTTTGTGGGAATTATCCTTGAGTGTCGCTAGAGCCGGGTTAATCATTCTATTATTAGAAAATACACTTAGATATAACTTTAAATAATATCATCTGCAAAATTGAAAGCTCTGGATTTTTACAGGAATGAATAGATGAAAAAACATTTCATTTTGGGGTATTACTTCTAAGTAAATTGTATTTTTATTTGCTTTCTAGTTGCATTGTAGGTGGAGCTAGAAAGTGTTAAGTATCTGATGGCAAGAATCATTTTAGAATGTGTTGTGAAATCAGTTCTCAGAAATTTTGTTTGATCACTTGGTTCAGAGGACGTTTTGGGGTTTTTTGAGCTTTGTTGAGAGATTTGCTTGCAAGTTGTCAGTATTAGAGTTGAATTTGAGGCTGAATCTAGACTCTGATTTATTTTTTCTTCTCGTTAATACAACCTAACGTAAATTAATTCTAAAGCTGAATATTTCCTGTTTGGCAGGTACTTATAGTGTGTTTTTTCCTGTCTAGGTAATTGGGGATGCAGTTGAAGCTTATCCAAAAACTCCACGTGTTAATTGGGTACGAGAGTGGCCTGGACAAACAGTTCTTTGTGTATCCCAAACTTTCTGGACAATGCAAGTACAGATGTCGATTAGAAGTGGCCAAACGGTAAGAATATTTAAAACTGTGGCAATCAGACCTTTGGTAATAACCTTTTTGGATTAATAGGTGTTCAGTGTAATAGTTAATCTTTTTAGTATCTACTTTAAAGGTCTACTTGAAATGTGATCCTTGAAGACTGTGAAGTTAATATTTCCTTTTGGATAAAGGCACTAGTGCTTCTGCGCTATGGCAGAATGTTTTCTGTTTAGCTCAACATGTAGATTACATATTTCTAGTCTAATCTTAGAGATTTTAGATTTTTTTTTTTAAAGTGAAAGCTGGCCTCACCTGAATGAGTCTGTGGTTAATGTTGTTAGTGAGTAAAAGAGGGAGTTAAGCAAGGGTTAAATTAATTTACTTTGGGGAATGTTTGTTACATTGTTCTGAGCCCAGACAAAAGCTCTGGTGCTGGTGTTGGCTTGTATCAAGTCTTTTCTGTAACTGAGTGTGCAGGGAAACCTGTCCTTCCTGTAGCTTTCATTCAAATTCTGTTGTAGTGGGAATTCTGCTAATCTGGCTTCAGACCAAGAATCTTCATTCTCTTGTGGAAAGGGGCTTGTACATAGTGAAGTGGTGGAAAGGCATTTGCATCTCCTGACAATCTGTCACAAAATCTGTAGCAGAGAGAGCTCAGTCTTACAGGCTTCAATACTCTTTCTCTTTTCCATTCCTATGCTGTATACTAAAGCATAAGAAATGTGACAGACAATTAGTTACTGTGTGATGACCAGGCCAAAAATACTAAATTCTGTCTGAAGTACTTACTGTTTTCTTGGACAGGGAGTCAATATCATTTCATTCACTCATTAATATTAAATATGTATTTACACCTACACATATGCACACATGCTCCCTTTCAGACATTGAGTTGTTTCATATTTTCGAGTTGTTTCCAACAAATAACTGTTGTACATAAATCAAAAGTGCAAATCTCTTATTAAAACCAAATAATGAACTATGATGCTGTATAAAAACGAAGATGTTTTGTAATTTTTGAGAGCATTGTCTTGTGCATGTGCATTCTCAGTGAAATACAGTCACATGGTCGGAAGGGTAGCACCACGGAATGTTACTAATATGGGAGTTGAAGACATGTTCTGTGTCTCCACTGGTATCTCATGTTTGCTGAGGAAGGCTTGGTGGTAAGCAAGTGGGTTATTATCCCTGACTTGAGTGAGATGTTTCAGATTTTGTGCTGGTCAGAATTTCTAAGGCAACACTGTAGAAAGTGAGCTGCTTTTGAACTCTGTTTACTGCTTTATTCTCATAAAAGAAGTCACGCTAAGCAGATGATTATCCAGACTTAATGTTTGGGAAATAACTAGTTGAGAGATCTCAAAATCGTCAACATCTATTGAGGGTTACCAGTTTCAGTGTGTTTGGAGTGGAACAGCAGGCTAGCAGGGAGAAAAATCTAAACCAGACATAAATAAGTTTTTCTCCAGACAAATACAAGCCATTCGTCCACAGAAACATGCTTCGGTGTGAATCTATTACTAAGGTTAATTCCCACTTCTTTATTTCAGTTCTGTAAGGCACTTCATCACATCTAAGTACATGTAAGTGTCATGATACAGGTGCTTTACTTAAATGGGTCCTTCCTGTTTACCAGCAATTTACTAGCCTGAAAGAACTATCAATTACTGCGTAAAAGAAATGATTAAGCTAACTGAACACAGGCTATAAGCAGAAGTCAATAAACTGAAAAAAATGTAGAAAAATGCATTTGCTTGTTACTTTTTTGAATTAAAGCTGTGTTATTTTTTCTAACTCTTGTGGGATATAAAGGTGTTTTTCTGGTGCGATAGTGTCCCTTAACCATAGAAAGCGTATTGTGTACATACAAGCAGATCTTTTATATATCTTTTGTATAAAAAGATAAGGGCTATTTCCTGTGTTCCAGGAAGAAAATAGTGTACGATGTTATGTTTCCTGATATGTATCATTGAGGTTTTACATATGGTTCCGTAAAAGTAGGGGAAAAAAACCCAAACCAACAAGCCTATTGAACTACCAGTGAATGAAGGACATTGAACTACTATTATAGTGAGAAGTATCTTTTTAATACAGAGAATTGAAAGTAATATAAGAAAAAATAATCGTGCCTTAGACTAGACATGAAACTTCCTAACTTTTAAAAATTTTTGCAGGCACTAGAGGATTTTCTGGAACAGAATAATCGACAGATTGAGGACATTGTCACCTTGGTGAGAGGAAAGCTGTCTAAGCAGAATCGAGTGACTCTAGGAGCACTTGTTGTGCTCGATGTTCATGCTAGGGATGTTCTTGCATCTCTAGTAAGCAAGAAAGTCAAAGATGAGAGTGACTTTGAATGGTTAAGTCAGCTTAGGTACTACTGGGAGGTAAGTGATACCTCTCAATCCTATTAGAAGATAATTTCTGTTCAGAGTTTTTCAATTTCTGCTTGCTTGCTGACACAGAGGATGGTTATGCTACTATGAGAATTTTTGCTGATAAAAGAATACCTATAACCAATCATTTTATGGTTTGCTAACTAGAATGGCCAGTAGCCAGACGCAAACAGTTTTTCATTAGAATTACTTTTTTTTTATCACTGCTGAGTCTCTGTGCATTTGCTGAATTTGCAGGGGAGGTTACAGACATAAATTGTTCACTCAAAGACTGTATTTTGGTTTTCTGATCTGTGGGATTGAGAATGCTATAGGTATGACAATTTTCAATTAGATGTTTTAATCTGATTTATTGTCAATATTATTTTGTTTGTGCATTAAACTTATGGGAAAAATAACAATGTTTATGCTGGATAGTGGTAGGATACAATATTTTACGTTCATCAGGACACGACTTCCCATAATACAGAGGCATTGTGTGTAGGGATCATGCATTCATGCATCAGAGTCATCAGATTGGCCATAATTACAGCTATTTGTCATGATTTCTTCTATTTACCTTTTAAGTAGTGTGTTAAATTCCTAAGTAGCCACACAGGACAGTTTTACTTTCCAATATGGTTAGCAGGATTATTTTTTTAGATAACAGTTAATGTAAAAAATGGTCTTTTTGTGTCAATACTTTAGTGTCTATTAATTGGCAGTTTTATTTCTTTATTTGAGTCACATTGAAACTAGTGTCTCGTTTCTAACAGCATTGGGCCTGTTAGGGAACTTGAGAAATAGTGTTGAGTTGTGGGTGTGTGCAGTTTTTAAAATGATGTATTTAATCTGTAAAATTAATTCCTTGGTTTTTAGGAAGGGCATCTACAAACAAAGATGATCAATGCTGGACTGAAGTATGGATATGAGTATCTGGGCAATACCCCTAGGCTGGTTATTACTCCACTTACAGACAGATGCTACAGGTAAAAGTGCAAGTTACTAAATGTACTGTATTAGAAAATTTATTTAGGTGAGATATTTTAATAAGTCCTGAGAATAGATGACTCCAGAATTGGGTTTTTTATGTTCTAATAGGTATAATTAGAATAGGCTACATTTCTTTTGGTGGAATAGAATTGATCCTGTATGAATATTTTAATTTAAATTTGTGATAAAATTAATCTTTTGTGACACTATAATTAGTGATAAATTGCAAGAGGATTTAGATTTAGCAAGTGGAAAATAAGCTGTTCTCTATTGTGAACTATTAGTAAACTTCATACATTACTACACTTTTGTAAACTACAGCTGGCCAGAAGCAAATAAACTGTCCCATCATAGGAAAACGCAGACTCAAAATAAATTGTTAAAAGTTTCTAGTAAAGTTTAGAGCAGCTGGACATACAGCATGAAAGTTTGTACTTTTTTTTTTTCTCTATTATTTTATTTCCAGAACCCTATTTGGTGCACTACACCTACACCTTGGAGGAGCGCCTGAAGGTCCTGCTGGAACTGGAAAAACAGAAACCACAAAAGATTTAGCAAAGGCTGTCGCTAAACAGTGTGTGGTTTTCAATTGTTCTGATGGATTGGATTACCTTGCACTAGGAAAATTTTTCAAGGTTTGGATAAATCTAAAGGGTTGTATTCTAAATCATAGCAAAGCCCTTTAATTATTTTTGCACTTGAAGTTGTCTTAAGGTATTGTAAATGTAACGTTCTCCACTTCCAGGCTGCTATATGAGGCTAGTAATGTAGACAGGTCATAATGAAGAGTTCAACCAAAATACCAAAATGTTTTATATGTGTTTTGAAAATGAGATATACCTTAATGATTTTATTTCCTTTAGATAGGCAACATAGATGCCATTTCAATGAGTGCATTTTTAATCACTGATTGCAAATTTCAGGGGGCTTGAGGTTTAATCTAAACTCTGAATAAGCTGGTAAGAGTCATTATATTATATAAATCAAGCATATATTCATTTTGATATTAGTCTGAATAGACAGCTCTGTATCATGAAAATCTTTCCTGAATGGACGTCTGTGTCTTGTAGTCCAGTGTCCTGGTTTCGACCATATCTCAGAAAAGACCTATGAATTAACCAGAACTGTATGAAAAGAGAATTATTCTTTAGTTGCACTTAAGGCAATGTGGTATGTCATAAGATGCCATAACCAAACAGTTAATTTTACTCGTGCAGAAGTCCTTCCTGTTGCCTTTTGTCACTGTGATCCCTGTTAGCATAGCTGCAAAAGAAAAGTAAATTTTTTGGAGGCTTGTTTAGTGCTGAAATCTTTGTCCCCTGTTGAGTTACAAAGTACTGAGTATAAAAGTAAAATATGCAAAATATGTGTGTATTTGATAGGCACTTTGCATATGATAGGAGAATTAGGATTTTTGATTAGTTTGTACAGATTTTTTTTCTTAACTTTTTTTTTTAACAAATAAACTTATTTTTTATATTTCAGTAACTCTTTTTGAAACAAATTCTATCTGGAATGATTTTGTTTAGAAGTTAGTGCTATGGATCATGGATATAAGTCCTTTCTTTGCACATTAAAACTTTTATCTTATTGCAGAATTGTTTTGATAAACATGTCCAAATAAGTAGTTACCTATTAGTTACTCATGTGCCTGTCTCTTCCAGGGTTTATTGTGTTGTGGGGCATGGGCTTGCTTTGATGAATTCAACAGAATTGATTTGGAAGTACTCTCTGTGGTTGCTCAGCAGATTTTTACTATCCAGAGAGGTAACCTATTATTTTAATCATATCTTTCACTTACATATGACAAAGAATAAAGATGCAACAGAACCTGCCCAGCAATGACATTATTTTTTATTTCTCCATAGGCATTAATTCAGGATCTGATTTAATAGTATTTGAAGGAACTGAACTGAAACTTAACCCTACGTGTGCCGTCTTCATTACTATGAATCCTGGTTATGCTGGGCGTTCAGAGCTTCCTGATAATCTTAAGGTATTATAACGCTTGCCATTTTAATACTTTTAATAGCTAATACAGAAAGTAAAAAAAGAAATCAGTTTTTGCCAAATCTAGAAATTATTAAAAATATTTAATATCAGTTACCTTCAGTTTTTGATTACACTAGTGTAAAAATCATCTTCTCAGAAGAAAAAGAAATAAAAAAGGATAATTGGACTGAAAAATAGGAATAAACTAAATTTTAAAATGTCAGAAAGTGATTGCTTGATTCAGGGCCTGACTGTCAGGATGAAAAAAGTTAAAAAACCCACTTTGTGTGTTTCTTGGCTGAATCTGAAAGTTCTAAAATTACAAGGAGTGGTTTATAGTGTACAAGCAGTGAATAATATCTTAATATTGAATAAAAACATGGCGGTTTTATTAATTTCTGATTTTTTATGATCTTTGGGTTTGATTTGAAGAGACTTGTGGTGTTTTTGATGTAAGAGATTTCTATTCTTAGTTTATTATTGAGTGATTATTACAAGAATGCTATATGTTTTCTTACCCTTTAAATACATTTGTTCTGTGTCCATACAAGCAAAGGGAAATCTGAGCAAATATCTTCGACTAGATGGTCTTAAAGGTCCCTTCCAACCTAGATAATCTTGATAAATTGGTAAAAACATAAAGATGCACAATCTTTGTAGATATGTCTAAGAACTGTCTGGGAAGTTAACTCACTAACACATAGGATAAGTACAAGATTCAGAAATACTGCTTGTATCAATGAAAAGAGGATAATTTTTAAAACTTTCTGGTAGAATATGAGAAGTGGCGAAAGTTTTGAAAGTTTTTGAAAGTATTCTGATGCTTGTTTTGCAGAACAAAGGTAAAATTGAAGTACAGGTTCCAGTTAAATAATACTAGTAGGAGTCTGACAGCATCAACTTACTTGTGGTGTTTTATGTGTTTTTGTTGTTAATCTTGTATGAAGAAGACGTACAACCATGAATTGTCACAATGGAAAATAAAGTATTTTAAGTATTTATGGAAAGCCATTACATGGATTGTAGTCATAATCACTATAGTTTAAATTAATTGGCTGACATTGTATTAATAATTCTAGAAAAAGTTTTGCACAATAATGTGGTATATTTTTTTTCTGATATGATTTTTCATATATATATTTAATAGGCTCTCTTTAGAACAGTAGCTATGATGGTTCCTGATTATGCCATGATTGCAGAGATTGTTCTGTATTCTTGTGGTTTTGTTACTGCTCGACCTCTATCTGTAAAAATTGTAGCTACATATCGTCTGTGTTCAGAGCAGTTGTCTTCTCAGCACCATTATGATTATGGAATGAGAGCTGTTAAGTCAGTACTCACTGCTGCTGGCAACCTGAAGGTAAATGATTTTTTGAATTTTCTTTCTTATCCAATAACTTAGTAATGTGTCTTTTTTGTAACAGAAAGTAGGCTATTCTACATAATGGCAAGTACCTGTTTAAAATTTCATCCTGTAATACCTATGAAAATGGAAAGGGTGTGTATTAGGGCAGAAGATGAGGAACATCAAGAAGAGATAAAGCTGGCTATTCACCACACCACTTGTCACTTTATGAGGTGCCTATTAAGCGTGCTGATTATGTTTCAGGAATTCTAGTTAAATGCAAATTTACTGAGTTCTTTAGCAAGTTGGCCACTGCTTTGCTCTGCTTTTCTTAGCAGATTCAGATGCCTTTGCTGTAGCATGTGAACACTTCCCAGTAACACACTGGCTAGTATCTGCCACGTGTGACTTTGATCACCCTTTTATCTTTAAGAAAAATGGTATAGGATGGTAGTATTTTATTTTGGCTTGCATTGTGGATGAATGTATACATTTTGCTAAGAAACTAAGCTGTTTTTTATTAATTCAGTTATTTTTGTTTAGGTAGACTAGTATATTTATAATTCTCTTCCAATTTTATTGCAACGCAGAATCCTACTATTAAAAAAAAGCCTACAAACCCCAAAATCAGTCAGTAAGCTATGTATAGTGGCAAAAGAGGCTTTTTTTTTTTTTTTTCTAATAACCTGGCAGATCCATATGCAAGCTTTTAGAATTTCCACTTTGTAGAAGGCAGAAATTTTACATCAAAGTAGGGAAAATTATTATTCTTACGAAGAAAAGGAATACATCTTAGAAAGCAAAAAAATCAATAGTTTAGGAAAAAGTGTCATAACAAATTTATAGTAATACCCATCACTGGGCATAAACTACAGTGAAATTGGCCTGACTATAGAAACCTACTGAAAACAGCATGATATGAATGTATAAATATTCATCCAGAACATATGTTGTTATCAGTGGACCAGACCCTGCCAAAATGTAATTGCATAGATGCACAACAGGAAATGATCAGTAAAACAGGCAAGTTAAACATCTGGGTTTTGCGACTATAAAAATTAACTGACATTTTTTATATTTTTTAGCTGAAATATCCATCAGAAGATGAAGAAATTTTGCTCCTTAGATCCATTACAGATGTGAACCTGCCTAAATTCTTGTCTCATGATTTACCACTTTTTGAGGTAGAAAACACAGATTTTTAGTAATGTAAAGACCTCGCTAAATTTACTTGTTGATAAAAATATTATATAACAGGGTTATCAGAGAGATGGACCAAAGACTTTTTTAGTCTAGCTTGTAATTACTTTAAAACTGTTCCCTCCTAGCAAATACAGAGAGCATTTGGATTTTGACAGGTTAGACCAATAAAAGTTTCTGCCAAGTCTACTGCTTGAATAGTAACGCAAATTTTTTGTATATTGTGTATTCAGTATTTCAGAGTACCTTATAAGTATTCTTATGAAATATATAGGTACTAATAGTCTCCTTTTTACAAGAGAGAATTTAGATTTTCATTTAGAACATGCAATACAGTAAGTAGACTAAGTGGCCCATAATCATTCTTGTCCTGAGTTGATCTCGGTATGGAACTGAGCTGGAGAAAATGATCTGTAAATTGGTCCCATGATTTACAGGGTGCAGTAACGCAGTCGGTCTGTGTTCTAATATGTGCCATTTAGATTTGACTTCTAGACTGTTACCGCACAATTGGCATGTGTAATATACCTCTGTTTAATCCAGACATACCCAACAGAAATGTGAGCCGTTAGCTTCATTAGGTAAAGTTTGCAATCTTTTTTGGTAGCTGTGAGCTTTCTGTGTTATGTTAGAAAAAGAAGAAAGGATCTGGGCTGTTATATATAGGTGTTTGGAAACTGTGAAAACATTGTCCTTCAGGTCTACCTTTTTAAACATTAGTGGGATGATCTTAGGTGGAAAAAAACGCTGTTTCTTCATGTAAAGCTATGGGAATTTTTGTGCAGTTATACACTCACAACATCAAAAACTCTCATTGGTGTTTTGGATAGTAAGCGATATATTTTAGCAGTCATATTAGTTACGATTATATTTTCATTGCATAATTCTTATTTTTATGTAATTTTATAATGGAATAAGATGAGGTAATTTCTATAAGAAAACATCCATTGGGGCATGAAAGTAATATGAAAGCTCTTTCCTTCAGGAATTTTAAGAAAATGCCTTAGAAATCTGAAGTACAGGAAACGTAATTGCATTGCTCAAACTTATATGAAAGCATAACGAATCAGAAACTGAACGTATGCCTCTGGACGCTGTTACTCTAATTTAATTAAAATTCATGAGCATGAAGGGAGGCTTTGTATTTTTGTAAGTTTTGAAATAGTGATGATAAATTTGGAGAAGTCTGGGAAAATTGAAGCATTTTCACTAGTTGTTTCTCTAAGTTTCAGTCTTTAAGAATAAGAGTAGTAATGTTAAGGATTTAGTGTACAGAAATTAAGTATATTTATGAAGTAATACTATATGTTGTTCACTTTCATAGAATAACAAATATAAGTTGCTTTAGAGATGAAATAGCCTTGCTCATACTAACATTTTGCTTGTTGGCATATCCCCAAAATAGGAAAAAAAATACAGTTCAAACTAGGAATTATCACATTATCGACTTGTAAACAGCAAAAGTTGGCTAAAGAATGTAAGGCTCATAAATAGGATTAAAGTATGTAATTATGTCAGTACAGAATGGATGAATGTTACAAAGAAAAAACACAGACAAATGAGCATGATATCACAATGTCAGCCTCGTTAGTTATCCATTGTGGGACAGACTTAAGGGTCAGCAGTAAATTAGTATGTGGAAATTGTAATAGCTTAATTCTGTTCTAGAATTAAAGTAGTGTTGTTTGAAATACTTATGAGATACAGAAAGCATTATAAAAGATTGAAGTTCAGCAGTAGTAATGCAACATAAAATTTTAAATATGATTTTAAGAATTATTTCCATTTTTATTATGAGAAATAGTAATTTCTTCCCTTAATTTATATATTGTACTTGAGAGAAATGGGGGAATACCGACATGCTCCCTTGCTCATTTTCACTTTGCTGGTTTTGCTTTCCTTGTTCGAGTCTCCAGTGTAGTCAGGTACATCTGGCTTGAGATGCACAGTAGCTCTTGTGTGTTTATGTAGGAGCATGTACTATCCTGTCTTGTTTTGCTCAAAACTCTACTTCACTTTTTTGTAAATTATTTATAGTCCTTCCACATTTTTTAATCTTGATTTTTAACACTTAAAAAAATATTTTCCTTTGATACTATCCTGTAGTCTATTGCATTGGGCCCATCGTAAAGTCTTTGGGCCCTATTAATTTGTTTGTTTATAATACTGATCCTGCCCTGTTGTGGAGAAAACACTTTTGCCCAGCAGTACAACTTACTCTATGATACTGAATGGTTTCTTTTAATATGTTTTTCCTCCATTTCCCCATATTTCTGTTATCCATTTTATAAGGAGGAAAGGATTAATGGAGGTGGTTTTTTTTTTTCTCTTATTTTAGCTGTAAAATCTAGCAGGCACAGAAAGACCATACTCTAGCAACAAGTGTGTAAGCCTTTAATTCTTTAACAGAGAGCATGGAGAAAAAGTGCAGGAAAAGAATGACTAATGGAAGTTTTACATCAAATGTGTTTCAGACAAGAAAAGTTGGTTTTGTCATCATAGATTGTAAAACATGCCCCTGGTAGCACAGAACGTTAAGCATATATTTTAATAGACGTAGGTTTAAAAAAAACCCCACCTACTTTAAGGTCAGGATGTGGTATGCTCATTAACATGTTAACAGTGGAAACTAACAGTGCTAAAAGAAAACCAAGGCACACAGTAGGAGGAAACCAATATACATAGTAACAGGGATAATGTCAAAATAATGTGGTTCTAAGTTAACCAATAATTGTTATCATTGTAATTTCTTAAGAACATGTTTTATTTTGAATGGGTTTTTTTGTGATCTTTGCTTTCCAAGTTGATACTGCAGCTCTGATTGAAATGATAGCCCAGAGATACTTTTTCTCATTTGTTATATCTTCAGTTTATTCTGTATCTTTCTTGTTTTGTTGTAAGCAAAACTGCAGAAGCGTTGCTTTTACATTTAGATTTCAGATAATTATATTTCAGTTATTGAGGAAAAAAGGTAAACACTTTTAACTGCAAAATTTACAAACTAGTTTAATAAAAGCTAACGTTTATCAGGACAGAATATGTTTAGATAGTTAATCCCTTCTCTGTGTGCCCAAGTAAATATGAAAAAGATACATGAAATAAATATAAATAATAAAACACAAAGTCAGAATTTTGGCTCAGACAAAGGTATCATGAAATTCATAGTTCTTTTAATCAAAATAGATGTTAATCTGCCTATTGTAAAGAAAGGGTCGATTGCATGAGTTTCAAACCAAATTACTGTGAAAATAAGTGTACTTTCCAATTAATTGTTTGGATAGGGTATTACTTCTGATTTGTTTCCTGGTGTGAAGCTACCAAAACCAGACTACCATGACCTACTGGAAGCCATCAAAGCAAACTGTGATGCTATGAATTTGCAAATGACCGACGTATTTACTATGAAGATCCTGCAGATATATGAGATGATGATTGTTCGTCATGGCTTTATGATAGTTGGAGAGCCTTTTGGTGCGAAAACATCTGCATATCGAGTTCTGGCAGGAGCATTGAGAGACATATGCGAGAAGGTACCAAAACATTTTCATAAATATTTCTAGTGCAAAACTATTTTCAAACAAATTTTATAAACGTATTTTAATATTTATACTGAATACAAAATTAACTTTAAGGAACTTAAAAGTATAGGGAAAAGCTAAAGAATTTGATTGAGATACTGTACTTCCAAACTTACGTAACATAGGAGGAACAGTTTTAAACTGAAAGAGTGGAAATTTAGATTAGGTATTATGAAGAAATCCTTCACTGTGAGGGTGGTGAGACACCGGAAGAGGTTTCCCAGGGAAGTTGTGGATGTCCCATACCTGGAAGTGTTCAAGGCCAGGTTGGATGGGGCTTTGAGCAGCCTGATCTAGGGGGAGGGGTCCCTGCCTATGGCAAGGAGGTTGGAACTAGATGATCTTTAAGGTCCTTTTCAACCCAAACCATTCTATGATTTTATGATTCTGTGACCCGATTTTAAATATACACATTTCATGTATTAAATATTCACATTTCATACATTTCATGTCCTGTCATTTAGACAATACATGACAATAAAGCTTTCCTTGTGAAAGCTTTATATCAGATTTCAAGCTTATTCACGAGAGCTATTGGACCCTCTTTTAACAGAGATTTTTCTGTTCAGAACTACACCAAACAATGGATATGCTTCGGAAACTTATACAAAGTTTTGATGATTTTTTGATAAGGATATAATAAACCCATATAAACCCAGAAACTAAATTGTCTCAAATTTTCATTATTTTTGAAAACAGAGTATTTAAATTTTTCAGATATATTTTGGGTCTGAAACAAATCCAAGATCTGTTCTGCTAAAGGACTTCTTACCTGACGTAGGAGAAGTGGAAAATAATTGTTACCTGTGGAACATTTAAGTGGTCCAGTAGTATAACTGTACCAAATCTTGCACAAATTCAAGCATTCAACCATCTTAGCAAAATTTTTTCATTTCCTTAGTGGTGATCTTCAGGCAGGCGCCTTGTATTTTTGGGCAGATACCAGCAAGACCAGACTGGCTGGACTTTCATGTTGGTATTGATATCGAACAGCTCTATTCTTATTATTATTTATTAAAAGCTGCTACTTACTTGCTTCCTATATTATATTTCAAATTGTGAAGCTTTTGCTTTAGGTATGTAGGAGAAATTCTGTTCCTGCCTGTCACTCCAATAAAACAATATTTAACTTTCTGCTTTTTCTTTTAATTTAGTGAATCAGTGTTCACTCCTTCCCATTTTTTGTTTGTTAAAGAAAAAATTATGTGGTTGAGTAAGAAATTTTTATGTCATGATTTTCTTCCTGTTAGCTCAGCTTCTGATGATTAATCTAATGGTCATCACACCTATTGGAGTTCTTTTCTTTTCTGCCACTCTTCCCACCCTCTACTCCCTACCAAGAAAAGGTATTAAACTAATCAAGACAATTTCATTTTGATTATGATAACAATTGTTTTTTTGGAGGACTTTTACCATCCTGAATAAAATCTCATTGATCTGAAACAATTAGTTTTTAGTTCTGGGAACTCTAGGAACTATATTGGGACTATATCTGAATTTTATAATTAGGGAACATTGTGATGAGTGAGATGAGAAGGAGAGATTTGTGATGAATGATGGAAGAAGATGCTAACAGAAACAGTACACAAGAAAATTGTAACGTACTTGCAAATCTTGAAGATTATAAATCTAAATTTTTGTCAATGCAGCAGTGCTTTAACTTTTTAGCTGGGCAATTGTGACAAAGTTGCTGTACTCTGGGGTTTTTTTTTAATTGTATTTTTGTCATGCTTGGGTGTTTGCTGCTCACATAGTTTATAACTCTTTTCAAGAAGATGTTATCTGTTTTCCCCTTCCTTTAAATATTACATTACCCTCTGACTATTCACTTCTATGAAAAAAAAAAGTGTGTTACAATGACTTATAATTCAATACAAAGAAAAAGAAGTTGTAACCATGCTTTTTAATAAACATACTATTTTTCTCCTTTGAAACAGTATAATAAAAATTCCTGCATTTTATATTTTGTGAAGGGAAACAAAGAAAGGTTATGTGTACCAGTGGAAGGCAGCCAGACAGGCATCAAATGGTGCCGAACTCCTGATTTTCAGTTCAAGTGCATAACAATAAGGCTGCTTTCGTAAAGAAGGGGTTTTTTTCTAAAATCAGGGATACATTTTTCTTATACTTTAATGCTATAGTAAGTAGGTGTTTAAATGAAAGTTTGCAGTTTGTAACTTTTGCTCGTAATTTATTTTTTATGTAGAACAGTGTTTTGGTTACCTGATCTCTAATGTGTGTGGTATTAAATGTCTTATTTACTCACAAGGAGAGAAGAAAAGAATCAGTTGAAATTTAATCAAAAAGTAAAATGTTATCCTTACATGGTTTAATATAAAAAAAAACATAAAAACCCAAACACCCAAACCTACTTTGTGACGTCATTTTGACATCAATCTCATAAATTTACCAAGGCAGTCATATTTATTCCTTAAATATGGGAAAAATGGGATAGATAAACAAAAGGGCTTGGCCTGTTGTATAATCCCTGCAAGTGTAAGAATAGAACTTGAGTTTCTTGATTGACTTGCCTAATGTCCCGTTCACTATCATTAAAAATTCTGTCTTCATTTATTGAGCCACTGTTCAGTATTAAAATTGAACTTCCAACTATCTGTGAAAAAGTTGGGATAATTGTCTTCAGACACTTGTAAACCATCTTTCAAGTGAAATACGTATAATATCTTTTCTGCTGTAAATTGATGGAATCTTTATGAAGATGTAATAATGTATAACTGTAAAATTCACAATAAAACAAATGGCATAATAAAGCGCATGTTTGGTGTTAACAGATTTTATTATTTTTGTGTCTTCAGGGGCTCATGGAAGAAAACAAAGTTCAGATCACTGTTATAAATCCCAAATCCATAACAATGGGTCAGCTATATGGACAATTTGATCCAGTGTCACATGAGTGGTCAGATGGCATCCTAGCAGTGAGCTTCAGAGCATTTGCTTCTTCCCCAGTAAGTGCTTAAGAGGCTTAGAGCATTTTGGAAAATGACTTTTCAATTTATAAATTTTAGATTTTAATTCCATGTTGTTTGCATAACCATTGTAGAAATCATGTAGTTAATTATTTGAATGCAGAGACTGCAGTTTGGCTTGATTGTAGTGTGCTTCAGGCAAAGTACTTTTTGGATGCTGATGAATTAAGATTTGTGTTTTGGAAATCCTTATGTGAACAAAAAGGGGTTTGCTTGTTTGTTTATGTTATAAATAAATGAGTATTTAATCTTTCTACCATATTGTCACTTCTTATTTTGCCTGATGATGGCCCATGTCTCTGCTGTTTATGTGTGTGGGCATTTTGATGCTTATTTTGGAAGAAACAACTGTCTGAGTGTGGCTTATGGCTGATCTTCCATTAAGATCCATTGAAATATTTTCACTGAGTATAATAAAAGATGTATCTACCTGACAGATACTTTACTTTTGCTA
This sequence comes from Tringa tobata, assembly GCA_033628505.1. Classification (NCBI taxonomy): domain Eukaryota; kingdom Metazoa; phylum Chordata; class Aves; order Charadriiformes; family Scolopacidae; genus Tringa; species Tringa tobata. The sequence goes on from JAHREE010000161.1 coordinate 2,672,837, forward strand.
GTGATTGCAGTGTCAGACTCTTTGCCCCTATAAACTTAATTAAACTAATAGTATATTGAAGTTGATCAGTGCAAAATTCACAATCTGTAATAATATTTGCAGAACTGCACAACTGCTTTGTCTTTTCCTATAAAAAATATTATGAACACCTATGACTATTTGTTTATTTTGTAAAACCTCAGACATAGTACATTTAGATATTACTACATTCCTTAATTCGTCCTGTTGACTTCTATGGTAAGGGTGCAGTAGGTATTAACAGTCTCACTGCGTTATTACTCAAAGTATTTGAATATGGTGCTGTTTGACAGAAGCAATGTGCTGCATTGCTGGTATAACTGAAAGAAATCAGTCAAAGATACTAACCTTCTATTGTTAACTATATTATATGCTTTAAAGTTGTAAAACTAAATTGAGAATATAGATTGTCATTTCTGGAACTACTTGTGAATACCACTCTGTACTCCAATTATTTTCAATTATTTTTTTGTGGAAAATAACTTCAGATCTAAAATATTTATTTTACAGTAAACATAATAAAGTGAATTGTAAATATTTGATTAAAAATATTTTCTGTAAATCAGACTCCAGATAGGAAGTGGCTGATTTTTGATGGACCAGTGGATGCAGTGTGGATTGAGAATATGAATACGGTGCTTGACGATAATAAGAAGTTGTGCCTTATGAGTGGAGAGATCATCACAATGTCACAGCAAATGAGTCTTATTTTTGAACCAATGGATTTAGAAGTTGCTTCTCCTGCTACTGTAAGTACCCATCGTTTAAAGACTGAGTGCAAATGTCTTTGATTATTGTGATATATATTCTAATTTTTTAAAAATATATTTAACTGAGAATAGTAATTATTAGTTTGCATTTCTTTGACATATATTTAAAATAAAGAATATTATAGCTTGGTTTTCTTGTTTAAAATTTTCATAAGCTTACAATATGTGAAAAATTACATATTTACGTGTGTAATGTAAATTACATTGCAGAAGACCCAGTAACTGTTCAGAGTCCACCCCTTACAAGTGCCTGACAAGAAAAGTAAAATCATTCATGCGCAAATCTTTAATCTCCCAGACAAATTCTGATAAAATCAGCAATCACTGCAATTCTGGCACCTGCCTGTATCTATCATACTTATTTTTTCTGATGGCAGTTTGCGGAATGCAAAAACTTTCTCTTGAATATGAATAGAGGTTCAGATAATAATACAAACAGAACAAAATATCTGCATAGTCCTACTGGGAAGGAGTTTTTACTTTAAAATTATGTAAAAATTAAAAATTAAATGTTAGGCACTCTAGTAATTTATTAATTTTTGTGAAATTAATGTTGGGAACTAATTAGATTTAAGATAAAAATCTGGGTTTGACATTGTTTCTTGTTGACTGAAAAAACAAAGCTATGTTTGAAACTCGTCTGTCTTGGGGCTCACAGAACCCCACTGCAAACTTTATACCAGCTTCTAATAATCCCAGAAGCTCTATGTTATAACACTGAATGTTATTTTAAGTTCTTTTAGATAGGAAAAAAAACCTTTGGAAATTGCATAAAATAACAAGCACTTGTTTGTTTCTTTATTCTTAGGTTTCAAGGTGTGGTATGGTCTATATGGAGCCCCATTTGTTAGGCTGGAGACCATTAATGATGTCTTGGCTAAATACAATGCATTCAGGAATCAGCTCTGTGCATAAAGAATTTATAATAGGCCTGTTTGACAGAATGATTCCACTCTGTCTTGAGTTTATCAGGAAACACACAAAGGTGGGATAAAGAACTTTTCTGAGAAACTAAGAGGTTATGAATTATTTTCTTCCAAGTGCTAAAGGAACAAATTCTTTATTTGGACCATATTAATTTACATTTATTTTTTTAAAAAACAGCTCTTAAGATGAAGGCTGTGAGCAAGGTTTCTGTGTGTATTGTTTAACTTGCTTGTGAATGTATTTTAGACATATTTATCCTACTTTTTTTAAATCTTCATGTTGAGGAAAAAAACCTCACTGTCTTGGCAGTCTCTTGGCAGTGAGTAAAACACACCTGCAACTGAGATTACTTGTTTCTTTCCAGGAACTGTCTCCTACTTCAGATACAAACCTAGTTCGTTCACTAATGAATCTAATGGACTGTATGATGGATGAATTTGCTGATGAAGCCAAAGTTAAAGCTATGAATGACCATGACATTTTATCTTGGCTTGAGGTAGGCTGTTTGTTTACTATACAGAATAGGGAATTCAAAACCCAGGCTTTAGTGAAATGGACTTAACAAGCAATAAAACCCATTTTTCATAATTAGAATACGTATTTTGTAATGTCCATTGAGGAAAATAGTGTTACCTTCTTTATAATTGATGTGTAGTTGAGTCTGACATCTTAGATGTCTTGATATAAATTTAATGAATTTTATACAAACCACCTGAAATTGTATATGATTCTCCACTTTCTGGTATCTCAGTTTATTACTAGCTAGATCAATGCTATCTAAGGATTACAATTCAAGTGGAGTCCTGTTAACAGGCATAGCCATCACTGTGTGAGATGGGCCTTTGAATAACAGAAAGATAATCTAAATTTTTCTGGAATAAAAAGCAGTCCATGCTTGAACTTTATCAAAATAACAGCTCTGCTGAGCAGGTCAGGCATTTTGCTGCACAACAAAGGCGATCAGATGCTGATACTTAACATAAATGGTGTTCTATTTTACCAGCAACATGGTTCCATACTAGATACATAAAATCAAGTTGGTCCAATGTAATTTTACTGTAATTTGTGGCAAAGATTTTTTTGATATATGCAGGTACTGAAATTATGTTTTGGTTTTTTTCCAACTCTAGGGTATTTTTTTGTTTTCACTGATATGGTCTGTAGGAGCTAGCTGTAAGGAAGATGATCGACTGAAATTTGACAAAGTTGTACGAGAAATGCTTAATGGACCAATTAGTGAGGAGACAAGAGAACGATACAAATTGTTGAGCAGTATTGATCAACGCCCTTCAAAACCTTTCACAGTCCCATTTCCAACAGAAGGAACAATTTATGATTATCGGTTTGTCAAGCAGGTAAGGATTGCAAAATAAGACATGTAGTTCCATTTTGAAGTAATCTTTTATGAATGCTACAAGGTGTGTATTGTTATTGTAAATTTGTTTCTTCTGCCTGCTTCTTTTATCACTGACTAGCCAGACATCCACCCTTGCAAGCCTAGTGATGGTCTAGTGTTCTGGCTGGGACTTGGCAGTACCAAAGTCTGTCTTTTTGGCTACCAGAATAATTGCCTGTTGTAGCAAAACAAATTTGCAGGAAATCTCAACCGCTTTTTTTTTTCCCCATTGTTTTTTTACTCTTGATTTCTTGCAAGATTGTTTTATTTTGCATTTCAGCACTTTCCTTAGGTTGAGGAAGCACTTAATATACTTCATGCTATAACTCTTTCATTACTATAGTGGGCTACTTCTCTGCCTCCTCTTCTCTGCCCCTTTTCCTGGGATTGTGATGCATCTCTCAGAGAAGTCATCTCTGAAGATGACTTCACACACTGGATCTGGTATGCTCCAGAGACTCCAAGATAAAATAAATGTACCTTTTTTTTGAGTTATCGTTCCTGTGAAGTCCTGTTGCACTACAATGCGAATTACTTTCATCTAGATTTCAGCTCATGCATGATTCCTATGTCATCCCAAAGTGGCTGAGATTTCAATCAGCAGTAAAGGCTTTATATCTTCTGATAATAATCCATAAAAACAAGTTCTTCCAGTAAAGGGGTTTTTGTGTTAAGAGGTAAGAATATGCCCTCTCTAAAAAAGACTTAAGGGAGAGAGCAATCTCTAGGAACTTCATATGACTTTTATCTCAAGATAATTATTTTTTTTATAGGATGGAATATATAGTTATTTCAGGGCTATTTACATTTTTTTAAAATCCCCTTATATTAATTTACTGCTAAAGAGTTTGACATCTTTTAAGACTTCTCTAGTAGGCTGGTCAAAAAGAAAATTTTGCTGTGGAGCTTCAGCACAAAAATTAATCTGCCCCCAAATTCCATAGTTTGGAGGTATTTATTATGAATGAGAATCTGTGAAAAGGCTGACTATGCTTTTTTAATTTTTGTGATTAAATTTATATGGTAATTTCCTATTTTATTACACATTTTTATAGTATGTATAATGTACATATAAATGTTTTCCCTTTATATATATATATAGTATGCATACAGATATAAAAGGTAAGATAAAGTCCTTGTCTATCAGTAGTTGCATGCTTCAGGCAAAGACATTGTGTTTCTTTTTAAATAGTCTCAATTGGAAGCACTGCATTCTGAAACAAACCTATGACATTATTTTTTAATCCTTTTAAAAAAATGGTTGATAACCCCATCTGTGAAGTCATAGAGTTTTTATTTTTCTATTTCCGTTGGTTCTATGCTGGTTTTTCCTGTTTATTATAAATATATGACTTTCTTGTATGTTAAAATAGGGAGCAGGAATTTGGGAACCTTGGGTGGAAACACTCAAATCAGCTCCTCCTATACCTCAAGATATGATGTTTAATGAAATAATTGTACCAACTCTGGATACTGTTCGATACACGACATTGATGGAATTGTTGACAGTGCATCAAAAGCCTTCTATATTTGTGGGGCCAACAGGAACTGGCAAAAGTACCTATATTACCGTAAGTACTTTTAATGGTGACATTAGACCCCTTTTATAAGGGGTAAGATGAGGAATAATTTGGTAACTTTTTTTAAAAAGGAAAATGAGATATGAATTGTTGGATATTATGACATGAAATTACAGGCAACTAAAAATGCAGTTGCATAGCAAAAGTTGGTCATTTGGGATATTATTTTTTTTTCTTCTCTGAATTTCCAGACAAAGTTGTTAAGAAGCACCTAGATATCCACTGGAATAAGCTGTTAATAGAACGCAGAGTATTCACTTTGGTTCCTGTACTGATTTACTTTGCATTGTTATTATAGATATAATTGGGATAGTACAGAGAGACACTGATGCACAAAAGACTAAACCATTTAGTAAGACATCCAGTCAGGATTGCTCAAAACAACAAGAAAGGAAATGCATATGTCCTAGAGTTAGAAGCATCAAAAATGCGTGCTGCTATTACTGTGGAAAAGTTTTGTAGATAACTTTTTCTAGTCCAATGTTATTATGGCAATTCCATGCACTGGAAAACAGGGAAGAACAAGAATTTTCCCACTGAAAGAAATGTGAAGGCAAAAAATTAATAGTAGTCTTACCAAACAATTCTTTAGAGAAAAAGACCATAGTAGGATGGGGAATTGGCTACTCGAGATCTTCCCAGGCAGTTTTCTTCAGATAACCAGTTAGCTATATCTGGTCATTGCAATGAAAAGAAGCTACTTATTTCAAGATAAATAAATTTTAAATCAAAACAATGGTGTGTTCTGTTTTATAGAATGCCAGATATTCTTTACCCATCTTATCCTTGTCTTTAGGAGAAAATGGAAAAGTAGTACAAATAATGACAATCTATTTTGACTTTAGCTTTTGGCAGTACACAGTTTCTGTTATTTCTGAAACAAAATCTTCTTGGCACAGCACTAATATATGATCTAGTTTTAGGATTTTTTAGCTTTATATAATCTTCCTGTAGAAAGGAAAAAAAGGATTTTTTTTTTCAGTATATAAACAGCTGTTTCGTCTTTTCTAGGAAGTAGCAATGTCAACAATGGTTTAGTAGTTAAAGAAGCTATGCTATACATTGGTATCTCATATCAGCCATCTTACCTAGACTGATATACTGCATATTTCTATATATGACAGACACAATACATTAAAAGTACTATTAAGGTGGTGAGATAGAGAGTTCAGAAGCTAATATATTCTACCTAATACAATAATTTGACGTCTCTTGCGCGTTCATTATGATAAACTCTTGAATTGCGTGATCATACACTTTTTCCCCACTGCTGTAGGATTCTGGTCTTATCACTATGAATATTAGTCTTTTAACACTTTTAAAAAAGAAAAAATACTTTTATGTAGAACCTCTGCTCCACTTGCAGAGCTTCAAAAAATTGCAGTAAGATCAGGGAAACAGCAGCTTTAAGGGATGGATTCTGTCCCTGTCAATGTCAGAAGTCCTCTGTAACAGTAGACAGGTAATCCAAATCAATCTTTTCACAGGCAATTATTATGTTATTGTGTTGTTCATTTTCTGGAGTGCTGATTTGAATCTATGGATTCCGATTTGCAGCAGTACTGTTCTTAAAAAATCAAATTGTTGTTATCTGAAGTTAGACATCTAACTGAATAATATTTTGCCCATTACCTTTGTGTGTCTTTGCGCTGGTATATACCACAGAAAAGCTTGTAAGAAGATTTTGTCCTTGAATATGATTTGAATTTTGTTTAATAAGTAAGATAAGCACTGATCACTGAAGAGAAAACAAATCATTGACAGCTTTTTTTTTTGTCACCAGTGTGCAGTTTTATGTTGAAGGAGGCAAGATATACTTAGTTCTGAGCCTAATGATAGTCAAAACACATGATAGTATGTAATAAAAATGTTTGATGTAAGTAATGACTTAGTACAGCCAAATATAATACATTTCTCAGAGCCTGTGAAATTCTAATCAAAGGGAATAACAATCTTGTAAAAAGCATTCTAACTTCAGGTGATTGAGTAATAAATCAAGATAAATGTTGGGGGTTTTTTATCTTTTCCATGTCTACAAATATGTTTTCTGTCTGAAGTCAAATTGTATAATTGGAAGCACATTTTATTATCCTTTTGAAATAATTGAGTTGTGATTTTGTGATAGAGTATTTCCGTTTTTCATCGTCAGTCACCAAGTGATGCTTTGTTCATTTTAATTTTGTCATATGGTTATTAAAGTAACAATATGGGTAATAGAAAATTATTCTAATGGTCTAGATTAAAAATTTTAGATAAATTTTAATTCGTCAGTCAGATCTGAGAGATACTATGGGTTAAGTCCTGATATCATCAATCTTTCTGGGAGACTATTAAAGCCTGACAGGCAATGGAACTGTGCCAATAGAATTTTCATGCTGTCCAGGTTCACTTACAGAAATTTCCAGATTCAGCATTTTTCACTGGTTTCCATCTAGATCCTTGGGAAGGTATACTTTTGAGGCAAAAACGGGATGTGTGAGTGGAGATATGGCAAAGCCATTAGCTAAAAAGTGCATTTTTAGCTAATGGGATTGTGTAAGTAAATCATAAGAGAGAAAGTAGAACCTGTCCTCTGAGCAGCACAAAATTGATTTTTTTTTTGTTCTTTTTTCCTCCAGTATGTCTTTTTGTAGTAGATTTTGCTTCTGTTGATTGCTCCAATCCAATCAGCCTGAAGCCCGTGTACACTCAATTGTTTTGCAAAGGAAGCAAAACTTGAAAGTTATGTAAGCAGCTAAAAAAAAAATTGGCTTCATGGTCTTGAATCTGTTATCTTTCCTTCCTTTTGCATGATAAAAATTAACTGTGAAGTTACTGACTAAGGATTATTTAAATTTCATTTTAAGTTACTTTTCTGAAATAATTTTGAAGCAATTAAATATTAAGGCTGGACGGAGATCTGTTCGCAAAAGACTGTTCCTGTGATATTGATGTCAGAAAAACAATAAAGCATAAGTTAAAACATTTGTTTATAATGAAGAATATGACTAGTTTCTACTGTCCAGTTCATTTCTGGGCTGATAATTATGAACGATATTTCTTGGGAGTTCAGAACTGATCAAAGGAATAAAAGAAATATGGCCATTGAGTCACATTTCTCATAGTTTTCCTAAGTTGTCATTGTTATCTTTTTGTGCAGCAGCTCAGGTCCTTCAAGGATNAGTTTCTACTGTCCAGTTCATTTCTGGGCTGATAATTATGAATGATATTTCTTGGGAGTTCAGAACTGATCAAAGGAATAAAAGAAATATGGCCATTGAATCACATTTCTCATAGTTTTCCTAAGTTGTCATTGTTATCTTTTTGTGCAGCAGCTCAGGTCCTTCAAGGATAGAGATTAAACTTTTTTTCTGCTGAAAAAACTATATGGCCTGGAAGGTCCCAATAGATGTTGGCAGAGATTAGTCTAGTCATTAGAGACATTATTATTAGAGTGGAAGGGTATCTTCCCCCTGTCGTTTTACTCACATGTGGGTAAGAAATGAGTCCCATTCAGTCTTTCTTGAAATACTGACTTTAATCCAGATTTCCTCCAGAGGTTAAATTGCAGCTGCCATAAAGGACTTTGGGAGGTAGTTAGCTTTATAAAATACTACCAATCTTGATGATCAGGCTTATCTTTAGATATTCCTTCTATGCCCTTTAAAGGAAATATTCCTGGTAACTCTTCAAAGCTAGGCATAAGTATTTGGACCTGCAGGTACTTTGGCAAATTTGGGTGTGGATTAGTATAGGCAATATATATCAACTCTAATTAGTACTATGAAATATCATGTGTGCAAAATATTAACATATTGAATTTATATAATACACAGGGAGATTTTTTTTTGAGAAAATGTGAAAATGTCCATATTGGAGGTAGAAATTTTTCTTTGATGAATTAAGTTTATTATGTTTTGAATATTCAAGAATACTGGTTTATCTGATGAAATATGATTATAAGAGTTCTCATAGAGATAAATTACTACTTTAGCATTTTAAAAGAAATAAAAATGGTATGAAAATGTCTGTTTGCTATTTGCTAAAGTGCTATAAAATTTGTTTATCTATGTATATGGTTTAACTTTCTCATCTTCACCATCCTTCCAGAATTTTCTTTTAAGAAATTTGAATAAAGAAGTCTACAAGCCACTGCTTATTAACTTTTCAGCACAAACTACAGCAGCTCAGACTCAGAATATTATAATGTCCAAGCTGGACAAAAGGAGAAGGGGAATTTTTGGACCTCCTCTTGGCAAAAGAATGGTAACTGATATATTTTGATATGTAAATAAGTGTTTAAATGCAAAAAAATATGTAAATGCATTATTTTCTCAGCTGATCACAGGTGATAGTAAGAAAGGATTCAAAATAAACTGTCAGAGTTCTAATAGTTCTAATTTAAATGTCATGATTCTCTTCTTTCTCCTTTCTTGCAGTAATATGCATGCTGTTTTAATCAACAGAATAAAATGTGATATGTGCTATGATATTAATAACCGCGAACAGTATTGTCATACCTCCCCCTCTGTATTTTGTGATATTATTATTGAGATAAGAGTTCTGTATGGGTAAGCTTGTTGCTGATATGAAATCAGTATTGAGAAATTAGCTTTGAGCATGAGGTTGGAGTAGAACTCCAGGGTTCCTTCCAAACTAGATGGTTCAATGATTTTTGAAGCATTAAAGGAAAGTTGAATCTTCTATGTTGTTAGCACTGATGCTTACCAAACCCTTCAAGATCAACAGAACTCTGAGTACTCAGAAGCTTGAGAAGGATATTAGAGTAGACCTGTTTTTCTTATTTTCCTGCAGCGAGTAAATAATTTTCTCCTCTGTCTAGAAGAGATGCAATGAGACTGAAAATTGAAATCTCAGGAATTTCCATTATCTTTTATTATTTTTAACCCAGATTAAGGAAAAATTTAGCTTTTAAAGAAAATTTAAAAATTATTATGTTTAAAATGCAGTGATAGATGTGTATGATTTAATATTCATACTTTTAGGATGCCTATAGACTTTTTGTATTTGCAACCTTGTTTTTTTTCTTATTTTCGGTATTTCCCAGCTATTATCTAATATATGCTTATTATCAAGAGCAAAATGTGTTAATTTTAGAAGTTCCTGAAGTACCATTTAAAGTTAAAGTGTTTTAAGGTCTTTCCCTGCCTCCCTCTCCAAGCTATTCTTTTAAAGTGTATTGTAGCCCGATCTTAAAAATATAAAGATACTTTGAAGGGATACATTTTGTCTTGATTGTAGCAGTCAAGAAAATTTCAAACCATAGTCTCACTGAAGTTTGAGATTTTTGTGCGTCATCTTGGCTCTATCTTTTTTTCAAAGAAAAGCCATACAAGTAGCACAGTAAGGTTTAAATAGCAGGTATTGGTTTACCCTCTTTCATTAAATACATTTAGAAATGACAAGCACCGTATTTCCTCTATAGGTATGTTTTGCAATGGCTTTAGAGTGGCACAGTTCTCTTAAGATCAATTTTTATTTAACTCAGCAGCAACTCCATTAAGAATTTAGGGTCACTTTTCAAGAACATGAATTTATGTGTATTACTGCCATTAATTTTATTGGGAATTAATTGATGTGTAGTGTTGCCAGAATCAAGCGAGATGGTGCCATTTTTCAATAAAATAAATAAATGCAAAATCCTTTGTTTTTCTTTCCAGGTTGTATTTGTAGATGATGTTAATATGCCAGCACGAGAGGTCTATGGTGCTCAACCACCTGTTGAATTACTACGGCAGTGGTTAGATCACTGGAATTGGTATGACCTTAAAGACTGCTCAATGATTAAACTTGTAGATATTCAGATTGTGTGTGCAATGGGACCACCAGGTAAGAGATGAGTCTTACATGCTTTTTCCAGTTTCTTTGGTTTCCAAAGATGGAATGCTTATTGATACACAGTTTTACAATTTGGGTCTTTATGGCTCAAGGAACCCTTTCCTTGCAGGAAACATGAACAGCAGTCATAGTAGAGTGCTTGAGGAATAGCAGAGAGACTACACAAGCCTGCCAGGAAGAAATATTGCTTTTCAGGAAGAATGTATCTACAAAGTATTTATGAAATTCCTTTGTTCTAATGAGACCCTTCAGTCAATTTTATTCTCTTCAAAACTTTTCTAAATATCACTAAGTAATGTTCTTAAGCAGATAAACCTTACTTTATTTGGCCAAAAGAAAGAAGTAAAGCATATGATGTAAAGAGGTCATTGTATTTCTGCTAGCCTGCATACACATTGAATATATGAGCTATTTATTAAAAAAATTGATTCTGGCATATTTTATCAGTTAAATTGAGGAATTAATGGTTCTTTATGATGCTGTTGTGTATGCTTTTAAGCAATCTATACAATCTATTTCCTTCACAGAATTGTTAATAACCATGTCTCTATCATACCACTTAAAAAGTTTGTCGTAGCTGAGCACATTTACAGTGTTTAATCAGGCTGTGATTGCTGCTTTCCTTCTCTTTTCAAGTCCAGCTTCCTTGGACTTTTCTCCTTTCTTTTGTAGAGTTGTTTAAACACACAAACGTGCCAGTGAGCCTTCTCTGCTGATAACAATTTTGTGATGGTGATGCACACCCATGGAATAGGGGTCTACTGCTGTTTCCTCTATCTGTGCAAAACTACTTCTTGCAATAGTTTTAAATTAAAGGCAGTGTTCATCCACAGTTCAAAGCACTTGATCTAAGTATCAGTCTGTGGAATAACTGAGCAGAAAGAAACCGTGAAAGAATGTTAAAAGTTTCCATCTTCATTTTTCCTAAAGCTTAGGTGAAGTCATGACTTGTACTGTATTCTAGCATAACTTAATTGCACGGGTTGTTTTTTTGGTTGGGTGGGTGTTTTGGTTTGTGGGGTTTTTTTAGGTTTATGTGTGTGGGTTTTTTAACATCAGAAATAGAAAAATCTTGGAGGTGCTTTTTCTGTAAAGCATCCCTTCATGCTCTGATCCTGTTCAAGGGTGATAGTGTAGAAGTGACTTTCAACTACTCTGAAATTGAGTCAAATTTTCCTTTCCTGGGAGAAGCTTGTAGCCAATTTTGTTCCGGTATACTTCTAGTTGAATGGTGAAAAATGAACTGATCAAAATGTACAAGTTGTGGTCCTAAATATTTCTGTCAAATATCACAATTCAGCTTTAGGCTGAAGAATTTATTTTAGTGTCTTTTCACAGGGAGCTACTTCCAGAACTCACAAGATTATATTCTCCTTTTTAGCCTGTGGGTTGTTGTTTTTTTTCCCTTCTAATAAGAAATGAATATCTGACATCTCTACATGTATACAGTGCTGTTGAAGTGAATACAAAGCTATTTCAAGAACATTTAAAGTTATTTTTTTAAAGTCAGATTTAAAATTTATATTAGGAAAGGATTATCTTTTGGGTAAAATTCATATTTATATCCCAATAGCTTGTGCAATTTTGCCATCAGTGCACACATAAACTTCAAGAAGCATCATAAAATTGCTGTGTCTGAGAGATGACCTTAGTTGGGGTAGATGGAAGTAGAATGAATAATGGGCCTATTTAGCACAAAATACTGAGATTCTTCAGCAGATACTAGTAATTCACGGATAGTTAGCTATAGACAATGGCTAGTTCTGCTTGTAGTCTCAGGTGGATGAATATGAGAAGCTCCAGGCCAGGTGTCTTTAAGTTTCATTAGTGCAGGGTGATGCCTAAGCTACATAGTCAAGTGTTTTAAAACAATTTACCATGATAATTTGGTTGCCTTTAGCTATACTCTTGATGTTAGGGATGGTAGATTTACCACTTTTCAGCTATTTTTTTCTGATCTGCTGTTACAAGAAGGTTGAATACACTGTGCAGCGGCTTAACCCTGAATTCCAAACAGAAGGAGCAAATATCCAATAGCTTTATGGTTTACATTTCCTCATTTCCATATATAGCTTCATTATCCAAATCGTAATCTAATCATAAAAATCGCTAATTATAGAACTGGGATAAAATTGAATAAATTATACAGCATTACTTATAGAGGTATTTTTCATTGGGATGCTTTGAAAACCAAAACATAAATTTTGAGTTTATGATGAAAGTTTTCTTCTATAACAGAAGCATAAATAAAATAGTGTCAAATCTATCTATAAGTTGATGATTTCAATCTGTATTTTACAGACTATTGGTTACAGGAGAACAGATTGACACTAAAATGTGTATGGCTTTCATTAGGTTTATGACAAGGTGTGGTACTTTTCAGTCTGAGCCTGCTGGCTGAATCAAAGATGAATGTTAGAAAAAAAATGCTAGGGTTGTATGGATTTATTTTAATTTTTTTCTGTTAATTCTGTTATTAATGCTTTCTAATATTTAGGTGGTGGTCGAAATCCAGTAACACCACGATTCTTGCGACACTTCAATACAGTTACTATTAATGAGTTTGATGATGAATCCATGTACACAATATTTTCTAGAATCTTAGACTGGCATCTAACAGTATGGTAAGTGATCTCTATGTTTTGGGAAAAATCAAAGTCAGTGTTTAAATTATGGTGCTAGGAAGTCTCCAATATATGTTAGTAGGACACCACCCTTGAAAAGAAATTATAATCTTTTATATCCTGTGCCTTTTGAGTTATTCATTATTCTGTAGAAGTAGGGCTCACCTAAAAATACTCCAGTGGTAAAGTTCTTGTTCTGAAGTCTTGAACGGAGGTTTAGATTAGCTGAGGCTAATTCAGTTAGTTGAGATGTTTCAGTTAGTTGAGATATTTCAGTAATACAGTATTCTTTCATGTATAATAAATAAGTATAAAATTTGGGTAGTTATTATTCAAAGAATAGAACTGGAAACTGCTCTTAAATTTCCTGTGGTTTGAGAGGGTTTACTCTTTGTTTGGCCTTTCACCATTGCATAATTTTTAATTCCAATATTAGAAATGGACTTCAACTTTATTGTCTACCCATTCTAAAAGCTAAGCCCCAAAAGATGCTCCCTCTGAGGTAGAGAGGTCCCAGAAGACAGAAAGGGCTATTTGACCTGACTTCCCTGTTGCTGTTGTTAAAAAACGAGAGGGGATAGGATATAATTAGCTGTCTAACATAGCCATATTTGTCAGTATGTTCCGCAATTACTAGGTTTGATTTGTGGGCTTAATCCAGTGAGAGAACTAAGATTCGTAAAACTGCCTGTGAGGAAGTATGATCATAAAATTTAAAAATTGGCATGAACTTATAAGTAAATCAGTGTACATATACATATAATTTTATTTATTAATTCACAAGCTAGTATGATAGGATTATGAAAATCATTCTGTTCTTACCACCTTTTATAACTTGTCAGTTATAGATTTCCATCACAATATGTAGAACTGACTCCACAAATTATTAATGGCACCATGCATATATATAAAGAAGCTATGAAGAATCTGCTTCCTACCCCAGCCAAATCTCACTATTTGTTCAATCTCCGTGATTTTTCACGTGTTATTCAAGGTGTTTGCCTGTCAAGGCCTGAAACAACAGAGTCTGCAGAAACGATAAAACGTCTCTGGGTTCATGAGGTAAATCACCTAATACTAAGAAATTATTACTCTTTTTGCAATGCCATGTTCTGTTGGCTAGTAGCTGTGAATTGGTATCACACTTATGAGAAAGAATTTTGTAAACTGTATGGGCAGAGGAAATCAGACTCTTTCAAAGTATGAATCATATCTCAGTAGACAAGTTGATTGTTGATACCTTCAGTTTCATGGGATTACATAGTCTCTGTTTGCCGTTTTGAATGCCTGGACAGTCCTTTCTATTTCTTCTCTCCTTCCTCCAAAAAACCCCAAATTGTCAGTAAGAGGAACAGCAAGTAGCCCAGGGTTACTGGAAATTTTGAGTGATTTAAAGTTTGTTCCCTACTTTATTTTTTTAAATTATTTTTAACTGTTGGGCTTCCTTTAGAAAAAATTCTTAGTCCATCATCTTTCCCCAAAGCAGGATCATTTAAGTAAAGGAACAGCAGTAACTCTTGAACTATTTTTTCTAAAAATTTCATACAGTTTTCTAAGCATGAAGGATGTTTAGACTTCCAGACAGTCTATTCATGTTCTTCACTATCTTTTTCATTAAAAACATTTTCTAAGATCCAATTGTAGTCTCATTTTTAGAAATATAAACCCATAACTTTTCCTATCTAGCTGTGGTGGAAAGACCAACATGTTCCCTTCCTCTTTGCAGCAGCCTTTTATGCATTTATATGATAACATTTTTTAATATATGTATATATGTGTGTATATGTATTTCTGTATGAATTTTCACATTAATTCAGAAGTAATATTACTGGGCTCAACTGTTCAAATTAATTTGAAATATCTATTTTGGCTTTTTCTATGTAGTGATGTTTAAGATTATTTACATTTTGAAGCTTTTTTCAGAATTGTATTTGTTTTACCTTGTTTAAAAGAAGTATAAATTCAAGAGCAGAAGCAACTATTAAAAAATTACATTTTTATTCTACAGGTTCTTAGAGTATATTATGATCGCTTGGTGGATAATCCTGATCGGGCTTGGCTTGTTGGATTTATCCAAGAAGTGGTGAAAAATGACTTACTTGAAGACTTCCATGAACTTTTCCACAATCTGGACTTCAACAGTGATGGCAGAGTGGAAGAAGATGACTTACGTAGCTTAATGTTTTGTGATTTTTATGACCCTAAGAGAGAGGACACCACATACAGGGAGATTAGTGATGTGGATCAATTGAGATTAATTGTAGAGAGTCACCTTGAAGAGTTTAATAACATGAGCAAAAAGCCAATGCAACTTGTCTTGTTCCGATTTGCTATAGAACATATTTGTAGAATTTCCCGTATTCTGAAACAGCCTCGCAGCCATGCCCTCCTTGTTGGTGTTGGAGGTAGCGGTCGACAATCTCTTACTCGATTAGCAGCCCATATGGCTGAATACAATCTTTTTCAGGTTGAAATAACTAAAAGCTATGGTATTAATGAGTGGCATAAAGACTTAAAAGTCATACTAAGAAAATCTACTGAAGGGGAAGTGCAGGGAGTTTTCTTGTTCACAGATACGCAGATTAAAAAGGAGTCATTCTTAGAAGATATTAACAACTTACTAAATGCAGGTGAAGTGCCAAACCTCTTTGCAGTAGATGAGAAACAAGAAGTTTGTGAACAAATGCGCCAAATTGATCGCCAACGGGACAGGACAAAGCAGACAGATGGCAGTCCTATAGCTCTTTTTAACATGTTTGTTGATCGCTGTCGAGATCAGCTTCATATAGTACTGGCAATGAGTCCCATTGGAGATGCTTTCCGTAATCGCCTTCGTAAATTTCCAGCTCTTGTCAACTGCTGCACGATAGACTGGTTTCAGGTAAACCCAAAACTTCTCTTGGGCTTGTTATTCAAATGGAAATGCAATAGACACATGACTTCAAACCTTTTTGTAGCAAGTAATTATCTTTGGTCAAGTTAGCAGTGAAAAATTTCTTGAATTTTCTTAGTGTCATATTTAAAATTGTTTAGACCATTGGGACCATTCTGACTGTAAAAAAGGCCGGTATAGGCTGGATGCAAAATCATCAAGAAAACGATTGCCTGATTGTGGTATAAGAGTATAACTGAATGACCATAGTACTGCAGACATTATAGATTTCAATATGTAGTATTTTCTTCTATTATCAAGACTACCAGAATCTATGGTGCAAGTCTGAAACTAAAATACCCATGAAAAATACAGGCAACTTTTGATGGAGGACACCGTATTTTTCCCTGCTACGCTGCAATAAAACTATATTCTATCTGACTGTTATGTGCAAAAGACCTTAGAATATTTAAGATGTAGAATTTAATCATATAAAGAATCTCAGGAACTTTCATTTCATTAAGACTTAAAATGTAGTAATGTGTCTTTAAAGGTTATTTTGAAGAGGAAGAGCAGAGACAGTTACACATGCATATGGACATACTGAAAATAAAAAATTTTCCTTTTAGTAAGAGTATTTCTGCTGGATGAAATAAGACAGTGGGCTTGAACCGAATCCCGAAGCGGTTCGGTTCTTTCTAGTTCTGTTATTGTCCTATTTAATGATCTTTTTATCATAAAGTCATTTCTCTGTGCCTCAGTCTATGAAATGGGGTAAAGATACTTTTTTAAAATGGTTTGAGATTTATGAGCGTGAAGTATTCAATAAGAGAAAAGTATTTATTCTTTGTTTAAGACATGGCCTGAAGATGCACTAGAAGCTGTTGCCTCTCGCTTCTTGGAAGATGTTGAAATGTCGGAAGAAGTGCGAAGTGGGTGTATTGATATGTGTAAAAGCTTTCATACGTCTACTATTGTGTTATCTGACTTGTTCCATGCAGAACTTCAAAGGCACAACTATGTTACACCTACATCATACTTGGAATTGATCTCCACTTTTAAAAATCTACTTGAAAAGAAACGCACGTAAGAATTTATAATGTGACCTTTTCTAGAGGAACCCAAGTTCACCAAAAATACTATTTTCTATCTCATATAGCTGCTCTGGACAAAACAAACGAATTGGTTTCAGTTAATTTAAATTGACAGAATGGAAGATGGATAAAATGTACTCTTAGGACACATGCTTGTCCAATGTCTCTATTGGACAAAAGGTCTGACTCTTGCATTATACCACTTCTGACATTCCTGGTGATGTTGCTATATGTTGCTTATGCAGCCTGCTTATTCTGTGTTTCTTTGGTGGTTGTGAGGAAGATAATATCTGGGAAACCAGCTTCCAAGTTTGTTAGGTGCTTGCTAGCAGCGTTCAGCTGTGCTGTTCCTTGCAGAAAGGAACTCTGTATGCATGTGCACATTAATTCTGTTTTCATGGCTGGTGAGGGAAAGTTCCTTTTTCTTTCCTTCTCATTGATAAGACACTACCGTAATGATTAAGTGCTTAATTTGATCAGCAGGCTGTGTGAAACACTGCATGCAGCAAGAAATTCCAGGAATAAAGGAATACAATTTTGAATGTAGTGGTCCAATGCCTCTGGAATTTCTCAATTCTGATGCAGTTGGCTGTCCCCAGAACTGTTCACATTCTGCTGCTAAAATTATTTTCTCAATTGTATTAATTCTTTTTCAACCTCACCTCAACTAACCATTTTCATGAGCATATCCCCATCTCTTCCTTCTCCTTATCTGTTACTACTGTGCCATGTTGATTTTGTAGCGGAAGACAGAAGCTTAACAATCACTTATTTGCCTATAGATGATCACTTATTTATCTGTATCCCAATCTCTGAGTATACATGATAGAATAGTTAAAGACTATGGCTCAAGTAATCCCTGTTAGTTTACTATTCGTTGAACAAATAAGATTGGCAGACCATTTGATGATTCAGAGTAGTGAGAAATTTGGGGAATGGATCCCAATGAATGAAGTGATCAAGTACTGATAAAATATCTTTATATATATATTTATTTTCAGTAAGGTGATGAAAATTAAAAGAAGATATGAAGTTGGCTTGGAGAAACTGGACTCTGCTGCATCTCAGGTAGCCCTGATGCAGACTGAGCTGGAGGCTCTGCAACCTCAGTTACAGGACGCCAGCAAGCAGGTTGATGAGATGATGGTTGTTATTCAGAAAGAATCTTTGGAAGTAGCCAAAACTGAAGAAGTTGTGAAAGCTGATGAAGCAGTGGCAAATGAGCAGGCTATGGCTGCAAAAGCCATCAAAGATGAATGTGATGCTGACTTAGCACAAGCCATGCCTGTTTTGGAAAGTGCTCTGGCTGCCCTTGACACTCTTACTGCACAGGTATGGCTATCGATGCATATTTATGCACTGAAGGTATTGAGATATACAAAAGCATGGAGCATCTGCCTTTTCAGATTTTACATTATACTTACTGTTTTATAATTTAGAAAATTCTTCAAATCTTTCAGTTTTAACAAGCAAAATGTTACTCTGTCTTTGTTTTCTAGTGAAAAAACTATAAGGATGATTTTTTTATGGAATACAGGATCAAATACTATTCTAGACATTTCAAAATTCATAGTTATGAAAAATATTTTGACTCAGCAATTGAAAAGTTAGAAAATGTATGTTTTTAACTTTCTTATTCAGAACCTGCCAGCCTGTCATCTGATATTTTTATATGCAGTCTTTTAAAGTCTAGAAATTGAGGTGGAAATTCTATGTCTATGCATGTCAAGGGACCACTTTTCATGAAAGTATGACAGTGGAGGAGGCAGTCACCTTTGGTTTTATGGATGTTCAGGTTCTCTTTGCCTGGATAATGTTTTGCTCATGGTGGGATGAAAGGAGATTTCCCAAGTTGTATGAGTGAGGATGGACTATGTGCTCCAGTTATTGTTGCTGAAAACAAGATTTTCAGAAACTTTCAATGAAACGTCCTTAGATAAAAAACCGTCTGCTTTCTATCTACAGCTGTTGGTTGGCATCAAAAGTCTTAGATTCTGGCATTGTCAGGTCACTGGCATGCTTTGTGAAAATAGTAGATGGCTACTTAGTCACTTCAAGGTAATTGCATTATACTTGTGAATAACAAGACAAGAACAAGGATTTGAAGTCTAATGAAGTAATACTTTGGCTGCTGTAAATGCATAGTGTATCCAAGTGGGGAGTATTATAGTACAAGAGGGAAAAAACCCAGAACTTCCAAAGGAAAAAAATCCCAGGTTTTTTTCCTCAAAATATAGTTAAATAGCATGATGAACACACACACACAAAAATCTGTGTGTCGGAGAGCTTAGAGTACCTGTACAGGACTCTTGTCTTTGATTCACCCTTCACCATGGCCACCACTGATGGAAAGCAGAGCAGGACTGTGTTGCAAACTGCGCTCATAAATCCATGTACATAAATGTGCAAAGTAAGTGCTTTATTTGGAGAAACAGACGTATACATAATTCAGTACTGCTGAAATGAGTACCCGCAGTCAAAAGGAACATGTTTCTCATGTGGCTTATTGCTCAGCAAGGATTAGAAGTATAACAATTTTAAGTATTATTTTGCTGTTGACACCTGAGTTTTGTAGCAATACACATGAAGACACTGAAATTTAGAACTAGGAAGGGACCTCTGGAAGTTCTCTTCTTCCACGTGTAATCTGTTCCACTTTACACATTTAATATTAAGAAGATTTTCCTGATGTTTACTGTTAATCTTCCTCATTACAACTTAGACTTGTTTTCTGTTCTGCTCCCTGTGGACATGTTTTTTTAGGTTTTACACAGTTTTTTAGCTGTAGTTTTGCTGAATGCTGTGTGGAGGAGGATCATTGACAGATATATTTTGTCTTTCATGCTAACAACTGTGTCATTTCCTGAAAATCACTATTACCTAATCATTGATTTCCCTTGCTTTTTTTTTTTGCCTTTTTTTTTTGTAGTAGGTCTACTATACTTTTGCATTTCTGCAAGTTATCAAGACAATTTTTTCCTGTTATCTATTCTAATGTATTTGCCTTTACTCTCAACTTACTATCAGTTGTAAATTTAATAAACTCTCTCTTTTCCATCATTCATTTCAGTAATGAAAATAGTGCATAGGTCTGGACCTATGTGATCTTGGTCAAATCTTTGCTGTGTTTTGACAGTGTTATTATTTGTGCTAGTTACTTACAGTTAACCATTTAGAGACATCAGATGTAAATCGTGTTAACATTTTGACTCTATATGTCATTTACTTGTATCTCATCCTTTTCACTAAGTACCTAGCCAGCACTTTTTTTGCTTTTCTTACTATTACTGTATAGAATTTTTTCTTGTTATACTTCATATTGCTTTTAATTGCAGCTAAGTTTGAGTTTAGCCTTTAAAACAGTCTCCTACACTGCTTACAACCCTTGATTGTATAAAGTTAATTTGTTTGTGCTTAATTTTGTTTCCTGGAATGGCTGTATAACTTTGATTGTTCTTCATCTCAAAGAACTTCCTTCCCTGAAGATCCCATCAGCCAGTTTTCTGACTGCCTCATTGAAATGCCCTGGCTTTATTTACCTGCTTGTTTCCCTTTCCCCAACACTTTTGTGGTTGAAAGTTTTGGTTGGTTGGGTATTTCTGTTTTGTTTTAAATAGCTTGTAGCATCAGGAACCATAGTTCACAGATTAAAGGAAATAATTGTCCTTTTTTTTCATCCAATTTTTTCTGGATCCAATTTCTTTGGGTTTTTTGTGGCACAAATGAACATTCCCAGACCTCGAAAAGATGTCTTTCTATCCAAGTTGCAAAGGTTTTAGACCTCCAATAAACCATGCGCACGCTCTCAAAATCTAATTGGCAAAATAAACGTGAGAATCTAGAAATCCTTAAATTTATTGCAGTATGTATTCTCTGAGAAAAGCCCTTAGAATATTTGATTTTCCATACAGAGTTATTCTTTAGGAAGAGTAAAAGAGATGTTTTTCCCATAAATCTTTGGTTTCCAAACTTCTTACTTAATTATTTGTATATATATGTGTAAAGTCTTTAATTCTTTTGTATTATTATTCTGTATTTGCAGTTAAAACTTTGCTTATTCATTGCCTGCTATTTCTTATAATGTCAGTACTTCTTACCCAATTATTTTCTTCCTTTTAGCTGCCTCTTCCCTCATTCAGCTCACTCTGGGGAGTTTAATGACTGACCAGAATACTAATTGATTTATTTTCTGTACTTGGAGAGCACAGATCTTTAGTTCTGGGTTGAAGGCTGCTTTTACCTTGTGTTATCTTAAATCTACTAATTCACTGCTGATGCGATCCTGAAAGCTTGGAAGTATTCTGTTAGAGCCTGAACTGAAGTATAACATTGGAACATCTAACTCCACAACTGAGGTGCAATGCACCTTACTGAATTTGGAGCAGAAAAAGTACAATTAAAAATTAATTACAGATAAGAAATATTTTTCTCTTCTAAACTGGTTGTTGATTAGATTTCAGATCTTTTTCTTTATATGTCAGTGTTAGTTTAACGTGCATAGCACCTTAAAGAAAGAACTAGAAAGAATGGAGAAAAATTAAATAAAAATTTTGCAAAAAAGAAAATGAGATTTATATATATGAACTATGCAGGTTTGTGCTAGGAATTTGGGATTATAGTGTATTTAAAATTATCAAGTGTGAGAATAGCAAATGTGTATGGTAAAATACTATTTGACATTAAAAGGATTACAGTTTTTATTCTAAGAGAAGAATTAATCCACCTATGTTTGGAGTTCTTAAGGGGTTGTTTTTATTATTTTCAGGATATTACAGTGGTTAAGTCTATGAAGAGTCCTCCTTCCGGTGTCAAGCTTGTAATGGAAGCTATATGCATCCTTAAAGGTGTCAAAGCAGATAAGATTCCAGATCCAACAGGTTCTGGAAAAAAAATTGAGGATTTCTGGGGTCCTGCTAAGAGACTTCTGGGTGACATAAGATTTCTTCAGTCTCTTCATGAGTATGACAAGGATAACATTCCCCCAGCTTACATGGCTATCATAAGAAAACAGTATCTTACAAATCCTGAGTTTGTACCAGACAAGATTCGAAATGCTTCCACGGCAGCAGAGGGTTTGTGCAAATGGGTCATAGCCATGGAGTTTTATGATACGTAAGTATGTATAAAAACTAAAAAAAAAAACCACCATAAAGTTTAAAATAAATTTCTTTAAAGAGATCAGTTTATTTTAACATCAAAAGAGATGTGAAATTACTTCTTTCTTGTGGGAAACTTGTGAAAACAAGTGGTTGTAAAGATTAATTCATGTAAGGTACCTGATGTTAAAGTGTAAAGCCTGATTTTCAGTTGTGAATTTTTGTATAAAGGCATGGGAGCAACAATATGTCCAGTTAGCAAATAAAGTTAACTTCCTTTTAGAGCGTTGCACAAAATGGAGGCATTATTGAAGCATCTTCAGAAGCTTCTGACAGTCATGTCAAGCCCAAAGGATATTTTTTGTTACACATTGTATTTGATGCATGGAAAAGGTGTGCTTATTTTTTATGATATTTCCTAATTTGAAACATCTGGAACTCACATTTAACAGTAAATCAGCACTGGACAACTAAGGTCAAGTTGCAATTTGAAAGTTGAGTCATAGTAAGTAGTGCATGCCTTCATTTGAGAGGATATTTTGTTACTTGATTACAGGATCAGTGAATGCATACTTGGTAGAGTCCTCAATTTGAGAACAACTTTTAGCATTGCAAATACCAATTATTAGAGAAAAAATTAACTAAAAAGGTGGACTTTAAAGGAGATCTACATGCAACTTAAATGAGTAGAAAAGGGGATTCATTGATTATGGGGCTAATATCTGTGAAATGCTGTTTCAGTTGAGCATAGGGGCATTCTAGCATATTTTCTTGTTGTTATTGGAAAGATAGAGAATATGTTTTCAGTTATATGTTACTTCCAGTATTCTCCTCACAAAAATATCTGTGTAAAGGATCGAAATCCTCGAAACTAGAAAATAGATCCTTGGATGTGAAAAGCTGTTAAAGCTGTTAATTTTTTTTTATTATTATTTTGTGTACGCAGTTGGCTGTATGTGTGTACAGCGTCTCTGACTGTTACTTAATATATATGATTATCTGCATGTTTCTAATGGCACAAGTCCATAATGGATTCTAAATTGTGATCAAATGAGACACAGTTTGGAAGCATAACCCTTTTTGCTAAAATTGTTGCCTATTATTACAGAAAAAAACTGCAGAAACTGCATAAATTAGTCAGTATGGGCACAGAAACAACTGATGAAGGAAAAACCAGTTGCCTTTAGATATCATCAAATTATGAAATGCAATATTGCATGAGCTACTGAGTTGCTAAGTTTTTCCTTCATCTTTCCTGTGTTCATTTTTTTAATAGTAACGCTGGAATGAGGATGTATCTTTTAGATGTTTAACTTATTATTTGACTTTATTTAGAGTGACAAAAAATGTTGCACCCAAAAAGCTAAAGTTGAGTCAAGCTGAAGGAGAATTAGAGATTGCTATGGAGGGTCTGAGAAAGAAACAAGCAGACCTGAAGGAGGTTCAAGATAAATTGGCTATACTCCAACAGACACTGGAATCCAAGAAGCAGGAGAAGACTGACTTGGAAAATCAGGTATATGATGCAAAAGATGAAGTACTGTCCTACCGATATCTAGAAAAGTTGTTTAAAATTTGCTGCTTTGTCAGTTTTGGGTTTTTTTCATTTTAACTGCCAGTATGTCAAACAAGCTGTACTTTTAGATAACCATTTTTTTATTTTGGTGTAATGGTCTTGAGGTTATAAATGGGCAAAGCATGGGGAATAAATGCTTTAAAGTAATAGAAAATGCAGATGTTATGAACTTACCAACTGATAATCCCTCTCCTACTTCCTCACTCTTACCTCATTTCTTATGAGGAGATAAAGTTTCAATAATTGTACTAAGAGTTTGATTATTAACTTGCAAGTCAGCACATTTAAAGTATAGAAAGTTTATTTTTGCTTCCTGTGCTAATGCAGTTTGGAGAATGTTTTGTTTGTTGTTTTTTTTTTAAACTCTGTTCCTGACTGCTAAATGGCTGTTATGTGTCCTGTATGTAGTTAAACTCATCTGGTTTTGTGTTTCTTTTGCATCCTGATTCAGTTTGGAAGTATAGGGGAGGGATAAACTACACAAGCAGTTTAATTACTGTGGTATAAATTGGTTGCTATGGTTACCAGAAGAGAGGATTGATTGTAACAGCAGCAAGAGTTGGCATAATTTCCTACTATCCCATGGCTGAAATGTGTCTCTACTAGATAGTAAACAAGTCTAACAAAGCTGGATTAAATTCCTGTCATATCTTTTCTTTTTTTTTGTTAAATTATAATCATGCCTGGAAAGATGGCTTAGTTATAAACTGACAACAAATGCAGATTTTTGTACTCGTAAGGATGTTTTTTTGAAGGAAGGAAAGAACATACCTACTTTTATGACACAGTGATCTCCTTAAAGTGCTTTTGTTTCTTTTATGACACATATATCCTTTCCCTGACTATTTATATTTTCCGTATCACATGCAGAGCTATTTTAAATTGCATGCTTTATACTGGTCGTCTTTCTTTATTTGGATGAAAATGTAATGGAATAGACTTTATTGTGCTGGTACTGAGATTGTTTTTGTTCTTTAAACATTTCCATTATAATAAGAAGGTATTTTCTTCCTATTTGATGAAATTACTTAAGAAAACATCTGCACAGGAAAATAATTCTTGAATGCTTTTAATATTTGTAAACTGTTTTTAAAGTGCTCATGTAATACAATCAGCTTTTTTTATTATTCTGAGGTTGACTTATGCAGCAAAAAACTACAGCGAGCAGAACAACTGATTGGTGGCCTTGGGGGTGAGAAAACTCGCTGGCAGGAGACTGCTTTGGAGCTGGGAAGGCAGTACATCAATTTGACTGGAGATATACTTATTTCATCAGGAATTGTAGCTTACCTAGGAGCCTTTACATCCAGCTACAGACAAGTAATACATATAGTGATTTTGTCCCCATGTATTGTAATAATCTAAATTTTATTCATTTTTCTTGTAATATAAAATTTGCATTTATAAATTATGTTTTAATATAATTCATAAGTGGAACTGAAACTGGATTGTAGTATTTTGAGTTTTGCTTATAGGACTCTTCGGGGAAATTCTTCCTTCATTCTGCTGTAAGTACTTATTGCTGGGTGAAGCATGGAGTCTTTTTGGTTGCTTCTCTAGAGCAATTGCTAGAAACTTTATACCTCATGGTTCTGGTTACTCCTATTCCATTCAATGGCTAAATTCTCCTTTAGTTAAAAGAAAGCAGAAATAGATTCTATTTCAGCAGCAGCCCAGCTAACCAAGTTCTGAAAGTGGAGTAATTTTGTACAGAAAGAGACAAAAGATGCAGTAGCTCAATAATATAGCAGTTTTTGGCCTCTAACTCTTAGTGAAATAAACAGAAACCCTGAATACAAAAAGATTTTGACATGGCAGCTGATGTTAGATATAATAATTTTCGGATGTCAACATTAGCCTGACGTTGAAAGTTTTTGAACACCAAAACCTGCCACTGAATTCAGCTGAAGTAATTAATGTCCGTTTCATTTGAAAATCAGGTCCAGAGTATCAAAAATTGTGAAAAATTGAGGGGAAAAAATCAATGCATCTCATTTGAACATAGAAGTTGGATATAATCCTTATTTCCAGTTTTCCTTCAATGTACTTCCTTTGTCCAGTTTTCTTCAGAAAATTTGTACTGTTCTTTCAAGCTATTTTTTTCTTCATAATGTCCATTTTGTGATGTTACTATTTTGAAACTTTATAGAGTTTATGCTGTGAGTATTTATAGCAGAAATAAATAGTCAACAATTTTTACAATTCCAAAATATGTCATTCTGAGAGAGGATTCTCTTTCAGCTTAAAACCTGCATTGTGTCCAGGTAGGTAGAAGTACTTTTGGTGAAACATCTTAAGGGGTGCTGAATTATATTCCGAGCAAGTATAGATACAGGTGCAGATGATGTGCATGATTATTGACTAAAAATGAATACATAGTGTTTTCATCTGAAAAGTTTAGTGGAATGTCATTCTCTCTGACTGCATAGTTTCTTTCTCTGTGCAGCAGTAGGTATAGATTCCTGGTTGCTGCTTCTTACTGTCATGATTGTGCAGACACAATCTGGTATCTCTTTCAGAAATTGGAAAGCATAATCACTTTTGTGCTGTTCTTCATTTAATCTACTGCTATGGGTTGTTTTTTTTCCCCTGCAGTTCTCATAAGAGAAAAAGTTACGATATCTTTTGGAATATCAATTTTGTTTTATGCAAATTGATGACTCCTTTATTCACCACCTCTGTGAAAGTCTCGAGCTCTTAGACCATTTCCTTTAATGCTGCATTTCTGAGTTTTGCTGCTTGAGGCTTCGCCAGCTAATTTTTAGTTTAGAATACTACAGCATACTTCTTTGACCTTATACATAGCTTTTATACAAGATTGTGCCTTTCATATGAGCATGCTATTTCTATAAATTTTCCTTCTTTAGAAGCATTCTTCCTAGTGGAATACTCTTTTCAGCTTACATATTTAAAGGTGTGTGTCTTATTATTATTATACACTATACAAACATTTATAATTTACACAACTGTAGTGAGATAGATGAGACAGAGAATAATGGAAAGCAACTCTAAATGATTGTTAAGTTTGATTAAGTCCTACCAAGTGATCATTATGTGTATCCTCAGAGTTAAATAATGAAGATTTTTATTATTTTTTTAGTTAGAATATATGCACTTGTTCTACAGTTATAGTATACAAGTTTATTGGTGAAATGCTAAATAAAAATCATAGCAAGTCTCTGACCAAATAAATTTATATTTCATCTATAAAAATAACATACAAAGGCATTTTTAAACATTTTATACAGAAGCATGAGTTTCCTTCTGTTTGAAGATATAGTGATCTTGTATGTAGCAATTGTTGTGGGAAATGGGTTGAAAAACAATTTTTTTTTAATAGTGTAAAAATATGAATAGACAGAACTTTAGTTAATATTTGTTTTCTTTTTCTAGATGCAAACTAAAGAGTGGGCATTGCTGTGTAAAACCAAAGACATTCCTTGTTCTGATGATTTTTCCTTAACAAATACCCTGGGAGAACCTGTGGAAATCAGAGCTTGGAATATTGCTGGACTACCTTCTGACACATTTTCTATTGATAATGGCATCATTATCTCGTAAGTAAAAATTAAATATATATATATATGAAATTAATAACTTTCATTAAATAGCTTCTTTCAACCTGCTTTTCAGTTATTATTTTTATACACAGTTTTCTACTGTATATCCAGTTTAACAGCCAGAATTATAAAATGATTGTAATGTTGAAATTTATAGGAAATAGTAGTAATATTTTTTAACTTCATAATGTAAGGTTCTTAAATCAGTGGATTTTTTAAATTTTTTTTTACAAACATGCTGCACACTGGATTCAGTTTAAGACATCCTAAAACACTTCAGGAATAGAATTTTGAATGCTATTTTATAGCATTCAAAAGTAGTATAATCAGTAGATATAGAAGTAATTCTCCTTTAAAAAGCTAAAGCTCTTTAATTTTGAAGAAATATGCTGGCATCAAGTGCTAGCAAGAGGTATTTCTGCAGAGCTACTAAAGATTATTTTGCTAATCTTTCTGTGAGGGTCACACGCTTTTTGCTTAAGATGGCACTGGAAATGCTATAGGCAATGTCTTGATTACCTGTCTATAAAGAGTTTCCCAGTTTATGTTGCCAACTGGTAGGAAATATTAACATCCAGGCTTGTAACATATTTAGTGTGTAAAGCCCTGACATTTTGGAAATGTTGGTTTGTTTACTGAAGAGATGAATCTTTATTTTGCCAGGGCACAGTAACTAAACAACAAAAAAGGCACATGTACAGCTTCTACTGAAAGCAGTAAGGGAGGTGCAAAAAGTTAGAATGGAGAGAATTTGTAGTCTCCTTTCTTGCAGACAATGACCCCTACCAGCTCTTGCCAGTTTCTTTCTCTGTTTCTTGCCTTTTATTCTATGTTCTGCTAAACTGGTTCAACAAGAAAAGGTGAGACAGGCCTTTCCTGCAATAACCTCTGTTTTCAGAAAGAGGTCCTTTCACATCATGTCAAGCCATTGGGAGTTAGATGTGGATCTTCCTCATCCATGTGATAGTTTTAGATATTGGATGAAAGTTAAAAGGTGTATCTGTACTGACAATTCAGAGTCTGTTTTCTTTAGAGTCTCATTCCCCTAACTGTCAATATTTCATACAGACTAGTCCTTCCTAGGATCCCTTCTGGAGCAGAACAACCTGGTGTATTTCTAGACAAAAGTTAAGAGAGCTTTGATTTTTGTGTTAGTGTAGGGATCTCTTTAGGATGTGCCACGAATGGGGCGCCACAAAGTTGTCTTTGCACCCAGTCCAGTCCTCAAAGAACTTTTTAAAACAATTTATTAAAATGTGAATTCATAGCAGAGACTAGATTACATCTTTGGATTGCTGGAATTCACTAAACACTACTTATAGCTGAAAGCTTGAAACTTGCAATTGTAGCTTTCTGTTGCAAAGTGGTTAGTATGACAATAGTCTTATCAGAAGTTGAGGAAAGTTCTGATAAGGAAAGAAGGATTTATTTTTCGTTTTGAAATCCCCCTTTTGTTTTTAGATTTTCCCTTCTGTAATTATCTTAAGCTACATCCAAATAAAATACTTTGACTTTATCCAGTGATACAGTTTGATCTAAAAGATTTTTGAAAATTCTGCATATTTAAAGATATTCTCAGTCTTATTTGAAAAGTGAAAAAAGTTCTGAAATCTCAAAATTCCTTATGGAAAGAAAATATGGATCCCATGAGCTCTAAAACAAATATTATTGCCTTTCACTTTTAAGATGATTCTACATTCTTATGTGGTATTCTAATACATGCACATCTGGATCTCACATCAGTCACTAGAATTACTTTTGTCCAGGCAGAGTTAGTCTGGTATATATCAATGTCACAATCAGTGCAAATATCAGTGATTTGTATGCCGAGATACAGCGTGGGAACTGACCATGTTAATATTTTATCATCTAGAAATACCTACAGCTCACTAGTGATTAGCCTTAGATTGATTAACATACCTACTGATGACTGAGATATTTACAGCATTGACAGTTTTGTTAAATATGGAGTTGAATGCCTACAATAGGCTAAGCTTTGTGACCTTGCATAAGCAGTTATGATTTTCATTTGGATTTGCATTTGTTATGACTGTAAATAAAGAACCTCTCAGGTCTGTCCAGTGTGCTTGCTAATGCATTGCTACTGACTTAGCTTTTTGGTTTTCTTCTTAGCACAGCCAAAGCTGAATTGACCATAGAAACAATGTTTCTATAACTGCTTTTCTGTTTGTGATTGCTACCGATTTACTTCACATCTGTTGGTTGTAACAAATAATACTTAACATTCCATAATCAGGTTAAGGGTTGTCAAGTCTATGATAACATGTACTTGATGTTTATGCATCTTTTTTTACAGAATTATACTGCAGAAACCTGCTAATATCAATCTTTAATTTTTGCTACTGTTTACATGAATGTTCTTCTCACTGTTTGAGGAGTCAAATGTTGTATAGAACTGCTGAATGAATACAGCTTTTACTGTGGGGTGAATGTTAGGTTTTCATAGATAACTGAAATTGTATATTATAAGGCTAACTTTTGGAAGTGTAGCTGTGTGGATAATACTTCAGCTTTGGCAACTGAATAGGTGACAAAGTGCAAAATGGAACAGGTAAGACAAAAATAATGCACTAGCTAAAGAAGCCCCACATACTTTCATTTGATTTAAAAATTGGCATTGATTATACTTCAGGAAGCACAACAGCTTATTGAAGTAAGAGGATGTATGTTTGGATTAAAAATGTATATGTAACTTTTTAAAGTAATTAATGTATTAATAATTCAATCACTCAGGATAAACAGCTGACAAATGTTAATGAATTCAACTCTTCTATAGGACATCCTAACACTTCACTTTTATAAAGCTTTGATCAAAATTCTCTTTGAACTAATGGAATGATGATGAGCATTTTAAAACTAAATAATGACAGCTTTTAATTTTGAAATGTGAGAGAATCTACCTCAAATCAATGATACATATTATGCCTGTAGTTATGAATTTATGGCTAGATGGATTTTATATTAGGACCCAGGAAGCATATAAAATGCAACTCAAGCTTTTTATAACAATAATTTTTTCAAAGCAGAATTAGAGAGCTATTCAAGGACAATTTACAAAGATACGCAGTGACTGCTTATGCATTCCCATCAATAAAGAACAATTTTATCATTGATTACAGCTATGTATGTTTGGCTGTTATTAGAGAACCATTCTTTAGTTATTCAGTCTTAAGCATTTCATGTCTGTTACACAGTAAGTCTGAAATAGGATATGCTCAAAACAGTATGTGAATGAAACTTTGAAGTATTTAGGGAATATATACTGTAGGTTTTGGCTGAAGTTTTCTCGAGTCTTAAATTCATGTTTTAAAATAAGAAGAAGCAAAATTATTAATTACATAAATATTGTCTGTTTTAGAATGTGCTTAACATGTAAGTTTACTGTGTTCAGTTTACAGTTTGCAGTTGCTGTATCACATTGTATTATCTTACTCTTAAAACCACCTGGTTATCTGTCCTGTGGGTCTTCCTTTGGGTGCTCATAAGCAACTGAATCACCTAGCAATTTGGGACATCAGCAATTCTTTAAGTGCATTTTGGACCTATTGGTGAACACTGTTACTTACTGTGACATTGTCTTCTACTACTGCTAACACTATCACCTCATCTAACAGATATTCGGATTGCAAATCCTCTGTTTGCTTCTCTAGACCTACTGCATTACCAAATTTGTCCTTATCTGTGTTTAGCAAAGTATTCAAAATACTTGTAACTTTACAAAGCCTCCACTTTAACTTTGTTAATGTCTGCTTAGATATCATGCTGTGCTGTCCTGGTGGATTACAAACACATTTCCTCAATCTCTGAATGCATTTTACCTGTGAAAGCTTTTTTCCTTCATGGTTAGGCTGAAGAGAGTCCCTTCCAGATGACCCCTCTTCCTAAATCGTTTTACAAGGGGGAAGAAAGCCATCCTCCTTCAGCTGGTAAATGGTCACTCCTAAGTCAAATTTGTGATCCATAGCAACGAAGTGTTAGTAATGTAACTACATGTGGTAGAGTACACTGTAAAAACAAAAAAAATCTCTGAAGTAGTTACTAAAGCTGGCGAACATAAAATCCAGAAGTTCTTTGTGTCTGTTGCTGCTTTAGGATTAGGGATTAAAAGGTAGATACCTTTGAATCTGCTTATATATTTCCCTTTATACTAACTCTAAAATGTCTCTTTAGTAGAACATGCCATTCATTTTCACTTTAAAGTGCTCGCTTATGCATGTGACTGTAGTAAAGCTGTTCAAAATTTCAAAACTTAGTGATCTTTTTATTTTGAAAGTGTTATAAAATTAAATGCGATTAGTTTTCTAGGAAGTAAGAAGTCTTATTCTAAGTATTTTCTTTGAAAATGGAAAATTAATTTTTTGTAAACAAAGAACTTTAAGATTCATCTGTCTCCTGTTAAATTCATCCCAGATTACACCTGAGTATGTGCCAGCTACAATTTCATACTGATGCACTTGTGTTTTAGTGACAAAAGGGGAATAAACTGCCTTAAGAAGTACTTTGAGGTAAACATTTGAAGAGCTTGTATTTCAGTTTTTTAAGTTGGTGTTTTTCCCTTCAGTAATGCAAGACGATGGCCTCTGATGATAGATCCTCAGGGTCAAGCAAATAAATGGATAAAGAACATGGAAAAAGCCAATAATTTGCATATAGTCAAACTCAGTGATCCTCAATTTGTTACAACGCTGGAAAATTGCATTCAGTTTGGCAGTCCTGGTAGGTTAATGACTAGTGAAAGTGTAAATTACAGAAGAACCTCGAGGGGGCACAATCAGATAAAAAATGAGCTCCAGTGACTATAAAATGTTCTCATAGTTAAGGAATAGAGATTTTTTTTTCTTGTTTTGAATCAAATTAGTACTATAGTAATTAAAGTTCTCACCCCAGGTTATGAGATACTTCTTAGCACAATATAATTATAATACTCAATTTATATCTTTTAGTTGCTTTATGAGATTTGCTGTTTCTTTGTTTTCATGTTATAATAATTTTATTTTGAAAAAATAATGTTTTTATTTGGCTTTTCAAGAGTATAAATATCAGATTGCTAGGCTGTGATCATTAATGATTCTTATGTTCTCTGTAGTATCTTTATTGCAAGTAGTCTTATTGGTCTGAAATAGACATAAATTAATGAAATACATAGTTAAACTCCAGCTAATTGTCAATGGCTAACTGGACTATAAGTAAAGAATGGATTGTTTATTCTCCATTATTTGTTTCTTGATTTTGACAATTATTTGGGTAACTGTGGCATGTGATATTTAATTTGTTGTTATTTCTCTTTTCAAAAACGGTAGTCTTCAGTTGCTGTTCTAAGCCACTGGCAGCAGTAGCAATGATAGAATTTAGTTGCTTTTTTGCAAATTGATGTAATATTAAAAAGAAATTAAAGGTACATTTCTTTGATTCAGCTGATTGAAAAATGAATACTCTAAAAAACATTAACTTTTTCTCTAGCTATTTCTCAATTAGTATTTTTATTTGCACACTCTAAATATAGATTATACATATGTATTGTAAAGAGCAGCCAATCAGTAATATAAATGCCAAGACAGTTGTACTGATTCTTGTGTTGTTTTGAAGTGCTACTGGAGAATATTGGAGAAGAACTTGATCCTATCCTAGAGCCACTTTTGCTCAAGCAGACATTTAAGCAGTCAGGGAGTATATGCATTTGCCTTGGAGACTCCACTATCGAGTATGCTCCTGAATTCCGCTTTTATATTACAACTAAGCTGAGAAATCCACATTATCTTCCTGAAACATCTGTTAAGGTGAGAATTATGAAAATGAATGTGCAACTTTGTTTTAATTTAAAAATGATTACTTGGCTAAAAACAGTGAATAATTTCTGGCACTTGTTAATTCCTCCTCCTCCCCTGACAACATTGGGATTTTTTTACACTGCTGGAAGACTGGTAGCATGTTAGAAGTGTTGACATTTCTTATGTCTAATACTTCACCTTGCAATACTGTCATTCTTTTATACTGTCAGGAATTTAATGAATTAATTTAAACACCTTTCCCAGCCTGTATATTGTGATGCTATTTAGTCACCCCTTATTATAAAAATATTTACAAGGACTTAATGTAATAGTCACTTCACATGCAAGCTCTACATTATGCTTTTGTATTCATGATTTTTATCTGCAGTACAGTTAGGGACAGGAGTCTGAACAATTCCTGGCATTGTGCCTTGTTTATAATAGATAGAAAACATATTTACACATTTATATATTTGATAACTGTAGCTATTCTTATTTTTCTATGTTAGGACAAAACAAAGTAGATTCCTGCTCTAAAGAATAAAATTGGTGGTTTAATCTTTTTTAAGTTGCTTGGGAGATGTATTCCTCCATTTATTATTATGTTTCAAGAACTGCTTATGGAAAAGTATTGCAAATTTACACTTTTGTTAAACATAGGCTGTACTGAAACATAAAACCTTGAAATCAAAACTTTTTAAACTATTATGATATTCAGTAAAATGGAACAGTAAGTTGTTTCAACAATGAAGGTCTACTGATGCAGAAAAAATGGACAAAAATTATTGACAGAGTATAACTTCTATTCACTTTAATGCACCGCAAATCACCTAGACATTGATCTTTTATCAAAGAAGGTAATTAGCTGCATGTTCAGAAAAAAAGATGAAATATGAAAAGAAGAGAATAGCCAAAAGACTTACTGCTATAATACATATGATGGTTATTTCCTAGGAAATTCTTTTTGTTTAATAGACAATTAAAATCTCATAGTTGCCAATCAACAGTCAATACAGTCTTCTTCCCCTCTAATGCCACCCCCCCACTATAAAGTTTCTAAAGATAAATCTCTAGTCGGTTTCCATGCAGTCAGACATAAGCTGTTAATTGCTCAAACAGGAGCAGTTGCTTCATTACATGATTGGGTATTCTCCCAGCTACAGCAAACACTGCTGAGCTAGCTGACTAAGGTGGCTCACATTCAGGGAGTAGGAGAAAAGTAGTATCTAAATATCTTAGTCTGAAGCTAATTGCAACATCCATTGGTGAATTTGTCCCAAGGATTATTCAGGAGCTAGCTAGAATGAAATGAGTTCAGGGAAAATGGTTATTGATATGGTTATCATATTTCACAGAAAAAGATTGTACAGAATTCTAATGTGCCTTACATAGTGAAACCTGCAAAGAGACATAGGCTATGGATTTACACTATATAGATATGTATTTGCAGCTATTAGCCATTTGGATTAGCTTTTTCCTCTTTCTAACATTATTAATTAAATGTAGTAAAACCCACTAAAAAATCAGATAATTTTCAGCACTTTTTCACATCCAGAAAAATATCATTCTGTACATCAGGGACCAAGGAGAAATGTAGAATATAGACAGCATTTTCCACTTATACCTCAGAGGTTCCAATGTCTGAACCAGACAACATTTCAGACCATGACAGCTCTGACTGAAAGCTAACTCATAATGCTGTTAATAATTGTTAAATAAGGTGAGGAATTGGTCGTGATGCTTGTGAAATCTTATTGATTCTTAGCATCGTATAGAACTGAACCTCCTCTCAAAATTCCTGTGTGCAAGAATGGTGTGATATGCTATCTGTGTTCCTCAGTTTTTTTTCAGATGAGGCTTACTATAACAAAAAACAGTTGTGTATTTTAAGAAAGTTAAAATATCATCCCTCCTAACTTTACAAGCAAAACTCATGAAAAAAGCCTCAAATATTTGGACAAATTTCAGATATTATTAGTGGCAGAAGCAAGTCCAGATAAATTAACTTCACAGGTATTCCATATTCTAACTGATCACTGTGTTCAAGGCTAATGTTCTTTTGAAACACGAGTCGATGGTATCTGTACTCACCAAAAAAGCCTAAAGAGAATCTGTAGTCACTATTACCTAGTCAATTAATTAAAACAAATAATTTCATCAGACTTGATGATTGATAAGTAGATTTTTGAACTACATGCATCAAACTACTTTCTAGACTTCTGCTGGTAATATATTCCTTCCCTTTCTCATGTAAAATATTGTTCTATACATTCTTATCACATGTCTTTTTTGTTAACTTTCTGGGTCAGTCCTAGGGTTAGCTTTCCAACACATAATCTTAAACCCTCAGCTGCAATTCATTTATTCTCAAAGTTTGGTTGACCTTATTACATGATATCATACAAACCTCATCTTGTAAACTAATAAGCATTTTAATTGTATCTGGCCATAACTGTGCTAGCTTTTTATTTCTTCTAACAGGTAACATTATTAAACTTCATGATAACTTCAGAAGGAATGCAGGACCAGCTTCTTGGAATTGTAGTTGCAAAAGAAAGGCCAGATCTTGAAGAAGAAAAGCAAGCCCTCATTCTTCAAGGGGCCGAGAATAAAAGGTATCAAGATAACTTTCCTTGCTAAGGATAGAAGCAGATTGCAGTTTAATGAAATAAAATAATGGGAAATAAATTTCAGAGAACTTTTTTTTTTGTTTGATTTAACGGGCTTTTTCTTTCTTTTTTTTATCAGAGTTAGGCTGATGGTTGGACTAGATGATCTTAAAGGTCTGTTCCAACCTAGACAATTCTATGATTCTATGAAATTCAAGACTGCTTTTTTTGAGACCCCAAACTTAGGCTTTTTTTTTTTTTCATTTTTCACGCTGATTTGGATGCATGCTCTTATGCATATTCCTACTGATTGCGCCTTTTGTCTTCTGATACGGTTTCCTATTTCTGAGATTATTAGAAAACGTTAA
Organism: Tringa tobata; assembly: GCA_033628505.1. Classification (NCBI taxonomy): domain Eukaryota; kingdom Metazoa; phylum Chordata; class Aves; order Charadriiformes; family Scolopacidae; genus Tringa; species Tringa tobata. The sequence goes on from JAHREE010000161.1 coordinate 2,708,954, forward strand.
AGAGCTGCATTGCAGGTTGTGTAATTGCAAAGTGTAGCTCTTGATCCTGTCCTCCGTTTTTATGCATCCCTTCCGTGATGTTGGCATATGATTTGCTGTCCTCATGAATTTTGATTAATTAATTTTAATTAATGGTTGGGTTTTAGAAATGCTTCATTGTGTGCTAGATTTGCACTGATTGTACATGGCAAAGAGCATCTTTCCCCATGGGTCAAAGCAAGAAATGTACAGTATTCAAAGTGGTTTGTCACTTCTTTTTGCCATCCATTTTTAGCCTGGAAGTGGCTAAATTTTTCAGAAATATAAGGGAATGTTTAATAAGAAAAAAAGGGTTTATTTTGTAACTTCCATACCATGAATAGAATCTACGCGTTGTGTTATTTTTTAGAAACTAACAGAAAACAACTGTAATTTTTATATGTGAAAAATCTTGTGTATTATTTTAGGCAGCTAAAGGAAATAGAAGACAAGATTTTAGAAGTTCTTTCAGCCTCAGAAGGAAATATTTTGGAGGATGAAACTGCTATTAATATATTGTCTTCTTCCAAAGTTCTGGCTAATGAGATTTCTGAAAAGCAAGCTATAGCTGAAGAGACAGAAAAGAAGATTGATGCTACTCGTATGGGCTATCGTCCTATTGCTATCCATTCGTCAATATTGTTTTTTTCCATTGCTGATCTAGCCAACATTGAGCCAATGTACCAGTATTCACTCATGTGGTTTATTAACCTTTTCATCATGTCTATAGATAATTCGGAGCAGTCAGAAGTTTTACAAACAAGGTAAGAGCGATACTTCGCCATTTGTAATTGTTGGTGTATTCATAGCTACTCCAGAAACATTACTGTCATTTTTCCAAAGTGTATTGTCTCGGGCACTGAATTTTGAACTTTTTCTCTTTTTTTCTTTTTTTTTTTTTGTTTTATATATATATATGTGTGTGTTGGATATTTTCCTGGAAAATAATTTATTCATAGAAGCAAAATGGTACAACATATTACAAGTGCAACGTATTCCACTATTTCTACTTAGTAATTGGTACCTCAAGTCATGTGTGAAATTATAAAGTATCAGTTAGATAAAAGTGGTCCACTTGCTTTGGGTTTATATTTCATTTTATGTGACTTTGTATGTCTTCGAGAAACAAACAAGAAACTTTTTCACACAACTGGCAAGAGAGATGAAGTTTTGTGACTGGGGTTCTTAACTGTAGATTGTGCAAAGCGTTAATTATTAACCCAAGCATTTTTAAAAATTGTTTGATTATTGTTTTATACTTAAGGTGTCCCTCCCTCTTCCAGCTTGTTTGTGAGAACAGGAGAAACTGTGCAATCTTTGATCATCTGAATTTATTTTACATGTGGTGGACACCACTATTATGATCACATTAGGATTATTTGAAATATACCCTTGAAGTGAATTATCTACACAGAGATTTTTTTTAAAGAAGGTTTTTCAATGTTCTGTCACATCAGTTATAAATCCTACTTTAGTGGATTTATCTGATCTTCAAATTACAGAGCCTTGCTTCTTTTACTTAGCTACTTGCCTGTTCATCAAATGAACAAAGGATGGGAGAGGGAAACTACTCTGCCAATTCATATTTAGAAAATTTTCCTAGTTAATATTGCAAATGGCAATTTCTGATTTATCCATTACTGTCCATATTTTATTCAAATACAAGTAAGTTGCAGTACCTGGTAAGGTAGTACTTAGTGTTTAGTTTAATGTGTAGTGTTCATTTTAGTGCCATACTGATTATAAAAGTTATTTTTTCATTAGAATTCACTCAGGGTCTAGGCAATCTAAGTCTAGCATAACTGTTGTATCAAAATATGGCTACTAATCGTTTAAGTCAGATCCTAATATTTTGGTATCATATTTGAAACTACATTAAAGGTAGTCTTTACCAATAAGGCAATCTATGTTCTATAAACGTAGCTCTTTGACTTTACACCTTACTCTTTTATATCTCAAAAAAACCCTGTATGCCTGTGTGTCTGAATTAAAGTGAGCAATAAATAAAATAAGCTTATTTTGATTCGACCTTTCTGTCAGAAGAAATGTAGAGATACAGGACCTCAATCCCATCTGACAGTATGCATTCCTAGGAAAGGATTGGTGTAAGCCCATTTTGATAATTTTTCCCAGTGAAGGCAGAGGAAGACAGACTCACAGAAAATTCTCTGTGAGTTAATAATCCACATAAGACTGTTTATCTTGGGCTATCTTCACTAGTCAGACATTCTTTACTACCGGTTCTGTGCTGAGATTTTTTGAATATTTTTTTTCTCATGCAAAGCATGTTACTTCTCTAACTTGAAAAAGAATTGCATTTTGTCCCATGGCCATCTTTGTTTCAGTATTTTGTGTACAAATATATCCGTATCTGGATGAGGAATCAGTAATTTTGAAAGGACTTGAAATGGTAATAAAAAACCAGGCGCATTTATATATTACAGCAATATAACAAAAAATAGTCTATTTCTTAGCTGAATGGAAAAAAAAAAAGATTAAAACACAAGACTGAAAAGGAGACAGAGATCAAACAACACAGCTTGCTTTAAATCTTCATCTTCTGTCAAAAGCTTTTCACTTTTCAATTATAATTGATCACACGTAGGTTTCTGAATGATCTCCGTGTCTGAACTGGAGGAATACCCTCTGAGTAGCTCCCTGCCAAGGGACTGGTGACCTAGGTAGTTGGAAGATGCCACAGTGCTGCTCCATATCTTTACTACTATATTGAAAAAAGTGTTTGAAGTGGTCGTGCAAATTCAGACACTGCATTTCTATCCACCTACATGGACTTTTCCTTATTTTGACTAGGTATTCTAGGTATTCAAACTCAATCCTTTATAAAACAATAGATGGCCTCCTTGCTTTGTATTTAAAGGAAGTTATTGATAATAAATCACAGAGTTGTAAATATATTTGTATTATAGTGTATTAAGGAAATTGCTCTGTAGAATGGGAAGCATATTTCAGATAATCTTTAAAGATGGATTATTTGGATTTTGGCCCTGGTATTTATATCCATAATGTTTTAAAATTCCCGCTCTTTTCTGCGCCTCCGAAAAGAGACCTCTCATTTCCTCTGAAAATCGTGTATTACTAAGATGTAATTGCACTTAAATGTGGTTTATTTTATTTTGCTCTCAAAATGGTACATACATTTAATGATTGCTTTTGGGGTAATTGACCAGAGGGTTTACTAGAACAAAGGAGATCCAAATGGTTTGTAATAGGTTTCCAGAATGCACACTCTTTAGAGTGATATTAATGGAAGATTGTTCTTTTTTTGACACCTGTAGGTTGAAGATTCTCAAGGATCATTTTACATACTCACTTTATGTCAATGTCTGTCGCTCCCTCTTTGAAAAGGACAAGCTACTCTTCTCTTTTTGTCTAACTGTGAATCTTCTGAAATATGAAAGATTGGTGAGTAATTAAAAAAAAATTGCAGTTTGATATGATCTATATTAAGCTACATATATAAGTCATCTGTAATAGAAACATACAGGATAGGAATAGAAAAATAAGTTTATATATAATGATATTACTTAATTTTGTGGTGTTTTATTTTTGTTTTTATAAGCATTGAAAAAGATTCTCTAGAATTAAATATATAACAACAGGTATGGCAAAACTGAGGTAGATATAACAGTTTTTCTAAGCATTGCTTAAACCAAAGCCCAGCCTATGTTATTCTTACAGTGAACACTTTGCAAAATTTTACTGTAATGTATTCTGAGTTCTAAGAGCATCTTAAAATGAATTGTAACCACTGATTTAAGTAAGCACTTAAGGTGCTAAATGTGTGTATTTTTGCATGGAATTCCTTAAAATCAAACACTTGTACCAACTGAATTATACTAATTTATTGTGATTCTTTGCAATTTTTTTTTTTTAATTCATTATGAAATACATGCATTTTAACCATATCATCTGCAAAATAGTACTTATGGTTGCTTGGGGTTGTTTCTTTCAGTTCAATATCGAAACTTGAATTTTTTATTTTGGGGAATACATGGAAGTGAATTCTTTCAAGAGCTGTGACAGTAATAATCACGGGACACTATTCTCCCATTCACAGGGACTTCAATTTACAAATTCAAGCCATCAAAGAAATTTTGAGATAAAGGAGTAATGAGAAAGGAATGAGACATGTAATAGGTTGATACTTCTTTTTCATACTTAGCCTTGGATTATAGGAAAAGGTTGCAAAATGCATGGTTCCCTGAAATGCTTCCAATATTTTTTTCCTTCAACATTTTGGAATTTGAAGAATGGGTCTAAAAATCTCATTAGTTAACAGTGTTCATTCCCCAAGTTAGGAATGCAGATTAATCTTTACATTGGCTCATATCTTACTTTTTTGATTCCTTAAGTTTATGTTTAATTGCAAACCAGACACTGAGTACTTTGAAAATAAGCTTTTATTAGTTCTATAGAAGCTTTTCCAACTAATTCAAGAAATCAGATAACCGTGGTGATTTCCTACATAATGTACTAAAACCATTTTATTTTATTTATTTAGTCCTCAGAGCAGTGTTTTTCATTGCAGATTAATGAAAATGAGTGGAAATTTCTGTTAACTGGAGGCATAGGTTTGGACAATCCCTTTTCTAATCCATGTACCTGGCTTCCTCCAAAATCATGGGATGAAATTTGTCGATTAGAAGATTTGCCATGCTTCACAAACATTCGGAAGGATTTTACACAGCTAAAGGATGGATGGAAATTGGTATATGATAGCTTGGTATGTTAACATTCCTGATTGCTTGCATTCATGAGCTATTTAACACATTGAAAATATTTATTCAGGGAAAAGAAAGTGCTGTCATTTTACATGGTATGTTCTTACATATATGAATGTAAATATTTAAGCAAATGGTGCGTAGTAGTAGATTATTGCTGATTTGTCAGGTGATTTCTGAGTAGCAAGTCATGATTTGAGTTGAATTTGGATGGGAAAAAGGCAACAAAACCTAGAGTGGTAAGGTGATAGTGAAGTTTGCTAAATTTAAAGTAACCACTGTCCCTTGTCAGTCTATACATTTGTTTATCAGGCTTTGAGGATGCCTTTCCTGGTATTAAGTAGCATGCTGCTTTCCTGGATAAGTGTAAAAAAAACAATTACTGCCATGTAGAGAAACTAGAACGGGATTCAGGAGACCTTTGATTCCCAGTTCTGACAGTGGCCTGGTATATGCATGAATGACTTACTTGTCATTAACTTCATCAACTGTTTCCTTAAAATCTGAGCTCATTAGATTAATTTTACTCCACGTTTGGGTACTTTCTTCATCTCTAATCTTACTATTAACTCCTTTTTTTTATTTTATCATACTCAACCCTTCTGCTTCTTAACATGTAAAGTGCTCATCGTACACATACCTCTTGAACAAATGATTAAAAACATTACCCTTCTTTTCTACTTGCACCATGTCTGACCATAACCACTTCCATATTCAGGTAATACTGTCCATTTGTGTTGGTCCACTGAACAACTCTTCTCACTGTTAATTTAAACTATGAAAATTGATCAACAATATTCAGTCAAATGATTTGGGACTTCTTACACCTATTTCAAAAAGATTAATTGTGTGTTTTATTCATTGAAATGTGAAGGATTTACAAATCCTTTCTATTTAAAAAATGGGCCTACAGTATGCAAAGAGGAAAAGAATGGATTTTTCGTTGGAAATGTTCATAAAAGTACGATGAGAGACATTTAAGAAACTGAGCAGCTGCAGCTCCTTCAGATGTCCCGATTGCAGGACACAGGAAATAGCAGAGATAAATTTTCCTTGGGCATTTACAAAAAGATACAGCAAGTTTGAAGGCTTTAGTTCTTCTTTGGGAAACAGTTGCTTGGAAAATGAACGGAGAAATGATGGCATTTGAAAAAGAGATTGAGGGAGGGGAGACTACTGTGTAATGCACTTTTGGATTATAGTTTTTTAAATCAATGCCTAATATATAAATGAAAAGTGCTGACTTTCAGAAGTAAAGATTCAGGATGACTGTGATAGCTACGTGTGTATTCACACAGCCAAACTGAAATAAATAGCAATGCCTTCATTTCAGTGGCATTCAATAAAATGAGATCTATAGAATCAGGTCATCAGTTAACTGATAAAAAATCTAATAAACAGTTACACTGAAGTCAGGAGCATTCAGTTACTGAACCTTGAGTGCTAGATAAAAAGAAATGGCATTATTTATCACTGTCCTGATATAGAAGAGTTGCTATGCCTTTTACTTGTTATGTGAAAACATTTTCATTATCCATCTAGCTTTAATACTAGCACTTTCCTGTGAGTGCACTGGAATTTTCAAAAATGCTAGTTAATGGGTCTTGGGGAAGATTCCTTTTTGATAGCTGTATTTTTGTCACCAGTATAGTTTATCCCCACTAATATTCAGCCAGCTATTTTTCCTGTCTTGTTGGTGATATACAAATTGAAATCAAGTGGCGTTTCATGTATGTATGAAGTGTGTTAAAGAGAGAGGGCACAAAATCAGTGTTGCTTGAGCTGCTTTGTAAGCAGCAAACATACACTGAAGATGAGCATTTTTAAAAGGAGCTTGAGATGCACTTTTCTCCTCCTAGTCTTGTAGATTAGGTTGTTCCAAAAGTAGGGCACCTGACTTCAACTCCTCAATTCAGTGATTCCATGTATTTTATTCTAAATTTGTATTGCATATATTGGAGTAGGCACCGAAACTCAGTTCTCCTGTAGCTGGCTAACTTAACCTCAAAGCTACTCATGCATCTCTTCTCATGGAGAAGTGAAGAGTTTTCAGCACTGTGGCACCGACTCAGTGGAGTCTTCAGTGCAACCTTCACTCCTCGGTGTTTCCTAATACACTCAGTTTTCTGCAATTCTTGCAACTTTTCAGATAAGCTCTCAAACAGCTGCTATAGATGTCATTCTGAGGTACCTATATCCCCCCATATATTAATATAAAAATAATGCAGCATTCTGGATTATGATCTGAAACTAAGTGCCCAGAAGTTGGGAAAGGTAGGAGCCATGTTCCAGATCCTTAGCAGAACATGAGTGCCATCATGATTTGATTTGCTAAATCAAAGTTGCTCAGAATGCAGTTTGTGCAGGTCTGTCTGCATACCTCTGTACCCAGCCCTCTACAGGCAAGCCTAAGAGGCTCACTATCAGAGCTGTCATACCAGTGTCCAGATAGAGACACATAGCTGGCTCTGTACTTCAGTCTAATAAGAAGTTAATGTGCCACACAACCACTGCTGTTCCCAGTCTGGTAACTGTGACAACGTAACAGCTGGGTTATTCATAGGCCATTTACAAACTGAGTTCTCTGGTGCATTGTTTGACTTAACTTTCCAATTCTTGTTTTATCCATTCAGATGCAATCTTACTCATAGTTACCATGTAATACTGTAATGTGATTGTCATTGATTATATGGTTATTGTTATGTTGAAGAATATTTCATTCTAACAAAAAGATGGAGGTAAAGTATATTTTCAGGTTTCCTCCAGCTCATTCCTTCTCTACTTTCTAGAGGAGAAATTTAGGTTATTATCTTTCAAACGCATAAATATTACTATAACTTTTCTGCTATAAGAGAAGCTTCTTAGGTAAACATATATTTAAAAGAGCTTTTTAAAAAAGGTTTAAGCATGTCTACCCCAGTTTTGTAGATTAAGAAAAAATACATCATGGATTGATGTGTCAAGTTAAACGATGATTTACTCTCACTATATCTAAAATCACAAATGACTTAAAGAACGTTGTAATACATGTATTTTTAGGATCCCCAGCATGAGGATTTTCCTGCGGAGTGGCAAGACAAGCTGGGGGAGTTCCAAAGGATGCTTATCATTCGCTGCCTGAGACCTGACAAAGTATGTATGAAACTTTCACCTTATTCAAAAAGGTCTATCCATCTTAGAAAACAAAAGTATTTGCAACTATGCATTTCAACTGTGTTATCTACAACCATTCTAAAACAATCTATCACAAAGGAAAATATGAATTAATGACACTTCAAAAAACCAGCAAGTTTGAAATTGTAATAAAACTTTTTGAAACAGAAGGGTAGACCGTTAGCTTTTGTTAAGTTTCGTTTTACGTACCAAAATCCCCAGAGCTCTTCCTTTGTGAGACTGTCTTACAAGCCTTCTGACTTTCCTTTTTCAGTTCACCTCCTATTTTTGCTGATGTGACTTTTTTGATGGATGTCACTATCTTTGGTAAACTTGGTCTGATCTAGGAAGATAATTTAATGTTAAGCAAGAGTGTAGATAATGTAGGTGCTTAAAGTTAGCAATTATTGCAGACACACAGATCCATTTTGTTCTGTGGAAAGTATTTTTAAGCAGAACTGTTCTGATTTGAGTCTGTCTAGCTGCAAGGCTTGAGTGTGGTACAGATCACAATAGAGGATTGCAGTTGTGAATCTTTATTCCAAAAAAAGTCAACCTACTAAAAACCAGAACATAAGTATTTACTTAGACATTTTTCATATATTCACAGGTTAGGTTAGTGGGACTACTATTAGTCTACACCTAGCCATAATGACAAAGCACACTGTGAACTATAGGAGTTAGTTTAAAAAGTTATGACCTCTGTTCCAGAGAGCCTAAGAAAGGATTTCCAACACTTACTCACACAGCCATTGAGCTTTATATTAGTACTCAGATAAAAATGTTTGTACCGTATAAAGAAGAGAGACTTTTAGAGTCAGACTTTACACTTCACTTCTGGATTTTTTTTTCTCCTGGATTTTTTTTTTCTCCTGGATTTTTTTGGCAGTATGAGCTTTCAGAATGTTGGGCAGACGGATCAGCATGGAGAGGCACTGGTGGTGTATACTGATGCTTGGAGACAAAGTTATCCACAAGACGCTGCCTAGTTGCCGTGACTTCTTCCTCAAAAGAGTTTATTATACTTCTGCCAGTTTTGCACTTAAAACAAAGCAAAAGATTGAGACTTTCAATTGAGCAATTTAACTGTCTAGTTCAACTACATTCAAATTTAGATCCTCAAAACCCCCCTCATCTGCCACTAATTCTAGCTAAGAAGTTTGCTTTTGGCTATGGTCACAGCAATACTGCTATCTGAATGGTGCGGAGCAGTTTGGCAGATATTACATATGCATACCCCCATTTAATTCAGAAACTCCTTCACCAGACTGGCCAGTAGGGCTCAGTTCAGTTACCACTTTCGGTTTTGTCTAGTAAACTTTTTCTTTTAAAGTGAGAGCCTACTATTTAGATGTATTTTACATCACATCAGGGAAGGAGACTTCAGTTTGATTTTTCTTATGCATGAAGAGGTATGATCTCACTTAAGTTGCATTAGGATACTGAGGCTTCAAGATGGCAGCATTTTCTGGATCAGCCCTAGTGTGTAGCCCTCCAAGCTATTGGTGACAGTATTCTTGGGGGCAAAGTGGTCCCACTTGAAGCTACTGCTTCAAGTTTTCAATTTGCTGTACTTAGAAATAAAGTAATATTATGGCCAAGACCCTGTTTGTACCTTGGAACACTGCTCTAAATTCACTGTTCAGGCTAGATAAAAGTGTCATCTTCTTGCTCTTAGTCCACCTTTTAAGATATCAGACTATTCTCACTGCAGCATGTGATCCTGTTTTTATGTATTTGAGTCTTTTGTATAGGGAACTTAAATACTTAACCTTGACAGTCTCCAGATATATTTTCAATACAGAACATTATCAGCGAGGCAAAGATCTTTTTTGTGCCAACCCACCAGGAACTAAGATGCAGAACCTTTACTGTGCCTCAGAGAACTTGATTCATTTAATTCTTACCTACCCATAGCATCAGGGTAATATATCAAAGATCAGCTGATCTTGATCATTTAGTTCAAGCTGCTCAGTTTTGTGTGCTTTTGTGTGTGTCAGTGCTATGGCATGCATGAAGTCCCAGGCTGGGGAGAAGTAAAACTGGAAAACTGTAAAACATCTGAAATGGGCTTTGGAGTTTGAAAACTTAGACTGTAAAACTAGACATGTGAAGAAACCATCTGGTCAAATTTTGTCTTTTCACATGTGTTGTTCATCACTCTTAAGACAGAGCTGCTCATTGTAGAGCTTCCTAGATTGATTGATTATTGCACCCAAGAAACTTTTTCTGCTGTAGCAGGTTGTTGGAAAAATATTGCTACAGAAACAGGTTTTCTTTCAAAAGCTAGACAATAGACTACACTGAGAAGTGTTTAGGTGCAGATTTCTTAGCCAATAATGCACATAAATCATTACTTCAGAATAAGTCATATTCTAGCCTTACACAATCTTGTTGATGCTTGGAAATCTTAGAGATGGAAGTTCTTGTTTACATTCTAGCTTTGATTCTTGTATTAAGATTAATTGGTTAACACTTACAAGGAAGGTTTTCAGCCGTGACATCTCCAGCATGTAGTACTCCTCCATTGTCAGGTCATCAAAGTGCTTAGTAAGGGATAAAAAGCCACAGCTGTGACGTTTGGTGTGTTCCTCCCTGCAAAGTAAACCCAGAGCAAGAGCAGATATTAAACCCATGAAAGTTACATTTCAAGAGATGATAAAATCTGAACAGGCAGGTCTCTTCAGTACTTATACTGTCTATCACTAGAAAAAGTATCATACAGAAAACATATGAAAGATTTTAGTTGTGAGACAAGAAGATATAAGGGAAGATACAGACTGAGTTTACCATGTTTTCTGCTTTGTTGAATGAGAAGCACTTTCTTTGGAGGCAAAGAGAAATCACTATGAATAATTGCATGGGATATAATTAACAAATGATGAACTCTTTTAAGGTTACTGGGTAAGATAAACTTTCAGTAGGCTTCAGTTTTGTGAACTGTTACAGAGAAATTGGTAATTTTATAGTAAGAGAATGTTGTCAAGTTTGGAGGAATACTTCAAGAACATTGTTATATCTGTGCTTACCATGGGTCATCATCTGGTTGCCAGCCTTCCAGTTCTATCAAGCAAAAGAAACATTTTGCCACATCTGGTTCATTTGCACTGGGACAGTGGATAAAGCCCGCCTTTGCCATCTGCAGGTGACAGTTCAGAAGTTTAAAGTGTCATCCAACACAATGCTCGTGTTCACATCAGCAAGTTTTCCCCACAATGTATATCAGCACAGATCATGCTGAATATTTTTAAGTGTGAGGACTGCAAGCAGGTAAAAAGAAGCAACTAGTAAAGGAACAAGGAATAGGCTACAAGTAGTGAAAGGATTTCTGTACGGCTGTGGTATCTGCAGAGCACTAGAGTAGCTTTGTTCTACCAGATAACATCTAGTAGATGCCATGCGACACAGGCATTTTAGTAGTGCATGAGATCTGCCATAGCCAAGACTTCAAAGAATATTTTCAGAGAAAAAAAACCAAAGCATAAGACCGTGGACATAGAAAACCTTTAAGTAAAAATCATGTGGGTAAAACACTACATCTTTAACTTCTATGTTTTCCTGTCATTTTAGAACCACGTCTGGTCAGAACACTAAAAATAGAGTTTGTTTCAGTTATCAAACTGCACACCTCAGATAGCTCTTGCAGTATGACTCATCTGAGCTCCAGCCTGGACGTTTCATGTGTGCGCAAAAGTAGAAGTCATGGATTTTTTTAATGCTGAAGTCAAAGCCTGCGGGGACATTAAGTTTTCTAAAATTTAAATAGTTTCAATTTCTGAATTTGAAGTAGTGATCATTCTGTTATTTTATCCTTCCTGCTAGATGCATACTTATTTCTTCCAACACAGGCTTTATTATGAATGAAAATTTGCAATCAGAGTACATAGTACAAGAAATTAAGTTTTAAGTGACAAGAACAAAAAAAATGAAAACAAGAAAAGCAACTATTTTCAGTTCTGTAGGTAGACTAGTCAACTGAACATCCAGAAGCTAATCACCCTACTACAGTATTTCTGAGCAGGGAACAGAGGAAAGTTGGAGTATTCTTCAAGCTTAGTGGCAGCTCACAGTTCTTGAACGCGAATATACTTAACAATTATTTCTCATTCAAGCACAGTATATAAAAAAATAAGGCATAGTCAAAGTATCAATTTTTAGACTTACATTCTCTGGAGTGCACTTGCAGTTCTCTATAAAAGGCCACTTCTTGAAGGTTTTTAAGCGATTCTCATATTCATACATATCCTTAAAATCGCTCAAGAGCTTGGAAGCCAAACCTAACTCTTTCAAGAGCATCTCCATTTACAAAGCCTGCAATTAGAAGAGCCCAGAGCCTTCTTTCCTGCTCTCAAATTTAAGGCATTATACTAACTAATTGGTGACACAGTGCACCTGTAAAGCAGGGTAAGTTTTAAAGCAAGCAAAAAACCAGGTGAGTTTATGAGCAGGACAATCAAGAGAAAAGAAGCCATTGGAACATTTTCCCCCCGTGTCACATTCTGTGTACTCAGTCACACTATATATTGAAAGTACCTATACTAATGCAGTATGAAAATTAAAAATTTTATAATTGAAATGTCAAAAATGCAAGTTAAAAGCTCTAGTTATGAATACAGCCATTTTATATATAAAATTTTAAAAAATAGTATACTGATTGTGACTAAAGTGGTTGAATTAACGTTGCTATTTGAAACCTTTAGCACTTCTTGAATTTCATGTTCAGAGATTACATGTTAATGTCACATTTGCAAATACTGTTGTATTTCTTTAAAGGGAAGGTAGTTATTGTAAAATATTCTAGAGTGTGTCCAGAGACAGAATGAATGGTGATATTTAAAAGAATTATATTTGTAAGGATCAAAGCATTAAGCTGTCATTTTGTAAACTGTCTCTCATTTTGGTACAGAGCCCAGTTAACTTCAGTGGGAGGTTTAAACACCAGTGCGTACAAGACTGCTCTACACAGCAATTTTCTAAGCCAAGATCTTAACACCTTTGAAAGGTGTTGCATTATGAGACTTGAAAATTGAAATCCTCTCCATAATCCAGATGGAGTAAGTGTAGAAAAAAATCCACCTTCTGATCCCAGTACATTAGCCTGTCCAGATATGGCAATAGAAATGAGATTATGGATCATTTGTATAGGACTTCCACTTTCAACCCTCTTACAGCATCTTTGAGCTTAAGGCCTATTTTTTGCCTGGATTTACACATGCCAAATCCTCTGGAAATGTATCTAATTTTATATGCAGGGATACTGTCCTTGAAATTTATATTAAAATGTTTAGAGTAATATATGTTAATGCTTCCACAAAAATAGGACGCTTTAATTCTTTTTCTTTTTTTTTTCAGATAATACCAATGGTGCAGGATTTTATCATTCATAACCTGGGACGTCCGTTTATTGAGCCACCTCCGTTTGATTTGTCAAAAGCGTTTTCTGATAGTCACTCTTGTACACCACTGATATTTATACTTTCTCCTGGTGCCGACCCCATGGCAGCCCTTGTTAAGTTTGCTGATGATCAGGTATTTTAATACTCCAGGCGTTTTAAATATAGTTGATGCTTGTGTGTGTGTGCGCGCGCTCACGTATGTTTGTATAAAGCAAGGAATATTATTTAAGTAGAAGTTGAAATGCCAAAGTAAGCTCAAACTCCTGTTTTAACTGATCAAAAAAGTGGTTCTCTTTAACATAAAGAACTAATTAATGCAAGTGGATTGTTTTTAGGAATGAATAATTTGTCTATTGTTTATAAGAAATTGCATTTTAAATATTTTTGGCATATTTTATAATGTTGTGATGTCATGATCTATTTAACTAATTAGTTTGTGTAATCTCAAATGGAAAAACAGAACAAAACCATAGTGGGTTAAATGTTAATTGTAAGGAATCTTACCTGGAAAATGGCAATTTTTTTCTAATAAGCATTATGTGAAATATATTAGTTAATTAAAAAACACTGTGGTAATATAGGACCTTACGATCTTGGGTGCCCATTTACTCCTCAGAATTCAAATAAGGATTTTTGCTGGTTTTGCCTGGCATTATTATGGCATTTAAAACAAAAAAGTCCCAACAGCCTAAATCAGTTCTTATGTAGTAGGGTGCTGTTATAGTACTAGAAAGTTGCTGTTTTCTGTTAAGATGTTTTTCTTGCATTTCCTGATTATTATTCTGTCAGAATTCTGTGCTGTTGAGAATGACAGACATACTTCAAGTCTGCAACCACCAAGCTGTAAATGTATCCTGCATTTTATAATAGGTTGTCTACAACCTAAAGAGCGTAGTGTTTTCAGGAGTATTTTGAAACTGTCAGAATTTTACAGTTCTGTATTGAATGGATGAGTAGTTGAAGCTTTCCACTGGAAAATAGATAAGAGGTTTTTGTCAACTGGAGTGACATGAAAAAAGATTTAAACTGTACTTTTAAGATATATTCTACATTAAATATTTCAAGGATACATATAGGTGTGAACTTTCATAATGGAAAGTTTATGTATTTATGCGATATTATTCTTACTTATAATATGCTTTCTATATGCAGGGATACGGTGATACAAAGCTTAGTTCACTGTCACTTGGTCAAGGCCAAGGCCCCATAGCTGTGAAAATGATAGAGAAGGCAGTAAAGGAAGGAACATGGGTAGTTCTGCAAAATTGCCATCTAGCAAGTTCGTGGATGCCAATACTGGAAAGAATCTGTGAGGTAAAAACAAATATTATCTTCTTCTTATAAATAGATTTGAAGGCATGTCTGATCTATACAGGCGACTGAAAAGCCAGCTTAGCACACTTCATGATGATTCCCATTATATAAGGGTAATCATCACATTCTGTCTTTTCCCTTCTGGCTACTGGAGTAAAAGTGTTCACAAACACTGTGGGGCTGGCCCATTCCTTGAATGGTAAGTCCCAGCCACTACAACAGTCTCCTCAGGCCAGTAAATTTCATCATGCATCTATCGCTGCAGACAAAACTGTATACTAAGGAATTTTACTCTTGAACTGCTCCAATTTTCCAAAGAGGTACAAGTGCACACTTCTTTCTACCCTGCCCCACCCTTAATAAACTTAACACCTTTCTGATTATACATATGATTACTAGAGCCCTTCCCAGAACAGCTGTATGACAGCAAATGGGAAAAGGATATGTTCCATTGCTCTTGTGATACAGTGCCTGCACTTGGTTTTGTTCATATTTTCCAAACATGCGGAGAGAGGGCAAATTTTAGTTCAAAATACTGAAGTTCTGAACAAAAATACACCAGCTGTAGAAGTTGTCATTTGTAACTGTGGTTTTCACTATAATCACATATGAAATTAAACTTCGGACTGGTATCTTTTCCCACTTTAAAAAAATAATGCTTTAATAATAACAATTGACGTGTATATTAATCTATTGTGCCTTCCGATTGCCTGGTTTTCTATGTGTTTATTGTAGGAGCTAAACCCCGATACAACACATCCAGATTTCCGAATTTGGCTCACCAGTTACCCATCTGCCACTTTCCCGGTGTCGGTACTTCAGAACGGAGTGAAGATGACTAATGAAGCACCAAAAGGTTTACGGGCCAATATAATGCGTTCCTACCTGATGGATCCAATATCTGATCCTGACTTTTTCAACAGCTGCAGAAAACCTGTTAGTAATGTATTGTAACTTTGTAAACCTGTTACAGCAGACCTTGATGACTTTGAATGTAGAGTCTGAGGGGAAAAAAGCCTCCCAGATTAAGTAGTTGTCTAGCACTGCAATGAGTCTGGTTTTGATTACTGGCAGTAGTGAAGTAAATTTAATTTTCATTGTTAGTCTTCTACTTCAATTGAGATTGAGTCAATTGAGATTTTGTGGTATGGCATTAATAATACAGCTCTCTAGTTTTAAAATAGAAAAAGGTAAGGGGGAATAAATCTTAACCACTCTGTTCATAGTTAGATGTCTGTTTGCAAGCAAATTTTACAATATTCGTCTATAACTAATGTAGTTCTTCTAAATCAAGTCATATATTTTGCTAAATGGTAAATGGAAAAACAAAAAAAAAGTTCCTACCTGAAGTTTTTCTTTACAGGCCTGAAATCTATCTTGATATTGAGGAAAAAAACCCAGCAGAAACTGTGTGAAGTGATGTTTTATAATACAATGGTGTAAAAAAGTATTCATTGGTACCTGGTCTCATACACATAGCTGTATGTCCCATGTACATTAATTGCATTTACAGGGACATATAGCGTTAAAAATGAAAGCTCCCCTGACTTATAAACAGTATGTTATCAGAGCAGGACACGCTGGGGTTTGAATGACTCAAAGACAGCACTGCTGTGCAGAAAGTGAGAAAAAAATAAACTGTTTAAACCAGACATGAATTATTAATGGTGTTGCATTTGGTTTTAAGGCTGAGTTCAAGACGTTGCTGTACGGCCTCTGCTTCTTCCACGCCCTGGTGCAAGAAAGGCGAAATTTTGGGCCCTTGGGCTGGAACATTCCATACGAGTTCAATGAGACCGACCTGCGCATCAGCGTGCAGCAGCTGCGCATCTTCCTCGACCAGTACGAGGTACGGCAACCTCTCCCAGCGGCCACTGGCCTGCCTTGTGCTTTCTGGGACTGTCAGTGCATGAACCGAAGCAGGCGAGTGCTGCCACGGCAACTGTTTATTGGGGGCAGTGAATTAGAAACCAAGGTCTACTTGCAACAGTGCTAGGCTCTTTCCTTTTACGTGGTTAGTGTGCCACGATCAGTATCTAACTGATGTGGGAAACTCAAATTACAATTTAGAAGTTCTGCCATGAAAAATAGAGTAGCGTTTTTTCCTGATCATTGCCTTATTTATTGGACTCTTATCCTGTGTCTAAGCAGGAATTATAGATTAGCTCCTTGTGATGTTACTGCAAAGTGTAAAATATTGTACTAAAACACTTAATTGCTAACTGTGATTCACTGAATGATAGGGATTATAGTAGATCCTGGACTGTTGCAGATTAGTAACAATTTTGATCTATTTGTGTAAATTTGGCAGATTATGCTTTCTTTCCTTTTTGTAGAGCTAGGCAGCGTTTCATAGAACTCTCTCTGGAATTCGCTAGCAATACATTACACTTCTTTATGTTTCAGCTTCCTAAGTAGCCTGCTATCTGTTAAAGATTTTTTTCCCGAAAGACAATTTGTACATAGTGAACAAAATTCTTGGTACTTTTTTCAACTGATTTATCTCAATTCTCTCAGCATATCACCCACTCTTGCAATGAATTCCTGTAAATAATTTCTCTCTTATCACTCCTAATTCATTCCTTTCATGTGCCGAAGAGAAGTCTAGCTTCTCCCAACTTTAAACATGTTCAATTTTTTTTTCTCAAAAAAAAAAAAAGTTCCCAAAATTTATGAGCACAGCTATGGCCCTGTGACAGTATACATTTATTTTAGAAGTATGTAGAGCCAGACAAGTAGAGATACTTTGGAAAAACAAAAGTTTTTCCAAAACTTTTGGAAAAGTTTTTCATAAAGTTATACTGAGGGAATTCCAGCTGAATTTGGAAATTTTTGGTGCTATTATTCTTCAAAAGAAGCAATGCTGGGTGACTTGAAGGACTTATTATTAAAGTATTTGAAGATCAGGAGATCAGTGCTACAAGTATGAACTAGCAGAAGTAAATAACAGCTTTTAAACTTTCCAGTGAGAATTCGGGATGACTTCCAAATAAATTACAATTATACCAGAAGTGCTAGGCTGCAGTTCAAATCAGTGTCTTGCTTTTTTTCAGGAAGTGCCATATGATGCTCTTCGCTATATGACAGGAGAATGTAATTACGGTGGCAGAGTCACTGATGACTGGGATCGGCGTACACTCCGTAGTGTTCTAAATATGTTCTTTTCCTCGGAAATCATTACAAATGCAGATTATAAATTTGATACAAGTGGCCTTTATTTTGCTCCTCCTGAAGGAGATGTAAGTATTCCAGAACAATGAAGTTATCAACAGCTTATTTTTTTCAAAAATAGATCCATCTTTACTCACGTTGCTATGTGCCTCAGTGCTTACTGCCGTCACTGTTTACTTCTGTGGCTTAGTCTCACATGCTATTAGAACTTGTTTCAGTGACTTCTAAGAAATTACAATGGTGCAAACCCCCACCCTATTTACTACCAAATAAATTGACTTTGCTCTGTGTGTGTCAGCCCTCTTAGGGGACAAGAAGGGAGAAACCCAGCCTGCTTAAGTTAAAAACATTATAAAATAGAATTAGTTGATTGTATCTGCTGAAGGTAGAAAGGACATAGTAATCAGCTTAATTTATCACACAGGGGAATTATGTTACACATCAGCAAAATGCCTTCAGACATGTGGCAAGCAGTGGGCCCAGTAACGGGCTGCAGCCCCTTGCACTATGTATCTATCTTTGTAAGATCATTTCCAACAACTGTCAAGCAATTCTGTGAGAAATCATTTAAGCAAAGTCAATGCTGATTTTAGGGTAAGAGGACGGACTGAAGGAATTTGTGAGGCACCTGTATTTCCTTTTTATATCTTAGTTTACACACTGTATTCATTACACTAGTGAAGTTTGTAGTAGTTTTGAGACACAGTTTGCAGCCTCTCATAGGTCTGTTTGGCTGTTTCTGCATCTTATTTTAAGTCTCATGTATTTTTTTATTTTCCTTTTTTTCAGTACCAAAGCTATATTGACTATACAAAGACACTTCCACTGAATCCTTCCCCAGAGATATTTGGAATGAATGCAAATGCTGATATTACCAAGGATCAGTCAGAAACGCAACTGTTATTTGATAATATTCTTCTCACACAGGTATGTAAAGAGTAAAAGTCATGCACCATCTTACCATAACTTTATCTGAATATGTTCAGGTTTTTTTTCGGTTTTAACTTATTGTGTTGTATCTCCACTCTAGTGAAATTACTGTCCCACTTAATCTTTCAAGGCATTTTTGGTTTTGTATCTTTCCTGTCTTTCTAAGGAAGCATAGCTTCTGTGATTGTTTAGTCAACTTTTAACAATTTTCAACTTCTTTGGCCATTTTTAGTCCAGTTTGTAAGCCAGGTACAATTTAGGCATGCTACAGTTCCTGTAAGCTTCATGAGAAAAATTAAGAGCTGAATAAGGGGAGCAAGAGGGAGATGGAGTGACAGCAAGACAGAGCTTGGCACTACTCTGTCCATTTGACAGCACCTGGCCAGCCATTGGTGCTGATGTGTACATCAGAAATGGGGGGAGAAACACTGGTTTACAGTGGAACTGAGATTTCAGCAAAAAAGCAAGGACACAGATCTGTAAGAAACCACATTCTGTCAGGAAATTTCTGAAACAAATTAATTTCAATCACAGGGCAACAGGGTTGGAACCGTAATGATCTTTTCAACAATGCCTTTGTAAGAGCTCTCTTTTCCTGCGTTTTAACTACTCAGTCTCCTGAGGCCTCTCTCTTTTCCTCAAAATAAATCCAAATTTTTGGCTCTCTCTAGTCTCAGGCATCTGGTGGTGGTGCAAAATCAACCGATGAAGTTGTTCATGAAGTCACAGGTGACATCCTGAGCAAACTCCCTCCAAATTTTGACACTGAAGCAGCAATGAGAAGATATCCAACCACTTATACTCAAAGCATGAATACTGTGCTTGTCCAAGAGATGGGACGCTTTAACAAGTTACTGCAGACAATACGGGACTCCTGTGTTAACATCCAGAAAGCAATAAAGGTGAGCTGAAGATAACCTTTAAAGGCATATACCTAGAACCTAGAGTCAGTCTCTGAGCTATTGATGCAAGTACCTTAGAGAACTGACCCTGAAGTCTGATTCAGGTTGGTCAGTCAAACACTTCAAAGAATCCAGATTCCACACTGATCTATTTTTCTGTATCTTAAAAATGACAGGAGTACAATGGAACGTAAAAGAACTACTGTGCCTACTTAGAGAAACTAAACCAGACAGTTTTTAACTGCAGATTTGCTAGCAAATAACACAAGCAGTAACTGTATTCACATCTGCTTTTCTACCTCACTGTCATGAAAGAGTGAAGCATCTCACACAATTTCTTACAGATGAAAGCAGATCTCTTCAACACCTCAAATAGCAAAATTACTCCCAGTGAGGATTCCAGTTAAGATATCAGTCTAAAATTGATGTTTGTTCTCAGTGGGAATCAAAAGCTACAGCTGTGCAAAATACAGGAAAAAGTTAGTTTGGGTAATTTTTATTTATCCTACTATAGCTTAAGGCTGAGGAGGCATTTAAAAACACAAACAACCAAAACAAACACCACCCCTCTCCCTTTGGTTAAAACCAAACTACAAGCTGAAAAGTCTGACACTTAAGAATAAGGCACTTTCAGCAATGTATGTTGCAGTTTTGAGAAAACTTTAAATAATAAAAAAGAGCATTTACAGTTCATAAAATTCAGAAGTGCACTGGGAAGACCATGTTTCTGAGGAAGGATGGCAAGGGAGAATTTTCCAGTATGGGCAGTTTTCTCCAAGAAAGGCTAGGGACCTTTTCTCTGACCAATCTAGTGACTAACTCCCGGATCAGACAGAGGACTGCAGTAACTTTTTTATGAAATCCATTATGTCCACTCTCCTTTTCAGTGTTGTTCCTGTCTGACTTAGCTAGGAGCTCGTAGCATCTGTTGGACAAAGAGCTATGTTAATTTTTAATCGTTAAAGCAAGGTTGTTAGGCAAAGCATTTTGATATCTTCCCTTCCAAAATTTCTTTTAGGGACTAGTAGTGATGTCTGCTGAACTGGAAGAAGTGGTAAACAGCATTCTGAAAGGCAAAATTCCAGGACTATGGATGAGTAAATCTTACCCAAGCCTCAAGCCTCTGGGCAGCTACGTGACCGACTTCCTTAACAGACTGAAATTCTTACAGGTGAGCACACCCCATTTACACGCTTCCGTTCAATGCCCTTGTTATTTTTGTCTGTTGATGTCAGGTGACACCTCCACAAGTGAACACACATGCATAAATTACTTCCACTGAATAACTGACAGGTAAAGTTCAATTAATTTGGGCATCTGTTTCGTATAGCTGTTTGCTCATCACGTCATCTAATGAAGTACTACATTTTGCCACATACCCTACACCTCATAGAGTGTGGTAGTAGATCAGTACATCAGAGTTTGCCTTCTGAAGTGAATTTAAAAAGGGGCTCTTAAACTGCATATAGATCTGGTGGTGATAATGAAGTTAAAAATAGAACTTAGGAAAATACTGCTGAGTTTCTATTCCATTGAGCAAACTTAAATTAGCAAAATATTTTAACACAAAAGCTTATATTGAAGTAAAATACTAACCTTTCAGTAGAGTACTGGAGAAGAAAGCTGGGTGAGTCAGGGAGAATCAGTGGGGTTCCTTCATCTGTAAAGTCTGCAGATTCCAAAAACTGACTTTAAATGAGTAATGTCCAGAATCTCAGCACCATTCTTACTAAGCCACCACATGCCTTAGTAATCTCAATCAACTGAAGAAAACCAGTCTCAGAGCAGGTTGCCTACTCCATACCTGTTTTAAGAACAGGTCCCAAGAATGACAAAAGATCTAGGAACAAACAGCGTAAGTAAATAATAATTAAAAAAAAAAAAAAAATCAAAATCAAAAGAAGCATCCAGTTTCAGGTCTAGAACAGTATTTACAAAATCTGCACTTCCAGAGAACCTCTATTTTGTTTTTGGACAAACATCACCCAGTCAACACACCCCAGCAACTTCCCCTTTGATCTGCAGCAAGCCTGACAGCAGTATGTGTGAAGAACAAAAATGCCATTTCTAAAACAGAATCCAGGACAGAAATCAAACTTGTACTAATGGAAAACTTTAGCCAATAGCTATGAGGATGACTTTTATTTTTCCTTGGGAGGCAAACTACTTACTAGTAGAGACAAATAGTTTAGTTGTCTTCATTGTAATTCCATGCAATGGATGACTGTAGCAAAAAACTTTTCAGACATCATTCAAAACTGATGTTTGCAATGCAACAGACAGACCTCACATATATTACAATGAAATCCAGTTAATTTTGGCATTTTTAAAAATAATTTTTATACCGAGATAACAAGTGTAAACTATTAAAAAACCCACAAGAACAACCAACCCAACCCCAAAAAACAAAAACAAACCCCCTCCCCACCCCCCCAAATCAACAGAAGTTTAATTAGGTGACATATCCTCCTCAGGAGGAAATCCTCCCTCTTCATCTTCAAATTGCTGTATGCACTCACAACATCTGACTTTGGCCCTGGAAGGGAAATATGGGCCTTGGAAAGAGAAAACAGCCTACAAAAAATCTGTCATTTGCACAGAGAAACAAAGGCGAATCCTGAACAGCCTTCAGTTACAAGGGAGAAAAGGAGAACTGAACACTCGTTTGATGAACTTACAAGGATGATGCATGTTTAACTGACTTATTCAGACTGAGTCATTACCATGAGCTAAGAGTTTCCAGGCAACAGTGTTAGGGTTTTGCTGTTTGGTTGTTGGTTTTGTGTTTGTTTTTTTTTTTTAAAACAGAAGCTAGTAATATTTTAAACAAGTTTAAAAGACACGGCAGCCACCCAGAACTCCACTGCTTTCAGAAAAGACAAAGACAATCCTGAATTCACAAAGGGAGAAATTGCTGATATTGTAGAAGATACTTGCTTTCCTAAATAATAGAAAAAAGTAAAGGCATTACAGTTGTTTTTGTTTTTTCTCCTCCTCTCTCTTTTGCTGCTGCAGCTGTGGTATGAAAATGGACCTCCACCAGTCTTCTGGATTTCAGGATTCTTCTTCACTCAAGCATTCTTAACAGGTGCCCAGCAGAACTATGCCAGGAAATACACCATTCCAATAGACCTACTAGAATTTGACTATGAAGTGCTGGAAGATAACGAATATGAAATTGCTCCTGAAGATGGTAATTAAATTCATGACACAATTATCTGCCTTTGCTAATGTATTCAGAAGTTAACATTAATTTGCAGACTCAGAGTTACGCAATTAAGTTAATGGTTTCAGCTGGAAAACATACACAACTGCACCGCTCCCCATGAGATGCACAAAGAGGCAAAATACTATTTAAATCCTCTAAGAACCGCTGAGATTAGTTCACCTCCCGGATTAGCATACAGATATAAACAAACACCAACAGAGGCCAATCCTTACCCCAAACTGCCCAAAATAGATCAGATTTTCAACTGGTATTTAACTTGCCTTTTTTTCCTCCCTTTATTTCACTCCATTAGCATATATGTCTGAAGATGTATGTTTTCCTAAGCCGAAGAAAACCAAACATTTAGTTGAGAAGTTGGGTAAGCTGTTGTAACTACCCTGGAAAAATATCTTATGATCACAGTGTACAACAGGGGATTGCTCTATGGGGGGAAAAGCCCTAGTTTTTATCAAACCACTTTATTATATATTACTTACCTTAGGTTCTAGCTGCAGATACTTTTGTTAGATTGCCCTTCCTCAGAAAGAAAAAAAAAATCCAACAGATTTAATGGAACTGTTTTTAATACTCTTATTAAAACTTTTCTGAGGATCAGTTTGACTGGAAGTTGTATAAAAAGAGGGGCTTGGCAGGTTGGCTGGGAGAGCCACATCCAATCCCTTTCAAGTCATTTTCTGTTGGGGCAGGTTTATAGAGCAAGAAGGTGCAAAAGTTTGATGAAAAACAGATGCTGCTGTAAATTATTGTTTTCTTCTGGAGAGCTGATGGAATGACAGCTGTTACTCTGTCATGACATTATGACATGCCAAAATAAAGTCATTTATGTGTTTTAAGCATTTAAGGATTTTTTTTTTCACTTTACTCCTTTAATGAGCCTCTTTAGAAAGGTATAAGCAAGTTTTAATTTGAAGTATAAGCAATGAAATAATGTGAAAACTGTAATGTGAAACTGTTTATATAATCAAATCTCCAAGTTTGGAAACATTAAAGCTGATAGTATGCAGTACATACAGAAAACTACAATAATAAGAACTGTAAAAACAGCATCATGTACTTTAGAATGTCAAAAAGATTAGATACGCTATGATACCACTAGACATTGTAACTTGATAAATCTTTATTATCATTACAATAGTATAAATTGTAATACAGTATAAGATTGTGTTGTACTCAGAATTATTTGATCACTACTTGGAACACAGAATATTGACAAAAATTCCCACACAATCACCTGACAGCTAGCAGAGTGCTTTGCAAGAGCTGCTGCCTGCAGCTGGAAGACATTTTCATTTTTTTGTAACACTCTATCTTTTCCAACTGCTTCAGGGGTCTACATTCAAGGATTGTTCTTGGATGGAGCACGCTGGAACAGACAAACTAAGAAGCTTGGAGAATCTCATCCAAAAATCCTCTATGACACAGTACCTGTGGTCAGTATTTTTCATTTGGTGACATTTTATAGTATTATATCCCAACAAATACTGTAGTCTTGAAGGAAGTAACAGGGTAATTCTTAAAAAAGAATTGGAATTGAAATGTTTTGTGTTGAAACAGAAATTGTCTGAGAGGAGCTAAGAATCCTCTGTTAATAATGACAGTGGCAGAAAGTTTGGTGTTGCATATTTTGGGAGAGGAAGCAACCTGCTAAGAAACAGGAAACAAGAAACAGGTTTTCAGGGCTAGCTGTTAAAAAGCAAACAAACCAAAAAATCAATGTCAAAATGCTTTGGCCAAGCCAAGACTGTTTCCCTACTTTTTTTACTTATTTTTTTTCAACTGAGATGAAAAGAGTTATTTTATCCTTTACTGCAGATATGGCTAAAGCCGTGTAAGAGAGCAGACATTCCACAGCGACCAAGTTACCTGGCCCCAGTGTACAAGACCAGCGAGAGAAGAGGGATCCTGTCAACTACAGGCCATTCCACCAACTTTGTCATCGCAATGACCCTCCCTTCAGACAAACCCCAAGAGCACTGGATCAGACGGGGGGTGGCATTATTATGTCAGCTTAGCTCATAAAGCTATCACCAGTTATGGAGGTAGGTGCATTTTCCAATTCACTTACAAGGGATGCATGTCAGTCCTGAAATACCACGTAAAAAGAGGAATCAAAATGAGTGTGTTTACAATGTTGCATTTGTGCCTTTAATGATATTTGAAACAAAACACAGAAATATAAAGGCAGACAATAAAACCTTATAAAAACCAACAAAAATATTTGCTCCTTGAATAATTTTATTTCTGAAGGCTCCTTATTTATAAGGAACATACATAAAATGAACACAACACTGTCGACAATGAACAAAACAGCATTTGATCATTTCCAGCTTTATAAAATTTTAAAAAATCATTTATAACAAAAAGACTGGTAGCTCAGCAAATTACCGTATAGGACCATAATCACATTTTAAACCATAGACTCAACTGTTAATGGGAGGGGAAAGAAAAATAAAAATAATAATTAAAAAAAAAAATCACACTGCATCTAGCAACTACAATATTTTCTAAGCATAATCACAGCGGATTGAGTGCAATGTGATCTACATCAAAAGACATATGGGATGTCACACAGTGACAGCATTGTAATATACAAGTAACATTTATGCCCTCCAACAAATACAAGTTAAATGAGACTCTGGATTCAAGCAGAATGGAATGTTGAAGCCAAGTAGAAATGTAGTGGAATTCAGATTGTCTGTAACACGACTCAAAAGTGTGCATTAGAATCATTTGGAATTCAATACTGGTAGAAACACATTGAAGAAGTCACAGCTGTTACACTGCTCTTCGTAACTTGTAATAAATACTAGAAAATAAAAGGAAACAAGCCATATTTAATGAAAAATACAGTTCTTACCTTCAAGGACCGTGTTTTTCCCTTGTCTGAAGATGGTCTTGGAAGGAAGTTAACTATTTTCCTACAGAGGCAGTGTGTTAAGCTACAACCATATTCCAACTAATACAAAAGTAAGTATACTACCCGAAACATAGAAATCTTCATTTGAAAAGAATGAAAAGAAACAAACTTTAAAAAATGATTTGACAACATATCAGTTCAACCACATAATGACCCCCTTATACTCGACAGAATTAACAGAAAAGGAAAATTAAGGGTCAGTTTAATATATAAGAAACATAGATCGTTTAAACTTAGATGCTCAGAAGGTATCCAGTGAGTTAAGCTTCTCTGAAAATGGTACTCAGTGACCTACTATGGGCACTGCAACAAAATGTCAGCCAGGATATTTATAAAGAAATTCAGTTATCTGAAGCTAACAACAGTGTGTTTGCTAATTATGGTCCAACAGTAAACATGTTTAAACGAGAAAAAAGAAAACCTGAGTTCAGAGCATGAAATGGTTGCATGCTCCAACTCTGGGCTTTTGGCTTCTTCACTGAAGAAACTGTGCCCGTCTTTGAAATGGACCCTTAATACTGTTTCTTGATACTGTATTAGAAAGAAATACTGGCAAGAACCGACCAATATCTTTAAAATACATGAGCTATTCTCAGTAATTGAGAGTAATTGACAATGAAGCTTCAAAAAGTAAAGGGCCACAGAAAACACATTAACTTGAAATGGGAAGAAGATACCAACTGGCTCTCATTAAAGGCGTTAGGATTAGTGTTTTTAGCAGCTACACTGGCACCAAGCAGACTGAAACAAATCTTACAGCACATAGGCAAGATACAGCTTTTACCTGGCATTCACATAAAAGAAGACGGACTGTATGTTTTAAAAAAAGGCTACTACCATGCTTAGGACTGGTACTACAGAATCAACTTCCACTCTTCACAAACTCACAATTTTTTTAAGGAGATGGGTACAAGAAGATCTAACTCATGTCTGGCAACATAAGCAAATCAGCACAATCCGATCCAGGACAGCTGATCCCAGCAAGTTAAGGCCCAAATTTTCAGTCTATCCTTCCAAGTTACACATACCACGGCTCTACCACATCTGCTTTTTAGTAATCTAATTTAAATACCAAAATTGTAAAAAAATATCATAGAAATGAACTCCTTTATGCTGGAAGTAGAAATTGTCTTACAAACTCTCTACTGCCAGAAACGGCTGGTGCTACAATGTCTGATACCAAGGCATTGTAGAAACAGGTTTTGAGCTGATAGTACAGTATCGTAAATAACCTACCATTACTACAAACACAGAGCAGAATTTAACCTTTGTGCCCAGGTTCAGTAACCAGCATCTTGCACTTTGGATGGTTTTAACATGAAGAGGAGAAAACACTACAAAATAATCATTAAAAATGGAGAAATTCCCACATGGATTCTCTGTTAAAAGAGTTTGCACAAATTCACAGCCACAACTCTTCAGTAGTTTATGCTGCAAGTGGCACACAATACATGTTTAGCATCTGTAAAAAAGAACCAGAAATAGCTCAATAACTCGAACATCAGGGATTCCGCCAAACTAACACTAATTCTACTGCATTTTGCATTTTCCTACTAATATCAAGGAACAAACATCAAATAAATCTTGGTCAGGAAAACATTGTCAAACTGGTCCTCGACAGAACATAGCACTTTGCAGCGTATATTGCAACAGCCTGCCTTCTTACACATGAAGATGGAGTGCAGCTTAATGCATACTCTAAGAATTTAAACAGTGTTTAAGTTTTGGGTTTCCAGTCATGTGCTGTCGTAATATTTAATAATTCAAGTCGCCACTATGCAGAAGAATCAGCACAGAATGAATATATATATACACACATGCACATATATATATATGCATGCATATATACATATATCTCTCTATATAGCTTTATACATATATATAGAGATATATATGCACGCTACTTAAGACTTACGTGGCACTAAAAGCTTACTCAGGTTCCTTGCAGAGGTCTGAATTTCAGCTGTAACATTTTCTGGCTTCTATTCAAATGTACTAATGAAATGGTATTTTCCCAAATGAGTAGATGATTCACTATATTATTTTTTTTCTTAAGCAAGCAGTGCTTCCCATATAGTATACTGAACTTGGCATTTATTTCTTATATTTAGTATTTCCTAATTGTCAATCACTTGAGTTTAGAAGATGCATTGGGTAATCTTGTCTGATTGGAATTTTAGAAAAAAAGAAGTTAATCTAGAGAGAACTGAATATACTGTACTTGTGTAAGTAGTGCAAGCCACTGCTTTTCCTCTGAGCAATGTGCATACAGTGAAACAGTGCAGACTCAAAGCCATACAGTAAAATTATTGTAACCACAGTGATTACCAGAATTAGGTCAAAACTGGATGTCAAGCACAATTTTATCTTCATAGAGGGCAATCACCAGCATGATGGCAAATCCAAGAAGCAGGCCTAGATTCTGAAGAATGAACTGCCCCACGGGACAGTAACCATGTTCTTCATTATCTCCATCTCCATGAAGCATTTCTGGAAGCTAAAAGGAAAAACAGTTTAGAAAGTTATTTCACCTCTATTCCATTTACACACAGGTAAGTTTACAAGATGATATTGTCAAGAATAAACACTCCAGGATTCAGGTAAAAAAACAATACATTAAGACATAGCTAAAACTCTACCTAATCGCTACCTAACCAAACCACATACATCATGTATTCACAAAACAAACTAAAAGCACCTTTGCTTTTGACTATTTTTTTCTATCTTTCACTGGATCACGCATCTACTTGAACTTTAAGTTCCTCAGATAAGGACCGGCCCAGCATTCTTCCGAGGTCTGTTCTTTTGAGTTCTTTTACTCAGTTAAAATTAAGTGATGCTCAAACATAATAAAAAGCTTTGACTATTGCTACAGTAATTATATTGCTATAAATATACCCCATATAATGACTTTGCTGATTAACTTGGCCATTCATTTGTTACGTTATATGCTTACCCATATTTACATACATTTCCCTTTTAAATATGGAAATAATAACTACAAGTAATTCAAAAGAAATTCTATGTGAAGTTATGCAAAATTCTGAAAGCTCTGGATATTCCTTATATTCCTCACCTATGAAGAAAAGTCAAATAGTACTGACAAAAGCAACAAATAATAGCAGACTTGGAAGATGTAAAAATAAATCTTATCAAGTGTCTCACAAAGCCACCCATACAGAACAGAAATAACTTGAAATGTTTAACAAATAATTCAAGAAAGCATGAGGTAAACAAAGGAATTATTTCAAGACACACTTAGTAGAGAAAAACAGAATACAGAACAAAACAGAAACTTCAGGTAGTTGCATCACAAGTCTCTATTTATTGCTCTTCATTAGCTGGGCTAAACTAGTTTTCATTATTGCGAGTATCTGAATACTGCACAAGAGACAATGACAAATCATCAGAGCATCAAATCTGCTAAAAACCCAAATATATTCCCCATCTGTCTTGTACCTCTTTCAAAAAGAGACATAAAGCTGAAAATTAATAATTGAGTATTTAAATACAAAAAAATATACTGGTGTGAAAAATGTTTATCACCTATACAATAGACCAGGCAGCTTAACAGCAAGCACTACACCAAATTACAGAGTACTGTAAAGTCATTAAGAATAAATGAAGTAATCACAGACTTTACAGTACTGAATATTGCTATATAGCTCTCATGTTGGCAGGCAAGATTTGTTGCAGAACTATTTTCTTTCTAATAAATCAAGAGTTGTGTTCACCAAGTAATACAAAACCTAATCAGAGAATTGTGCTAGAATTGCTGCTGCCAATTCTCACCTTCCTGTTTTCTGAATGGAAGATCTGCACGTAATTAAAGTTTTATAATCAACTTCTACAGAGCCATAATATTGCCGTTCCAAATCTAAAGATGCTCTTAAAAAATTAAAGAATATTCTGGAATCTCTTTTAAGACCTAGGAAGAGCACAGTGCTCTGTCTCCAAAACTTCCAAGGTTATGGACATGAAAAGGTAGAGTATGATGAGCAGAAGCAGAAGTCTCAGCTATGGATAGTGACAGCTACCATGTGTCTCCAAGCCTGTGGAACTGAAGAGCAAGTAAAAGTTCCCTTTAAGACAGAAGAAAAGGTTAAGAGTAACCAGTACTATGGGCACACTGTCTTCAAAATACTTATGTATTTTTACTGTTGCTATATCTGAAGAGGCAGGCTCATGCTCCTCTTCCTCGTACTCAGAGCCTGAGTATGAAGGCAGAGCAGGCCAGTGCCACTTTGCTCTCCCTCAGCTGCAGAATCCCAGTGTAGAAAGGGTCCTGGAAAAGCTAATTTAAGTGGGAAGGAGGAAGGTGGAAGGATGGTGTACACTGCAAGAACTTGTTACTGGCAAAAAAAAAAACCCTCCTGGTGCCATTTCAAGTCCTAGGGTTTATGCACAGAATGCAAAAATGCCGCAGAATTATAACAATCTTACCATGTCAACCAACGCCACATAGAGGAACATGCCTGCGGTGACTGCAAAGATCCACAAGGTGATGTTATTAGCATACTGTCCCACCGCCGTGCCTATCAGCATCCCCACGTACGCCATCATGGCAGACAGGAGGTTGTACACAATAGCTTGCTTTACTGTCATACCTGCTTTAAGAAGCACAGCAAAGTCACCTAAAATGGAGACAGAACACAGGGGTTTAGTATCAATGCTGCTCAGGAGAGTAAGTAGATAAATTAGCCTACGTTTACTATCTCACCAATCCAAGGCATTGCTAAAGTGAAAACGCTGCTACAGAGGCTCAAAGGAAGACTGGAGAACAGGATATGACAACTCTTACAAGAACTGTGTTTCTGTGCAGCAATCTCTTGATTACAATATGGTTTAAAGGTGCCTATTCATCATGCTGATTGTCAGAAAGGTAACAGAGATTAATGGCTAAAGGTAAATGGAGGAGTCTAGATCTGGTCCTCCCTCAGAGAATACATCTGTGCATACAGACTTCTCTTTACTTGACACAAGTTCTTCATGGCACATAAAACCAGAGGCTTAGTTTTGATCAATAGCTGCGAAAATTCCTCTTGGCTATGTACACCTCATTCTGCAAATTCAAGAAGAGGATAATGAGGCATTAGTTCCCACAGAAGGTGACAATGAATTTGAGAAATACAGCCTTAGGAAGAGTTACATCCAGAAAGAATGACTTCATCCCCATGTTGAATCAGTTTGCTTATTTAAGATGTGCCAGGTTAACCTGTTTTATTTTGAATTCAGGACAGCTCTGCTAAAATTGCTGATAGAGGTAGATGTTCTACAAAGATCTAAATTTTCATCTTGTAATCAACTGTGATAGTTTTACTCCCTTCAAACTGAACTCTTGTGAATATGAGGAGTGGAAGATGATATGCAGTTATGAGGGTAATTAATGTAATATTCTCATGTCGAATATGCTAGAAATTAATTGCTCAATCTAGAATCAAAACAAAAATATATACAGTGAACTACTCACTAGCGAGTTATAAGCACATCAATATATATTGCAATCCTTTATATACTGCAGCAGCTTCACTTAACTAACAATCCTGTAGCACCGTTGTCAAACCATGAACATCTGCTCTGTTATTTCCCATCTGTGCCCATTACTTACCTTATACTTAGTATCTGCCTATATAAAACGCTTTCACTCCTCACCTCTAAGGGGTTTTGAAGTACTTGTTTTACCTTACTTTTGATCATTCAGAGCTAGCAGATCATCAGGTAAGCACACATTCACACAATTTCACATTCCTGACAAAAAAGACATAGACTCCTCTCTAGCAGCTCTTTTTTAAGTAAGTCTCAGGGTGTACTAAAATTTCATGCGATGTGCCTTACGGCTCACAGGAAAACAACAGATTTCATCATGGTTAGCTAACCCCAAGAAATGCTTCAATTAGGGGAGAAGAATCAACAGCACTGGCAACAATTTCTACAGGCTTTACCCTAAATAGCCATCCACACCTGCTGGACTCAGCAACAATTGGTACAAAGCATCTTCTGAAGATCTCTACGAAGAATTTTACTTATGTAAACTTGTGTTTCCTTCTGTAACTTCACCTACGTTTGTGTGAGATGATGCCGCACAGGGTTGTGTGCAACTCTCTCTATAAAATGCAGAGGTATAATACCAAAATGTAAACTGTATGCTCCTAAGAACATTTTTAAAACATGTTCAAAAAGCTTGATAGAACTGCTGTAACTAGATATGTGCCAAAATAATCCTGTATTATTATTCTCATTGTGTCCTCTGAAGAAATATTGCTCCATTACTCTCTGAAGTTCTGGTCACCCTCACAGCACCTGCATTGCATCGTGCTTATCAGGATGAGTCTCACAACAGCTTTCAGATAAATATTTTGTACAGCTGAAGACACTGAACACATTGAGTTTATAGAATTAGTTACCTAATTCATGGGGAAGCTCATGACAAAACACTGCTATAGACGTACTAATTCCTCCTGTCAGTCCAGCACTAAAAGCTGCTCCTAGGAAAAAAAAGAAAAAAAAGACAATTCAAATGATATTTATGATATTTTACTACTTTCAAGTCAGAAAATTTAATCAACAGATTTTCCAGAGATGATACCCTTCTGTCAGAATGCATGCTCTTATGTTTTTTCATTATGTCTGTGTCCTGTCTGTATATAAATTGAAAATACTGGAAGCATCCTGGATATACATTACCACTGCATACTTTATTACTCAGTTTATCTGAAAAACAAAGCCCAGGAGAGAACACGACTGAGCACAACAGAGACATAAAGGCAACAAGCTAATGCAATAGCACCACTTTTACATTTGTAAGAACTCTCAAGTACATGAGGACAGTTAAGAATGCACATAAGCAACAGTCTAGCTCTCTCCAGGTTGGAAATCCAAACTAATATTTAACCCATAACTTCTCTACTTCCTTTATGTCTTTTTGTACAGCACATTAATAAGTCAAACCTGGAAAATAATGAGGAAAAGATTGGTATAAACCTCTTTCAGTAACTTTTATGTAAGCTAATTTAATTCTGTGAACTTTAAGTTCATACCTCAAATAATTCTGAGATGAGAAAACTGGTATTAAATTTCTATAGTGTAGTAGAGCAAGGCACAAGAAGAGCCTGCAGTGGGCAGTCTAAACAGGCAACATGAAGTAGAAAGAGAAGATACGATGTGAAGACAGGAAATTTAACTTTCCTCTGGATTTCTCATAACTTGACATATCAAGAAGATGAACACGCTTTTCTAAAATGTACATTTTACCAAAGAATCAGCTATTTGTGCTTGACACAGGAATATTTAGAAATGGAGTTTCAATACAATGAAGTTCTCAACAGAGGGCGCAGTGATCCTTTTTGGCCTTAGAAGCCAGTGTCTAAATATCTTACCCGTTTAATGTGAAAATGAAGCAAAAAGTTAATTTTTATGGACTTCAGTTTCTTCAGAAATTTTTTGGATAAAGTGAAGAAACTGTAGTAGATTCCACTGATAACTCCAGACTCTAATAATGGGGAGTTATTGTTAACTCCAGACCCTAATAAATAGCTTATCCCCCATCCTTCAAAATGGGTATGTTCCTTGGGCTAGTATTTCAGAACTCTGTGTACTCTGAATAGCTACCTTGGTAAAAAATTAAAATTATGCACTTCCATACTCTCACCACCATTTTGACTTGTCTGACATCTATTCAAATTAATGTGTTTTACAGTTCAAATCACATTTACAGGTTTATGTGATTCAAAGTTGATTTAATAAATCTAATAAAATGTTTGGTGCTTAAATTTCTTCTACATTTGGCTACAAATAAATGTATACTGACCACAAGCCAAAACAGTATTTTGCTCGAGCAAAAATTAAATTATCCTAATAATTTTAAAAATTATTGTTTCAGTAACCTGATTCATAGCCATTTATTATTTACAACTATTGTATAATTCTATGTATGAATAATAATATAAATAGTATTATAAGTGAATATAATTATAAATAAGACTGAAAGGCAAGCATTTATTATTCAAAGGCAAATACTAAGACACAAACAACAAATGTGCATTACATGTGCTCCATAATTCAAAAGGAGGTCTGTCTGCACCTATCTTTGTTTGGCAGAGATTGCTACTAGTTACTACCAATCCAGTAATCTTAGTGGAAATACTCACAGAATATTAACAAAGGGAAGACTATTACAACTGATGGCCTTTTAATTTCTGCTCTGAAGGAGATTAAACAATGCCAGTAACCACAGCACCTAACTGGAAGCCTTACCTGTCATCACTGATAAGTAAAATATTACCAAAGTTACTAAAGGTGAGAAGAAACTGTTGAGAAATACTCAGTGCTTTTGCTTACCGATTGCTAAGCCATCACTAAAGTTGTGAATGCCATCTCCCATAATTACCATCCAAGCAATATTAGCTATCCCAGTATCTTTCAGGTCTTTTCCAGAATGACAGTGGCCATGGGAATGATGGGAATGTTTGTGATGCCAGTGGTGACTGTGTTTTCTAGCTATCATTTTATCTTCGCCATGGCTGTCATACTCTGAATCGTGAAGATCACGCTCTCGAGCGGCATGCGAGACATCATTGTGAGAATGGTGCATATTGTTGTCCTCTTCTACACACAAGAAGTTCTTGGGAGGGGATTCCAGCTGGCCATCTAAATCGGTTAGTTCAGTTTCATTGAGTCGATCTTCAGATAAAACTGAGTCATCTGCTCCTGCGTTGAAGCCAGTTGGGAGAGACACCGCATTAAATCTTATTTTAAGTATCACCAACAACTACAGCATCATTGAGCTAAGAATTTAATTGCTTTGTGAAAACAAAAAAAGGATTTTAACACATCCCAATCTAGTAACTTTTTTGTCAATGTTCAGCCAAAAAAAAATTTCTCACTGCCCCGTTTTTTCACTAATTGGAATGTACAGCATATAGAAGTCTCCCCTGTGAGGCAGCAGCGCTGTATCCACAGCACACAGAGTCAGTTTCAGCCCAACCGAGCCTTGGATCTGTAATTGTGCTACTGATGAAGTTTATGGTTCAACATTGGAAAAGGACAGTTGCCAGAATGATAATAATGTCTCTTAAACTGTAGATAGAATCTGAATGGCTAAGGAAACATTAACTGGCTGCTCTCTAAGCATGCCCACACAGGTAACAACTCAGCCAGCTCCGAAGCAAACCAGGATCTGCCACTGATGCAACAGATCTTTAAACAGTTTCTGTGTTGCATGCATCTTTGAGTCAAATCTTGTGTCACATACTGAGCTCCTTCAACGTAGCTCATTACCCTGCTAGCAAGCAAGGCCATTTTTACAAAGAAATATAAAGTGAGAACAATGCAGAAGGCATATGTGCATGAGTATAAAGTCTTCTAATATTTCTGAAGTGTTAATAAATAAAGGAAACTGGCAAC
Source organism: Tringa tobata (assembly GCA_033628505.1). NCBI lineage: Eukaryota > Metazoa > Chordata > Aves > Charadriiformes > Scolopacidae > Tringa > Tringa tobata. The sequence goes on from JAHREE010000161.1 coordinate 2,744,128, forward strand.
CTGTGCTCCAAGAAACTGAACCAGTCAGTCATGGAAAAAAAGCAGTTCTGGACAATGAAGTTACTAGCTCACAATAATTCAAAAAAATATTTCAGAGTCAAAAATAAGCAAACGTTATTTGGAGGCTGTTTAAAAAGAAATGGAATGGACATTCAGTTCAATGGTAGTGACATTGCAGTTCAAAACTCAAATTCAGCATGGGCTTCCAGTGCCTGTAGTATGACTGATTTACTGATCAGCAGAGTGCACTTTCAGAAGAACAGTGTTATAAAACCAGTAGGTACCTCCATGTCATTAGAAGCAAAATTCCTCTGATCATCCATTAAAAGAAAATGAAAACACTTCAAATAGAAGTACCAGCACCCTCACAGACGAAAGTCTTTCTATGTCAGTCCCAAATCCCATTTTAAGTTGAGTGGAGAAGGCTACAGTCCTAACTGTCCCTTCTACAAACTACTCAAATTAACAAAATTGCATTTGTATAAATAAAACCTGTGAATTCTTCATCAACAGATTAATTCAGCACCAATGCAGGCAATGGAAAGGGAAGTTTCTGAAGCAAAGCCCTTCTCTTTCCCCCACCCCTTCAAGAAGGGTGATAGAGCATTCAGATTGTCATGAAGAAACAGTATGTGAAAGTTGTTTTGGATACTTGAGGAACATTCATGATACTTGGTTGTATTTATGAAAATAAATTAATTTTGTTTGGCCTTCTCAGCCAAACTATAATTGGTCAGAGGCTGCAATCTTCAAAGTGCACAGATATCTCCTTTCAGGTTGTGTGTGTTCATTTTTGATCTAATTTTTGCCAGGGCTGAGCTAGTCAGGCACAGCTTATCCAAAAACATCCCCAAACCAAACAAATTTAAAAAACCCCAAAGAACCACAGCCACCTAAAACCTGGCTGCTTCAGAAGTCTGAGAACCATTTGTATGGCATATTAGGAAGTGTTCAAAGTGCTCTCAGATCTAAGGAAAACAAAATAAAAAGAGACTTAATAGAGAAAGCCTATTAAATCTTATTAACAATGATTTGCATAATAGCAGCAAAACTGTACAAGAGATTACATGCTACATGCCACAGGTTACATGCCATTACTTTGAATCTCATAATCAGAGAAAATTCTGAAAATAAATGCCTACCTGCAAGGGGTTTGAGCTGAAGCCAGTCAGCATCTGGTCTATTATTTAATTTCTGATCGGAAAGTTTCCTTCCAATTGGTGATTCTTCAGTCTGCTTTTTCTTGCACCATTTCTGCTTACTCTGCAACAGGATACAGATAACATCTGGTTTGTAAAAGGACATAGATGAAAATAAAAGAAACTGAAAAGTTGTCAAAAAAATCTCTTAAAAAAAGACTAAGCTATTCTCTCTTAATATGCCTAACAGAAGTATGTGACTATAGAATATTAATCTTTCTAAGGCTCAGCAACAATATCTATCCCAGTGGAATTTCTGAGCTACCTACCAAAGAGTCTCACTCACTCACCCACAGACAACATTTCACTTCAGTAACAAAGCACATTATGAAAAGGATTGCTCCAACAGCCCAGAAACACAGGTATATAAGTTATTATATTCGCTTATTTTGTTCAGGAAAACAGGCGTGTAGCAAGAACAGCTCCTCTATTTCGCTCAACTTTACGTTTTACACTCTTATAACTTCCTTGTATTTTCCTTTAGAGAAAAGCTTGCTACTTCCCTATCTGCTGCCCATGCGACAGAGATCACAGATTTGCCAAAGCAGCCTAGGGGATTTAATTATTTAATTAATCTCAAAGAAGATATGCTCAGTGTGACAGCTTATATCTCTTTATCGGAAGATCTAAGAAATGCCTCCTGCAACACAGAAAATCTTTTGCTGCCTGTACAGCTGAGGCAGCAAGTCTGATGTGAAAACAGAGGACTTCAAATTTTTCCACACTCATTTTAGGAGAAGCAGTTATAGTTTCACCAAAATAATTTTCTCCTCAAAGTCAAATGACGGAGGCAGAAGTTAAAAAGTGTATTTATAATGACCGTTGAAAGAATATGGCTCTTTGGTGGCTTGAATTTCTATTCACTGTCACACCCCCCCCAAGGTACTTGCTCTCCTTTTATACTACCATCAGGAATACAGCATGCTCCCAGCCCTAAAAATACAATCATTTTCAGGGAAACAAATTAAAATTTATAGAAAGCAGCAGTTTTGCAAATCCTGTTTGTTTTTTTTTTCATGTGGAAAAACTGAATACCTCTGTTAGACTGGCATTATTAGCTAATAGTATACAGTTAAATTTATTGTAAATTGTCTGACAATTGTCTGGCTCTATAACCAGTTCTTTCCTACAAACTGCCTTTCATATTTTTGCAAAAAGATCACAGTGCTTTAGAGAAAGAGCTGTAATCTCTTTTACTTGGATCTACCTCATCTGGCCAAAAAGCTGCAATCTCCCCCATCACATTTCTACTTTGTCTTTCCGAATTACCTTGTTAAGAAAGGCAACCTCTTCTAGAAAAGGGTTTATTCACATGAAATCAAACAGAATGCAGATTAGCACCACTTCTTCATGTTCACAGAATAATTCCTCAACACTTGGAAGATAACTTCAGGTAATACATATTTCAAAATAGAATGCAATTTAAGAGCATACCTTTTGTTTATTGTAATGCTTGTACATTCTTATACAATGTTCAATGATGAACAAAACATAAATGCCTCCAAGTGCCACAAGACCTTTCAGCACTGGATCATTTTCTTCTAGGAAGCCTTCAGCCTGTACTCCATGTCCATGGGCATGTCGATGGGAACGCTTGTGTTCATGAACATGACCTTGGCCATGGTGGTGACTGTGGTCGTGGCCTCCATGTGACTATTAGGAGAAAAAAACAATAACACAGCATGACCTGGTGCAATCAGGAGCCTGAAATGTCTCTGAGTTCAGATGACAAAATATGTAACCACGCCAGAAAAGTACCAAAAATAGACTTTAAAAGTTGTGTTGATTTGGTGTTTTTTTTTGTTGTGGGTTTGGTTGTTTTTTTTTTTTAATACAAATACATTTTACCCTAGGAATTTTTCATTAGACTATTCATTACCCTAATCAATAAAAAAAGATTCCTCTGGGAAATTTTTAGGGCGGGAGTGGGAGATAACCTAGCTTCAGCTTTTTTCTGTCACAATGCTGAAGATAATGAGACTGTCACAATGCTAAAGATAATGAGACTAACACTCAGGAATGTCACAAGGAATTACCATTCCTACATTCCCATTAGCAAACAAACCTCATGACTTTTTTAACTATTACAGTCAATTACAGCCTAAATTCTAATCTGAAATACAAACTTTAAAAAAAAATACATGATAAAACGTTTGTATTAACATTTATACAAAAAAAAACTCATGTAAACTTTAGTCTTTTTGCTAAAATATGTAAGGTAACCAAATTTTAGAAAACATTTCCCCTTCTAAGAATTACAGTATACCATCACAAATTAAAAACTGCTTACCTTTCCAGGAACTTAGACATTTTCTTGATTCAGTAAGTTAGAGGTTACCTTCTCCCCAAAAGCTAGTAACCAAGAAGGTTAATTCACCTGATGTACTTTTAGGTGGTACTGATACACAAGTATCAATTGGCAAGAGACTATAATACTGCTAAAACATTCTTGTTAGTCTCATTAAGTGTTCTGAAATACCATGACAGAAGTTAAACTATGAATACACAACTGTGAACACTGTTTCAGGATTTCCCTCATAGTCAGGTCAATCTACATCTCATCAGTGAACATTTATTTGTTGATACTTGTCAAACAATTCTTTGAAAATTCTATATACAGTTACAATTATGAAGAAAAGCTAAGGAAGCAATACTTACATGTGGCAACAGATGGAGCAGTGCATCTCCACTCATTGTTCCTACAGCCAGAGCTACCAAGAAAGTTAGAAGAAATTTGAAGCACCATTGGTTAATGATGGGAATCAAGATCACACCTAGCAAGGAAAGCAGGCTAATGACGGTGATAGAGATGATACCACAAAACCAGGCTGTGGGAAGAAATGAATACAGAAAGGTTGTCAGAACAACACTTGTAAAACTTTTAAGACTGATCAATGATTTTCAACTATTTCTTAAGAAGGTGACTTTCCGTTAGCCTAAGTTGTGTGATTGTTCATTCAAAAGGTGCTGAAAAATACGAAGACAGTACTAAAGTTCAAAGCAAAAAATACACAGGCTTATTCAAAGTAGAGTACAATATAGTGAAAGACATCAAAGACAATCAGCTAAATAGAGCCCCAGCAATTCTTTCTGATTGTAAATTCCAGGCTTAGCTCTGTAGCCCTTAATGAAACACAAAAAGCAAGAGATTTCATGCTGGAACAAAAACATCTTTGCTACTTAACTTACTAGGGCTTTACAAGCACTAATTTGTTTTTAAAACAATTCTGATGCAAAATTTAACTGGAATACATATTTCTCCCTCTTTACTAGGAGTAACATGTTCAGCGAGGCATCATTATCTTCAGCTCGTGCTTTGAAACATACGTTTTCATTTATGAGAAATAAGTAAGACTCAACCTTTGACAGAAGAACTCTAAAATCAAATGCTAAAATAAGAGCTTGAAGAGCTGAAAGCAACTTGCTACCAACAAAAAGCAGTATATGTTTGTCATGGTTTGACCCCACCCAGCAGATAGGACCACGCTCAATTCTCTCCACTAAAGAGGGAGAAGAGAGAAAAAATGGAGGGGAAAGGAAAAAAAAAAACCAACATTGTGGGTTGATATAAAGACAGTTTAATAGAACAGTAACAGAAAAGGAAAATAACAATAATAATGGTAAAGGAATATACAAGATGAAGTAATACAACACAAGTCACTCTCACCACCTGGTGAGTTGATTGCCCAGCCTGTCCTGAGCACAGATCAGAGTTTTCCCTCCCTGGGCCAACCCCCATGTATATACTGAGCGCGACATTTATGATGCGGAATATTCCCTTGGCCAGCTTATTATGTCTGTGCTCCCTCTCAGCTTCTATGGGAGCTGAAAAAAGTCATTGAATAATATAACATCACCTGGCAACAATTAAAACAATATGCATTATTGACATTCCTCTCATACCAAATCTGAAACACAGTAGCCACTAGAAAGAAAATTTACTCTATCCCAGCTGAAACCAAGATGATATCTTTTCTGAGAAGCTCTACTGTCATTCAAAGAAAAAGTGATAATGGGATATGGTATACTCAATGTAAGCCTGCTAATTAGGGAGGATGTGAAAATTTCTATGAGACATGGAAAAGTAGGAATTACACAAGAAACAGATCCTATAAGCAACAAAACATGACTCTTGCAGTCAGCATCTCACCCTTATAAAGTATTTTTTCTTCTACTTTTTAAAGTCATCAGTAAGGCTAAGAATTAAAAATTGTTTTGCTTTTCTTCCTCCCTCTGCTTCTCTATCACTTCTCTTTTTTCTTGCCATCACAGAAACTTCAAAGAACACTTAGTAAAAACTGTTTAATTCCAACAGTACAGTTCAAAAGGTCCACAGTCCCAAACACAGGAATAGTGGGGGCTCCTATTTTACAAACATTAACTCTTTGCACTGAGATCTTTCATGACAATGATTTCCTCAATCTAAACTTCTTTTTTCTTCATTTATTTTAAATTTTATCTTAAATTCTTCAGGTTTTTTCCTAGCTTCATTTTTAATCAAAAATGTCTACACGGTTTCCCAAGTTTAATGAAAGTTAACAACTCTTGATTTAAACTCATTAGCATCTCCATACTTTGGTGCACGATCTGATTTCCTTACATCTATGGAGGTCCACTCATTTTTGATCAAGTTTTGATCAAGTGGGGGAAAACATCCTGGGAAATGGTGGGGCTTGGGAGCAGAGGGGAAGAGAAGAGGAATGAATATGTTGTAGCTGCTCAATGAGTTTTATAATTTAGCAGTCAAATGTCCCAAGAATTCTATCTGTACCAAACCCACTACAGATCAGACAAGACTTTGCCACTAGAATTCTGGCTGCTACAGCCTGTTCTGGTTCAACACCCAAACTTACAATATCTGCTGGTTTAAATTTTATTTTTGGATATTCACTCTTACGAAGTCTGCAGCTGTCATTCCGCAACAGCGTGGAAAAGGAAACAATTCAATTCAAATGCAAAGGGTACAAGAGCACATCCACCAGGAGAAACTGACTGGAAAAAGCTTTAGCAAGTATGCAGTGTACGCTTAAATGCACATTGATACCGAGAAGAAAACAGAGTTGGTGAAAAGCCAAAGACTGCCATCAGATGAGGAACTAAAAAGCAGAGGTTGGAAAAGGGGAATACAAAAGTAGGTCTAAAGTGGAAGCAGAACCCTGCTGACCAAAATACTGCCACTACACAGCCTTGATTCATCCCCAGAGCACTTCAGTCATGTACTCTGGATTAACAGGCTCTGCCGAAAGAAACAGCATAAATGGACTTGTAACCCAATGCTGACTCACTCATGCATGCACAAGTGGCCCAAATAAAAATTACACAGCCGCTTGGCAGGACATTGTACCTCCAATCTGGACACTGACATTATTATGTCAAGTGCCAGGTTAAAAGACCAACAGCCATACAAGGAGAAAAATGGAAAGGAGATTATGCAAACTGGCTTAAGTTTCATATATCATAGCATAGATTTGGCAAACACATCTCTGAAGGGCTTACATGCTCTTATGATTGATACAGCATCTAAACATGGCACCATGATTAAGATAAGGCACATGAGAATTAGAATACAGAATCTGTGCATCTCTCAGATCTTGGTCGGTAGCTTCTGTCTCTGTTTAAACTTTTTAAAAATGGTATGGAACCAAAATTATCGGCAAAAGGTTGCTGCCAAGTCAAAGATAAAAAATATATTATATACAAAAGCTGTGCCTGACCCCACAGTTACATACATGTACAAACTCTCATATAAAAAGGACTGCTATGGGAGATTTAAGGAAGACAAAATTCTGACACAAAACTTTAATGTAGGGTTTCATTCAACTGTAGCGTTCAAAACACTAAAATATTATCGAAGTAGAACTAATATGCAATACTATGAACACTGCAAGAGCTCTTAAGTTACAAAAGAGCTTGGCGTGTAACACTCCTAGGAATACTCTATGAAGCTCAGTCAACGATGTGAAGCCATTATGCACTGAACTTATAAAATATTTTTGTGGAAAAAACCAGAAGGGACTCAACCAAACAATTTCTTCAGTAAAGGACCTCTGTTCAAACCATGGGTAGCAAACAAAACACAATGTTTGCACTGGATTTGGACAGCTATCTAGAAATTAAAACAGACTAAAAGGGTAGTAAGGAGACTCCTCGGAAGGCTGAGCAGAGTTAGCTATCTGCAGGCTTTAAAAGGAACACAAGCTCACAGAAAGGCTCCACTGAAGCAAAGCCTCCCCGGGTTCAGGGAATGGTAAACTCCAGGCAACGTTGGCATCTGCACAGGCAGACTTACAGGATATACCTGATCTGAAATACTTCTAATCACCAGCTCTAACCGATCTCCATCTTCAAAAAAAATGCTCACTGTTTACTTGTGTCACTTCTGTTAGTTTGATTGATAGTTGGTGTACCCTTCCTTTCAAGTTAAGTTGTTCAGGAGCCCTCAAGGGTAACAATGCCACCTCTTCCCACAGGTACACTGTGAAAGCTCAGTTGTATGTATAAGCCCTTGAAAATCCTCTATTAGAAGATGATACAGAACTACCTGCAAATTACAGGAAGAAAACCCAATATGGCTTTACAAGGTTTTGGTCATCATTTAATTAAATTACTTTGCTTTAGAAAACTGCTCTATCAGAACTAATGGAAACCTTACAGGTTAGTATCAACGAAGAGAAGCAGCAGTGGCCTATTAGGGTTTTTTGAAAGCTTTAATTAAAACTAAAGAAAACCACAGAAAGCTAGTGTTTAAAAATGTTTGCATCCTCCTAACTTTGGCAAATATTTACATCTAAAAATGTTTACATTAGCTTGGGTAAGCACACATTTTCATTTTAGTAGAATCCTACAACCTGCAGATTTAAGTTATTCTACGACTGACACCTCCCACAATCCCTGTATACCAGTTAAGATTAGTTATTTTGTGGTTCACTTCCTTACTTAAGAAGGGAAAATAATTATTACATCAAACTGAAGTCTCACTGTAGAATACAACAGTATACAGGAAACTGTTATGAAGAATGATTTATTATTATCTAATCAAGTTGACCTGTTTTAGAGGTTACTCTTTCTTTTCAGAGCCAAATCAGTAAGTTAAAAACCAGTATTTTACAATTAGCTGGGAAATGTGTTATTTACACTCAAGATATCAGATGTCATAAAACATGTTAGATGTTCACAATATGGTTCACTAATTTTGAAAATTAGGTCTCTTAAAATGTTTAAGGTCTTTAAGCTGAGTTATTAATCAACTCCCTTACTCATTACAGGGAAATAAAATGCACTATTTTTAAATAGAAGCACTGATCTGTAGAAACTTTCTAATTAAACCGGTGCATGACAGTTTTGTACACGGCTTCAACATTTTAATCGGCAGAAAATGCTTAGGGCTATTCTACAAATCCTCTTGGTAATAAAGCAGGGGTCAACTCTTACTACAATGAGACTGCCCCACAAAAATTTGCTGGCATATAAAACACACAGTATATTTGGTTTACAGCAATCTTTGAACAGTTAACAAGACAGTAGCTGTGTCACTACAGGAGATTTATGTGTAACAAGTTAATTATTTTAATGACTCCAGCATTGTAAAAAAAAATAATACCAGCAATGCATTCTTTCCAATAGTTATTAACATCTATGAGAATGTAGCTACTTCAAGCTTTATTTTAAATGATGCTAACATGTGCTATGTGCTAAATCAATATTCACAATTACCAATATTTTTATTTTCAAAACATGGACATTGTACCCCGGATTGTTTAGATTTTTCGTCTTTCACAACAGCCAAACATCTGTCAACAGTTCCATTATACTTTATGAAACATAGCAGTAGTAAACATATCTTTAAAATATACTCAGTTAGGATGAGGGGTAATGGCTTCCACTGGAAGGTGGTGAGACACTGGAACAGGTTGCCCAAAGAAACTGTGGATGCCCCATCCCTGGAGGTGTTCAAGGTCAGGCTGGATGGGGCTTAGAACTCAATGATCTTTAAGGTACTTTCCAGCCTAAACCCTTCTATGATTCTATAAAATCACAACAATGAATGCTGCCCTTTTACCGCTTTAACAACAGTAAAAATATTTTTAGCTTAGGACTATGGTAGGAAGAAAAAGTCTACTGATTTTTACTCAAGGCACACGTACACACACAACTGCCAACAGAGGATTGTGATTTAATACTTCTCATATGCTAAGGAGTAGTATGGAGTAGCTGGCATTGGAAGTCAGAAAACGGTACTGTTGTCAGAAATCACAACCTAGATGCTCTTGTAACTTGCTTAAGTCTTTATATTTCTTAAGTTCACAAACAATTCTGAATGTCAGTTCTAAAAATTTGCACTACTGTTAGAATATAAAACCAGTAGCATCTGAAATCATATTTTCCAGTGAACTAACTGTGATGAAGGTGCTGTTCTCTATACCTGAATGAGTATATCCAGGTCAAATTTATTAAGAAAATTTGTGCCAAAGTAACACTGCAACTTTCCAACTTTGAGATCGACATATGGAGGGTCTCAGTCACACTAAGAGAGATATTTTAAATGATGGAAATAAAACAAACTGTGGGTGTACTGCTCATGCTTAGAGGTCCTCCTGTCTCCAAAGATTCTGTACCTTCCCCTATGTTCCTAAAACAACAGAGTCCAACATCTAAAGATATGTGGGAAGAATCCAGGCCAAAATGCCTGGGCCGCAGGCCCAATGATGGGACATTAGGCCTCAAAGACAGAAGACAAAAAAAGAAATAAAAATAAGCAATCATAAAAGTGAAAATAATGAAAAAGGATAAAAATGTACAAGACAGAAAAGTGTGCCTCCCTGAGCCATGGTTACTTAGGAGAAGCTATTATAGCACCAAACAGAATGCTATGTCTCCTGACTTAAAAGGAGCATGCTGTCTCAAATTTCTTCTGGTAAATATGTTAAATTTCAACTATTCCTTTACAGTCAATGCTAAGTTGTATGACATTTCAAACTTTGAAATTAGTATTTACAATGCAAAATAATTTTGAAAGCTTTAGATGTTTCACACCTACCTGATGCACCTGTTTTATCCTTATTCTCAATTGATGCATTTTTACTTTTCATAAAATCTTCAAGCTCATCATAATGTACAATACAAAGCCTTCTCTCAATCTGGTATAGCAAAGCAGGACACATATATATAAACAGTTCAGGAGATATTGGAGAGCTGGTTTCCAGACCATAGTACCGTAGCAGCTGGGTAACATTTAAGCACTGCAAGCAAATTGTACAAACAAATTAAAGATGAAAGCAACTATTTCATTAAAAAAGTACAGTTATGGAAAATTTAGCATATGATTTAAGAACAAAAACAGAAAGTGGAAACTCTGGCCCACAACATTCCACCAGTGCTAAAACATGTCTAAGCTGATCTAGGTGGTTTTTGAGGGGAAAGAAACAGTAAAAATATCTGCACTACAAACTCAGTCTCCAAACACCTATATAATTTTTGATAAATGTCAATGAAAATGAGTTTCCATATTCTCTACCATCACAGTACAAGCAACAAAGAAAAAGCAACAGGAAAGGAGTGGAAGAACGTAAATCCAAAATAGGTTTTCTAACACTTCTCTTAACCTACAAACCCTCTGTGTTTGGAGTTTCACTTTTTGGTTCATTTTAAAACCTCAAATTTGGCACTCACTCCTTCCTTTCCTATCCTGACTTCTGGTTTAAAACCTTGATATCAAGATGTCCTGCTTCTGTAGATAACTGTAAGGGGGGGAAGAGAAAGTATACTTCTGGTCCTGGCAGAAATAATGGATGCTGAAGGGAGAAATGGAAGAGCTTACACCAAGGACAGTGCTACAGAAGGACAAAGAAATTAGAATCATGTTGAAAAGATGCATTTCTTTTAGCAAAGAGTCTCTGTGCAGTTTCCAAAAATGTTAATGATCTTTAGTTCAGAAAGAAGTCCAAAAAAGGTATGAATGTGTGAATTATTCATGAAGGAAAGGGAAAAAAACCTGCATGTAAGCCGAGTATCTCAGAAAGCTTTAAGCATCTCCTTCATACAGATAAATAGGCAAGGAGATAGATCTCTGAGAAAATATGTGTGATGGGCAGACAGAAATGAAAACTCATAAAGTAAACTCAAAACTGTTACAGTGACTTTTGGCATTTTCACTCTGCTACCTCTATTACACAATGGTTGCAAACGTGCTTCTGTGTTATTTGTGGGCGTGCACCTTCAATTATCATGTAACAACAGCAAAAGTGAACTTAAAGGTTCTCCATTTCATACTCACCTCTTCACGATCACGTTCATCTTCATTATGACCCTTATGACTATGCGTTGAAAAAATAGGGTGTTTTCTTACACTATGATGCGCGTCTCGCTTGCTGGTATGGTGGTGTCCATCCTCGTTACCTAAACTGGAATCTTGATGTCCGTGACTAGTAGAACGATCACTACTGTGTTCACGATGGTGTACATGCAAGTGAGATGCATCATGTACATGATCACATTTATGAACACGACTGTGAACACAATCTGGGGCATAATCCCGTGTAGTATTTCCTGAAGTATCACTGATCTTCTTTTGCTTCTTTTTTTGTTTCCATTGTTTTCTTTCTGGCTGATCCTGAGTTGTGTTTGTCTCTGTTGAAGGTTCATGGTTCTGTTCTCCATGTTCACTATGACTAACTGAATCATTATGAGAATGATGTGTACCATTATGGTGATGACGATGTAGACGAGGGTGGTGATGACGGTGATGGCGACTCTGGTCATGAATGTGTTTGCCATCATCTTTTACTGATGGCACTACTGTGTCTCTCTCATGGTCACATTTATGATTTCTCTTTGCAGCCATACCAATCATGGTTTGGTTTTCTGAATCTGAGTGGCTGTGAGGATGGTTGCGAGAGTGAGAATGCTTTCCTTCCTGTACTTCTAAAGCATATAAGTGAGAAACATGATCATGGCCAATGTCATTATGATTTATCGTCACTACTTTTACCTCTCCTAAACCAAGGCTTATTAAGAGTTTTTCCAGCCCAAAAAAAGACAATCTTCCATTTTCCCCGTAACGATCAAAAATCTTTTCAATGTAGTACTTTTGTTCATTTTCAGCTTCCAACGTTGAAAATTTACTCGGCGTAGATTCTGTTCCTCCATTCTGCAAGTAGGATATAGTTGAGATCTGATAGTCATTATGGTAGTGTACGCCTTCCTCTTTAGGACCGTGGTCGTGTCCATCTTCGTGGCAATGATTGCACTGATGAAAGATAAATGTCAGCAAACAAATGATGCAAAATTTTGTGTGCATGTGTACCTTCATCTCTGTTTCCTACAAGAAACACAAGGGGAAGCACTTAGGTGTAAAAGTAATCTCAACATTTGCACTACATGAGTATCAGTCTGGTACTTATTTGTACCAATTGAATGACTCACAGACCTTTTCAGATATTGGCGTTAACAGATAACAACTGCAGTATTTTTACTGCAAAAATTGCATTAATGTACTTTTGTAATCCAACAGTAAGATAGGCTCTGTGTATTTTAGAGATGCAGTCTTACATACCGTACTTACATGAGGCAGTTACAAGAAAAATATTAGCATTTACAGTCAGTCATAATACAACATTTTTTGTGTATATTTTCAGAGGCATCTATGCTTATGATAACCTATAATATTGAAAATCTTGTTAAAACACAAATTACAAGAGAATAAAAATTATTTAAAAACAATACTGTCGTTATTTTCTTATTTGTGGGGATGACAGGCAGATAATACAGTTGAAAAACCACACACCATTTGTTCTCTTATGTGCTCTAAACTACATCCGCTAAACACACACCATTCCCTGTTTTGATTAGTAATTAGATTTAAAAATAAGTTATCATTAACCAACTTCAATGTATTGCTTAAATTTTTGCATTTTTACTACTTTTTACTTACATGAGTTTACTGATTTCAAAGATCTATGTGGACCTTAATTTAAAAATAAGGTTATATGGAAAACGTCTGTTTATGCAACTCAAAAAATACTGTTAATGCTGACACATTCTAGCTCAAAGTAGTTAGTACTGGCTTTTAGAAGTTATATTGTCTAGACAATGTGATTTTCAATTTAGTATTAGATGTAAGAAACCTACTGTTCAACATCAGGCAATGAAAAAGAATTCCAAGTTAATGTAAAAATCATATCAATCTAGAAAGCTAAAGAATAGCCAAGAACTGTACTTTATGACTTCTATTTTCTAGATTTCTTCTTATTTTGTGTAGAGAATAACTTCTGAAATACATGGGTTTTTTTCAAAAAAAAAAAAAAGAATCACTTTTACACTGCCAGGGTTTTCTAGTAGCATTTCATTTGTTCTGTTTGGTACCAAGCCAAATAAAATGTGTAACCTTTACGGCAGTTCTGCTAGATACACGTAGTAGATAAACAAACCCCTCCTTATCGGCAAAGGAGTAGACAACGAAAAGAAAGCAGCACAGAGTTTCCCGACCAATCTGGCCAGTTGAATGACTGTTTCAAAAAGTTGAACAGAGTTGACAAAAATAGACAAAGGAAACAAGTACAGAAGTAGGGCTTTGACACATAGCTACTCCAATTTAGAATATGGCCGAGAAGGAAACAAGAGCTGAGAGAAAGGATAAGGACAGAGCTCCATTCACTCCGCTTTCTCTACACTCAGATGCCACCAAAACACTGCAACAAATGCAAGGATGTAAAGTAACAGGAAAACAGGTCAAGTATGCTTTCACCTCCTTTTACAAAGAAAGCTGTTTTAGTTCATTATGTGCACCTTGACTAGAGCTGCCACTGACCCTACATTCACTAAGATGCAAGTGACCTGCTCAACATATCCTAAAATGCTACTGACTTTCAGACAAGAAATGATAAATTTAGGTGTCTTTGTCAGGGCCGCCCCAACTGCTAAATAAAACATTCTTCGTGAAATCAAGTCAGGAAAGTGCTTTGCAGCAAACCACAGACATTTAAAGTCATTTTTAATCTCCTAAAATATTAGCTTGATTAAGGACTTGCAACCATGTTATTGCACCCCCCAAAAAACCAATCTCTTGGAAGCTCCTATATTTGCAACAGGTTGACAGAGAAAAGGAATCAGAGGAAAAAAGGAAAGGGATACAATATAATCATTGTAACTACTGTTTTACTTTTATAAACAACTGTTCAGTCATCAGTCTGGAATGACCACAGTGTGTCTCCAGTTTGATCACAGTTACATTCTAGTAACTGTTCTAAGGGCTGTGACAAGCCTTTTCAAGTAGTTCAAGTAGTAGATGATTAATTCATCCCCAAAATTTACTCAAATATTATTTTCATACAGTCTTTTTCACTCATGGACTCTATTTAAGGCATCCTTACTGATCTTATAAATACATCACTAGGATTAGTACAGAAACATTAAAAGCATCTTGAAGCACCTTCCAGAAGCTTCCTGCATTCTCCTTTGAGGGAACAGGAAAGTACAGAGTTGTTACTGATGGAGAAGAAAGAAACAGGTTGCAAATCTTTATCCAAGAGTCACTGGACTGAGTCAACCTTCAGATTGTACAATTGTCTGAAAACTCATTCCATAACCTTTAAATAAAGAACATATGCTCTTTCTCACACAGGCTGAGAACCTGGGCTCTGTGACTTACGTCATCCCAGGAAGCAGAAACATTCTGGCAGTAAGTAAAGGTATGGACTGCATCAGGTGTATGGCTGGTGACAGATCAACAAAGCTCCACATTTCTACAGGAATACGCAGATTTTCATCAACTGAGGATTTACAATGTTGACTGTTACTTAATGTGAAGAGCAGGTTGAGGATCTGGAAGAAGCAGTTAAGGTACATGCGAGACAAATGAAAGCCCTGGGAGAAAGAGGAACTTACATCTGCTTGCACAGAAGACGGCAGCAGCAGGTAAGCACATGCAGTACACTGTAATGCTCTCACAAATTGTTCAGGATCTTTTTAACTTCAGTGTCTCAGTACTGAAAGCAGCATCTCAAGTTTAAGTAAAATTCAGTTACTCAAATGATACTACTTTTGTAGGTAAAACACCTTTTCTCCCCCTTTGCTACAGAATGGTAATATAACCAGAACAAGCAAAGTCAAAGCATGATCCGGACTAAAATATCTCTACCAGGAAAATCATGACTAAAGCATGATCGTAATCCTTTTCACAACCTCATGATCTTTTTCATGTGACTGTCTCATACAATACTACTAATACATTACTTTGAAACTTCAGTCATGCATCCCTAATTGTGGTGTTTAGCTTTGAATGGTACCTTTTCTCCATGCCCTAATGGTTAAAATCGCTTGTAACCTACGATTGTGATTCATTGCTGAAATACAAGAGCCAAGTATTATCAAACCAATTTCAAAATCAATTAGATGTCTCACTATTTTCAATTAAAATAGTAATAACCCTAGCACACTATTTTTGATCTCATTTATATAATCGGCTGTATCTTCTATTGTAATTCTTGTTTCAGAAGAAAGATGCTTACAAAACAAACATACCCATCATATAATGTCTCAAACAGAACAACTATTAAGAGTTGATTATTGGTTGCTTTTTAAATGAGCTTCATTATGCTCTAGGCAGTTACAAATAGCCTTCGTCTTTAACCTATCAGGCAGTATTCATATGTGCAAAATACCAGAAAGTTGAAGACCAAATTCTATATTTCAGTGGCACAGAATTTTATATAGCTGCTCTCAATAGAAGAACATTAAGACTTTTGAATCCTTTCAAAAGAATGTGGAAGGGCAGACGGAGGACAAGGCTACACCAAAGTTGAAAAAGTTTTTCCCTATTATTGGTGTCAGCCTTTGCCTCCCCTCCTTCCCTGCATGGCTCAGTGATGGCCAGGCACACAAACGGGGGAGACATGAGGGAAAGCATCTAGCCATATGCTGGGTAAGACACCAACGCACCCATATGCCAGAGGTGGAAATAACAGCACCTACAACATTTCATTGAACTGCAAACAAGAACAAGACAAGTCTTTCGGGCAGTGGAACAACCCCACCCTACGTCAAGCTGCAAAGTTAGAACAAACGTGTAAATTCACAGCGGACAAGATGAATAGACCTGGCACACCAACTGACAGTTCAGAAAACTCACACAGTGCTGCCAAATGCATCCCCTCCTCATTCATCAATGCGAGCAAATCATTCATACTAAATGCAGTACTGATTGCATATCCATATACAAGGTTCTTAAATCAGAGGCTTGAGGTCAAAGTACCCGAGCAGTACGTCAGCAGAGAGTTATCTTTTCTGTATGGACAACTCACAATATCTCTGTGCTAAATCACCGCCTGCCTATGGTGTTTCATCTATTAAACTAAATGCACCTCTGATGAAAGTTGGTGGGTTTTTTTTTACAGCCTTTTTCATTCAGTTTCTCTTGGATCCCTGAAACTTCTCCACAGTGCCTACTATTTCAACTGTTCTTCTTTTATAGAACTTTATTTTTGAGAAGACTTCATGTAAAGCCTGGAATATGAACATGTTTTGGAGGACATTTACTGCTTCACCAAAACTAGAAAACTAGTTTGATAGTTAGGCTTTACTTAAAACATACAAAATTCAAACTCAATTGCAAGTCACATCTACCATTTTAGTGTTTGCAACCCACATACTACAGCATTTTTGTTAGTGTACAATGCTGAATAGAATATTTTAAGTGCCCAACTTTCTTCCCCCCGTCCTTTTTCCTGTCTGCTTCCCAACAATTTTAATAACCTGAAATATTTGTACCATAAATGCACTGGATTTCTCCCCTTCCCACGCTCCTTCCAAAGTTATTTTGGTTTCTCTGTTCAACTTTCTTTCTTTGCTTCCTCTGAAGAACGTTATGCTCTTTTTTTTCTATCTACAGAAGAATTTTTAAAAAATACCTTGATTCCTCTAAGTAGTTACTCAGCTTGAATACCGCAATGACTAAAGTGCCTTAAGAAGACTTCATGGGCAACCGAAAGTTTCACACCAGACAAAAATCCCCAAAACATACTGCAGCTAGTAAGAGAGAACTCAGAAAGACAAAAGGTGTTAAAAATAAAGACAAAACAATATTCTTAGCAAACTAAAATATTTTCTTCTGTTCAGCACTGAAAAATTCAGCACTTACATCATTCATTTCTATTAAGAACTGCTCAGAGTAATATATAAGAAATGGCATTTTTCTTGAAAAAGAAAACATGAATATTTCTTGAAATAAAGCTACTGACTACATATACACAGTTTCTCTTACAATTCCTGAAAATTAAAATTCTTTCTTAGGAGATATGCCTGCAGCCCCACCACCACTTCCACTCCAGCAACGGTGCGATATTTCATACTACTATTCAGTTCAAAAAAAGGCTGGATTCTGAAAATCCAAATGAACCTACTCTTTATTTCCTAAATTTCAATATTTAATAAATGCCAGAATATAAAGTCCTATTAATCTACCACATGTTTTAAAGATAAATAATTGGGGAAAAATATATATGTTAAATAAATATATTGCTGTTACTGAAAGGCACTTTAAGAAAGCCATAGAAGCATTTAATTAAATAATATTCTTTTTTTTTTTTACCAGTCTTAAGCTGACATATATATACAAATAGGAAAACATTACAGATCTAAGAAGTTAAAATTAACAATATCTAACTTTAGTTCTCACCCATCTCCTGTATTTTCTTCCCTCTTCAATTTCAGTGAAACAGGTTTGTGGACTTAAGTAAAACTCATTCATTTCAAAAATCTACAGCCCAGTAGGAGGGGCACTTTGTAAGAACAGACCATTAACACAGACCATTAACTAATTGATACAAACCATATTTGCTAAGTTAATACCAGATAAGACTTAAATAGTACAGAAAGCATTTATGCATAACTGAAAACTTTACACCATGAAAACTTTTTAAAAATGTGAAATGTGAGGTATTCGAAATGCCAAATCCCAAGCATACCAGAAAATGATCCTAAATTAATACAGTAGCAATCTACTAGCTCAGTTATCCAGAAAGGGGCATTTATTGTATTTTGAATAGAAAAAAACCCTGCACAGCCTTCTTCAAAAGGACAGTTATTTATAAGAAACTGTAAAGTTCTCAGAGCTCAAAAGAATATAAACCCATCAAAACAGCTGGAAGTTCCAGAAGGATTAGTTCTGCTTACCAAGAATAAATTTTCAGTCTTTCATATATAAACTGTATGTAGTCCATAAAACATCTATGAATGCTTAAAATTTTTAACAGAGCTGGTTTGATTTTGTGCCAATATTCTACAATTCAATTAGGTCCTATCAAGATATCAGTGTAAGAATGAAATACTTGAAAAGATGAACCCATTACACCTGCATTTTAATGCTTTATTCTTCTACTGAAAATAAGCAAATGTTTTTGTTAGAATCAAGGCTGAAGTTCAACAAACATTTTAAGATGGTGTAGCACTTAAAGTAGTGGTCCTACCCTCCCCCACTGCTTCATTCATTCATTCCCACTCCCACAAAACCATTTTTGTGTATCAGCACATTTGTTTGCTGATCTGTTCACTGTGCAGCTGTACAACTAGATTCTGCAGAAAAATAGCCTAGAAAAAGAAAAAAAAAAGATTATTTTCAAGACAGATTACTTTTCCTATCTGGTTCCCCCTGCAGCTGCACAAACACCACATTCCACACAAAAAAGAACAACCTTACTTTCGGTTTACAGATTTGGCTGATCTGCAGCCTAACAGTATTTTGGCTATTGCACACTTAAAACAACTGCCCACCTCAAGACGTACTCAAATAACACTGAAAAAGCATCAGGGGACAAATTTCCTATTTAAAGCCATTTGAGAAGAATTTCTTCAACTTTCCCTTCAACACAGAATATAATAATTTTGCAATGAGTTTTTTCTTCCTATAATTTAAATCGCTGTACCTATTTCATCCTTGTGCTATGTTAAAGTACCTGCGGTCTGTTAAAAGGCATTAAAGACATATCTTTGATATGTGTTTAATTCCTATGCTATTACAATAAAACCCCCTTTATCACAGCTACAATCCAAAAAGGAATTATGCACGTCTACAATTAAGCTGATGACTTCTCTCACTTTAAAAAATAAAAAAAAATTACAAAAGCTATCAAGTATGCAAGTCCATGGAAAAATGGAACTAAGCACATTTGTTTTCCACGTGCTACGCCAAATTAGTACCTGGTGGATTATGACTATTAAAGTCTATTTCTAGAATTTAGAGGTTGCAGATTTTTTTTGATTAACAACATATACCATTGATTCAAATCTGTATTTTTAAATAAGAGATTTAATTAATGAATCATCGTCACAGAGTTTTGCAAGGCCCTCTGTCAACATGCCATTCAAATTCTTCTTAGCAAATTCATTCTGTCAGAGTACAAACCAAGAGAACTACTACTCTTCTTAGGCAAGAACACAATCTTCTTTTTCTATGGGTGTAAAGGAAATTTGGGAGACAACAGGCAACTACTGGAACCACTCACATCTTGAGTTAGTGGGCTCCCAAACCTGTCTTTGCTCGATAATTGTGCGAGACAAAAGTGTCCATAAAGACATCTTGGCAGATTCAGAAGTAACAACCAGTCTGATGGGTGACATAAAATAGCCATACACATTTCAACAGGCAGATCCACCAAGAAAATGCCCAGCTGAACCAAAATGTGTCATTTCCACCATATTCCAAGTAGGATCTCAACAGAAATCATAACATTTTGTAGCTCTCATTTATTTTAGCCAAGATTATTGTTAAAGGACTACATGGCTACCCGTTACAGGTCTGTGCAATGGTCAAGGCAACCATTCAAACTGATTCAAACGCTGACTGCCTTCAAAAATCAGTCACCATCAACTAACCTTTCTTAACAAGGTATTAAAGCACTTTGAAGCGACACAACTTTGAGGCGAATCAATGAAAATGTAGCATTTAATACCCAATATTACTCTTACAGCAAGATTAGAAATAGAAAAGGGGAAAGGAAGTAGAATCCTTAGAGCCTTAATCTAAAATGCAAGCAGAGTTGTCTTCCTAACCAATCAAATTAAAAATACTGATGGGCTAAAACTGAAATCTTAAAACCACCATTACATAGTTTGCTGTGTCCATCACCTTGCAAGTGCAGGTACATTCTAAGAGCAACACAGACAAGCAAGGGCAGATACTATGGGAAGTGAGATTGCACTACCATTTTTTCTAAAACTACATTACAATTACATTTATTTAACCTAGACTATGTTGTGTGGCATTTTATTTGATCTAATATTAGTTTCTGGCTTTTACAGTGACTATAATTCAGTACATTCTTCTAGTACCTCTCCTGCAATACAGATGCTCCCCTATAATTTTTCTTGAGCGTCACCATGTCTTCTTCCTTTCATTATAATTTTAATTATAAGGATTTTCTGGACTAACTGCTGACTTAATTCAATACTATTGTGGTCACCATCCTTCTTGTTGAAATCACTAGGACACTGAAGTTTCCTATGTCAGTCCTTGGACCATTGACATCTTTCATCTTCACTGATTATTGTTTTCCCTTGCTATTGGGGTTTTCTTTACTTTACATGACTCTGTTAGTCCTCAAGCTCTATGTAATTTCTATAACCCATTTCTGTAACAAAAGAACACTTTTTATCAGGAACCCACTACTCTGATACATCCTCCCAATTGCCCTAAACCTGTAAATTTTAGTTAATAAGCGAGTGAACTTCTTGTGATTTTTCCAGTATTAAAATTTAAAATTGTTTCTAGTGTCATATTATGGTACTAGAAACGGTTGTTCTTTATTATATTTTTTTTTAAAAAGGAGTTACTTGCTGTCTCTAACCTTGAACAGAAACGATTAGTAAGTGTACCTCAAAACAAATACAGTATTTTGGATGAACAATACCATCCTGACTAATCAAGAGGCCCATTCCTCAAAGGGTGGTGTAAAATATTTGCAGTTTTTCTCTTTTTGACAAACAGAAATGGTTTGGCAGCCTACCACTGAAATTATCAAATTTCTCTGAAAAATTTCAGTTCTCAGCTGAAACCAAATGAAGACTGGACACCACCTCTAAAATCAAAGGATCAATAGTAGGTTGTGACTATTATTTCACAAGTTCAACTCTAAAACTATTTAAGATTCACACAATGTAAACATGAGTTTCTGTAACAAATGCTTCATTATTCCACGGATAGTGGAGTCAACATTTTCTGTTAAAAATGTCCTCCCTTCTTTCGCTACTGTAATTGACAGTACGTCAGCCCCTTCCAGAGTCTTCTGATCACATCATAGTCATATTACAAAATACTTGACTGTGATCATATTAAAGTTATCCCAAGTAAACGCATTACGTGATCAGGGTTGCATATCTGTTCTACAACATCAAGCCAATTAAAACTACTGTATTTCAAATTACGTGTTTAACTCATTAACAGACTACAAAACAGACTTGTGGTAGAAGATGTCTTAAACCACCAAGGTAAACTGAGAGAAATCTATCAAACTGATACACATCAGCAAAATTAAAATGTACTGGAAGAACTGGTTAAGAGTCAGTTACAGACCATCCACACCTCCAAACATATTTTAACATCTAAAATACCTCAGTTTAAAATACCATTAAACATAAACAGTATGAGAGCAGAAGATACCTAAACATTTGTGTGCTAAGAGTCTGCAGCTTTACTTTTCTAATTTCTAGATGCACAACAGTTTTTTGTGAATCCTCTGATTGCCTTCATAATCATTTACGTTTTTATGGTATCTAGTAACAATAACATGCTGTCTCCTAGCAGGCCACCTCATTGCCAGGTTAAGAGGTTAAAATTTTTCAATAAATAGGTTGGCTATTTGGCATTCAAGCTGTATCTAACTAATGCTATACACACAGTCCCAGATCTGAGAAGTTTTCAATATAGGTGGAAATCTCACAAACTGATGCCTGAATATTAAAGATTGAAATATTTTTTTTTTAGAAATTTTGCAAGGCGATCTATGTATCTTATCTTTGGCCAACATAACTGTATTCTCAAAGCAAAGCACACCAAATAAGCAAAAATACAAAAAATATTTTCCTGTCAGAGAAGCTAAGTTCACTATTTCTGACTAAACTACATGTACTTTCTAGTACTCAGTTTTAACTTTTACAATGTAAATGTAATGTTTAAGAAGTGTATTATAGGACTGTGAGGTAGAAATGTTAAGGATCAAGCTGTGCTTACTGTCAAAAAAAGCAGAACCAAAGCAAATCATAACGACACGTACAGAATAGAAAACAGCAGAGCACATAAGGTATCATTTCAGTATTTCACTGTCATTAAAGCACTGCTTGGAACTACTGTATGACATATTTGATAAGACAGGCAAAAAATTCAGAAAAAAATATACTTTTTCATAGTTAAAATACATTCCTTTTATTTGAAGAACAATGTACTCTCAATGTTCCACCTTGAGAATATTTTGATTATAAAATGTAATTAATCCTTTGCCTTTTATGTCCACATTCTGAATTTGTTGCTAAAAGTTAAGCTGCAGGAAGACAGAAAATTCCAGTAAATGCATTTATTTGTAGAAACTCTCAGAATTTTCCCTAAAGAAGTGACAATTTGCCTTTTTCAATTATATTACTATATAATAAACAACAGTATGTTTATTCTAAAACACCACTTTGATTTGTCCATAGCCCAATTAACAAAAAAACATTAGAATATTAAATCCATACATTTTTAAGGGGTTCTTTGCTTAAACTATACTGCAGTTGAACTAGGAGGTACTACTATGCATGAAAGGCTAAAAAGTACCATAATACACTCATTAGAAAGATGCAACTACTTACCACTGACAAATCAGGAGTTTCTATGGGTAATACAAAGCAAAGTATGGTCTTCAAAGACAGTGAAAGTATTTTTACATCGCCTAGCATAACTGTTTACTGCAATGAATTTGAACCACAAAGTTTGACACAGAGGAAACAAAAATGAGTAATAATAATTTGCTATAGTTGCTGCATTCTTATTAAAACCATCTCCCTAGTATTGAACATATATAGTTAGCAAATGCCAGCTATGAGAATTTTTGCCCAGAGCCACTAAAAATGAACTTGTGATGGGACTCCGTACCTTACTTTGCAAGATGCAGACATAAATTTGGACTACAGACTTTACAAAACTCAATCTCATGTAAGCTAGTACAATTTTAGGCTGAGATACTGTCTTCTATAGACAGACATTCAAGTCAGCAATAAATACAATGCTTCTATGTTCTGCAAACAGAACTAGCCAATAAATACAGCCTAAATAATACAGTTTGCATTTCAGGGAGCGAGAGTACTTATCAATGCAATGGAGCCCTGATGAAAAGAGGTCTTTCTTTACAGGAAAGGATTATAAAAATTACGTAGAGCCTTGAGAAGTAATGTAATCATCAGTTAAAACATATTCCACTTGACAGTAAAGAAGCTCTTCTGGACTGGTCTGTATATGGTATGAATGAAGCACCGCCTACAGTGGCAAAATAAGACTTAGATACATACCCACTCACTATTCCTCCTTATAGGAAACACTCAGTTGTCGTATTATTAGTTATTTTGCAAGGTGAGTTAAACTCAACTTTCAGCTGTACAAATGACATATGGTTACTATCACGAACAACCTTAGAACTAGTCATCCTGGGATACCATGCTACTCAGTCCCACTTAAAATGCAAATCAATATTAACAAAGATATAAATATTACTAAGAAAAAAAAATAATCCACATCAAGAATCACATTAACACCTATTTGAGGAGACTACCTTGGAGATTACACGTATTTTTGCTTTGCTTTGCCACAGCAACCAAAGCATGGCTGCATGCTACCGTCAGCAATTAGCTTGGTTAAAAGAAGAACTATTTATAGATATCCAATCACCAGCTGTAGATCAATTATCACTTACAGTTATCCTTCAGAACTCAAGGTACTTTTTTTTCCATTAATAATCATCACACTGCAATTATAAAAACGCGGCTGAAATAAAAAAGCACAAAAATCACCTTATAAATGTGGTACGTCAGGTAATCTTGAGATATCTATCTTTATATATAAACTGTATGACAGCACCTATCTGGAATTCATGGGTTTTTTTACAGTAGTCTTTACTATGACCTGTGATTGGAAACTATTTCTAGAGTGTTTATAACCTACACGCAGAAATGCTGCACAAAGCCTCTCTTGAAGAGTATACTTATAACTTTATGCAAATCTTGCAATCTTGTATAAAACTTCCTTCATACATTCTTAATCTGAACAGCTTTTTATCTCACATATGCGTTTTATCTTACAAAAAGACTAACCGCAGGAATACTCTTACAGGACTTCATTTGATTAATGAGTTTCAGACATGATCATAGTTATCCATTAACTTCCAGTATTATGCAGACTTTATCTCAAGTCTAAATCGATTTAGCTACCTAATATCAATGACTACAAAAGTAGGTCTTTTTGTCACTTAAATCGCTAAATCGAATGCATTACAGAATACAATTTTCTGTACCTCTTAACAGTGCAGAAGTTACAGAGCTCTAACTCCCCCCTAGTTAATATTCCACGTTTTGTACATACTTGATACTTTGTTTGATACTGAGATGACCTGTCAACATAGAAGAAAAAGAGGGGGAGGTTCCTATAGGAAACTTCATCGTAAGACTACAGATATATTCCTCACAAATGAAAATGTGATTTCTCTTTGGACTGCTCTTAAAAAAAAAAAA
>JAHREE010000161.1:2778740-3118801 GCA_033628505.1 Tringa tobata
CCTCTCAGGGCGCTTACTTGCTGAGTAACACAGCGCAATACGTGCTTGTACGCTGGGCTGCAGGAATGTATCCTATCAAGTAATATAGAAGGACTTAGGGTATAATGCTCCAAAAGCAGATTGTGGCTTCTAGCAGGGCTTGTCTCAAGATGGGTTCCTGTCTAGAGGAACATCTCCAGCTCCAGTACAGTCCTATGACCTCTTTCCAGTACCCTGTGAACCTGATGCAGTTGGTCACCAGACCCTCGTTTTGGTCAGCTAGCTGTGTTGGCACAGAAGATGATAAAGGAAGAGACAGTACATAGTGTTGTGCTTCAGTTGTGAGATCCAGGCCTAAAAAGAAGACGTGTGAGATTGGACAGAATTTGGCAGATCCCATACACCCATTTCTCTCCCTGCTCTCCCTTGTAAAAACCCAATTGCATGTGAGGTATAGAAGGGTGACATACATATTTACACACAAAAGTAGTTTATTTAGAAGCAAGTTTTCCCTCGCTATTAATTTACCCCCTAAAGCACAAGTCTCTGGCAATTTTTTCTTTTTTTGGTTGAAGAATCCAACTTAATTTTCTTACTTTTGAAATATTGGTGTCTCAAGAAAAAGCCAAGATGATGACTTGAAACACCAGCTTCCTCCTTTATTTGAAAGCACCTTCTCCAAAGATATAATCAGAATTTCGGGTAGTTTGAATGCCAACGTAGCTGGATTTGGGCTATATATGTTACATGTATATTTTCTTTCCTGTTCTTTCGAACTTTTTTCTAGCTTCTGTCCTTGCCTTTCATTCAATCTAAGAGCCTGAATCAAAGCCTTATTTGACAATGGCCAACAAGTATTATTCAGCTTGCTAAAGAGATTAATGGAGTTTGCTAGTGGCAAAATTAACCTTGAGGATGTAGAGAATAGCTAACAGGGCACAGCTATTTTTGCCAAGAAGATTTTACCAACTTCCTTAGGAGCGAAAGAGCATTACTACAGGAGACTGCTCAGAAGTGCACTAATAAGAGCTGCTGAACTGGAATATCAGGAAATCATACAGAAGATGTTTTCTCTCCTCATGTGATTTTCTAATCAGGATCTCAAAATATGACCTGTTGACAGTTGTCTCTTCTGCTTTGAAATTACTGATATACTTATTATATAACCAGAAGTGGTTAGTTGTATCATACAGATTTACTTGTCCCTTCACTGTTTGGTACAGTGGTTTGATACGTACTCATTCCCAGGCTACATAAAAGGGCACTGACATCAGGTGCCGAAGCACCCAAACTTTGCTTATGGCAAGGACACAAATGAAGGTGTTTAAGCATTAGAGTGAGCTTAAATATCACTACAAGCAAGTACCGATTCTGTGATTAAAGCTCATCAGTGATATCCCCTGGGGAATTTCACTGCCTCAGGCCTACTTGGCCTTTTTTTGCAATGAATTTAAAGCCCAAGTTTCTTTAACTCCAAGGTTGTATATAAAACCAGTACTTTTAGTAGAGAGCATATATGCTTTTTTCACATTCCTGCTGAACTGGGTCATCTTGTTTAAGCCTTTGCTTGGCAGATTTGTTTAGTTCTAATTGGTTTCAACTGTATAAATTCCAATGATAATTCAAAGTAGATCTGTCTAGGTTTGCACCAGCTAGAAAGTATACTTTGAAAGTGTCTTTACTCGTAAGATGGGACAAAACCAGAAACCCATCTGAGCTTTTTTTAAATTTTTTAAAAAAGATTCTTGCCCTTCTCTTACAGCAACATGTACATACTCCCCTGTATGGACAATATATATATACGTACATGGGCACACATGTAGATTTCAAAGCAAAAGTACTGATGTAAGTGACACGGTCTGTGTTAATTTGAAATATGGTACTAGTGTAAATATTGACAGGAAATTAGTTTAAACACAAGCTCATTATTTTTGTTTTAAACTTGCAAAAACAAGTTACAGGTTTTAAAGATCTTTGTTTCAGAAGTTTTTGAGTTGGTGTCTGAGGAAAGGACTAGGCTTTTTGGTTTTGTTTTCAAATGCAAAGCTGACATTTTTAGTGAAAAAAAATTAAAATTAAAAATCTTTTTCATTGGCTCTAGATTTCAGGTTACATAAACATCAAAGGACATAAGCAAAAGGGTATGATACTCTGGCAACAACTGAACTATTTTTTTCACACAAAGCTTTTTTTTTCTGCGATGTGGATAAAAGCCAATATGACTCATAGACCTTTGGTTAGTTTTGCAAACACTAGTATAGTTTATCCACAGGAAAACTCTTGCTGGGAAAGCTTTACTTTATTAAATAGTCTCTCTTTGCTTTGTTATCATTTGTTTTATATGCAACTTGCCAGTCCTACTGTCTAAAGCAGCCAAAAGCCCTTTCATTGGATCTGAGACATCCAGGATTTGCTAAGATTCAAAATGGAAGGTATTAGAAGGTGAGGACAGTGTGTTACAGCCTCCTTCCTCTCTTGCAGGCTTGGGTTTATTTGTTTTACTTCCTGCCTGTTGAAGACACCTGTTATGTGCTGGTTGCAGAAAGATCTCATCTTCTGCAAAGCATACGACCCAGACTGTGTGCTGTACTATTTCTCATGTGCATAGTCTATACTGCTCTGCCATGCCTTTTCTTTCTTTCCTTCAGCTTTTCCCTTCTTATAACAAGCAAGCAGAACATAGGTTTTGGATTGACATATCTCATGGGCTTGATTTTTTTTTTTTTTAAAAACAACACAGTAAAAATGTCATGATGGGACGGAAAGGCCAGTCAGCTGCTTCCTTCAGCACAAGTCTGGGGTGAGATATTGCTGAGAACAAAGAACTTACGGTCATATCCATAGAAGAGCTCTGTGTCAATAAATATGGCATATTCTCTGCTGGAGCCAGGCAGGGTTCAAAACATTAAACAAAGCTGTGTTAGCTGGCTGGGTGGGATACACTGAAAATTCCACTGACATGCTTACACTTATGAAAGCAAACTGGATTGATTCCAAAACTGACCCACCTCACCAAAGAGGAAATATTGACTTTAATGTAATCTCTTTACATGCTGAGGAACTTGTTTTACTCCATCTTCTCAAACAGAACGGACAAATTTAATGATACTGTCCCTGATGTTATTTGAAAGAATCAGTGAGCAGATTAAACTAAGAAAATTAAGTTCAGTATCTTTTATGTCAGTCCCTGGCAATTTTTAATCACTACTTTGGTGACTGGCAGCCTTTCTATATGAACTAGACTTAGCTGAGCATTGCTTTTCTGAAGCTGGATTTTAGTAAGCAGCTGGTGTGAAGTTCCCCATTTCTTTCACTTCTGTTGCACGTGGAAGTGGAAATGACAAATTTTTAACTCCTGCAATTCCTCCATTATTGGCAGGCAGAATCAGGAAGCCAAGACATCCTTAAGTTACTGGCTACCTGTCTTGAGTACCTCAGGAGGGACTGATCATCTGTAAAATTTCAACAGTGGAAAGGAGAACCAATATGAGCTACTGTGGATGTGCTTCAGTAACTTAAGCTTGAATGAACAAGGATGTTATACAGCTTCATCCCTTCTTTATCACAGATCTGAAGCCTTAAAGGGACACCTACAGAGAAGACAGGAACATGCACTGGCAGGGAAAACAAAGAAATACATTGTTTGCAGAAATAAAGCTAATTATGAAATGGGTGTTTTGTTTGTTTTTCTTTAAATCAACCGTACCAGTTACAAAATCTAAAATCAACAGTAACATTCTCAAAATCAAAATTATTGAAGACCGGCCCACAGTTTAGGGAAGGAGTTAGCTTAAGCTTAACTGCGTTTATCCTTCCATGCCTGATAATTACATAAATGGAATTAGAGGGAGCAGTAGGATGCTGGCCTTCTGAGTGCCATCAGTGTTAAAAGTACATGATCTTGGCTTTGAAGTGTTGAAGTTTGTGGGGTTTTTCCCCATAATTTACATTTTTATGTTTGTTCCACCTCTATTCCATGATGTGAAAGCATGTTACCCCCCCCCCATTTCTACAGAAAATAAATAAGGAGGCACTGGGATGAGTATGAATGACATTAGGAAACACCCTGATTTCCAAATCTATAACTACAACCACTTAACAATACTACTAGGTGCTGCAGCTTTTTTTTTTTTTCCATGTTGCTGCTTCAAAATGCTCTGCAGAGTTGGATGGTAGTTACAGCTTGAATGACACAAGTAGGAGTGTGAATTTAAGCATAAACAGCTACAAAGAAGAGTGTAAACTTCATCTGATACACAAAAAGATGAAGCGTAGAGACACATAGAATATAGTCTAAATAACAAGACATAATATCCTTTGACAAATCAATATATATAATGAAAAGAAGGAAATTGTACACAGGAGCTTCAAGACATTTTTTCTGAAAACTAATTAGAAGCTAAAATGAAAGTCAATACTTACTAAGAATTTGCAAGGAAGCTTGGAATAAGAATATTTTAGGCAAGCCAGTTACTTGAAAAGAGGCTGCTTGGGGCTCCCCTACTCACACATACCTGGGCTGGCTCATTGCCAAATTCCCATGTGAAGCAGAAGTGAGATTCTAGGAAATTCTCATCCCAAAACCAGCTCATGGAGTTTTACTTAAGTTTATCTCAAACAACCGAAAAGTACTCAAGTTTGGACAGTGTGACTCCAGGATAACATTATTTATATTACAGGGTGTATCAAATTCATAGCATAAGAACGAGAATTCATTGCTGTTTTTCAAAGGGTGCTTTGGTTTTAATGTAATCTACATTTCTTACCCAAAAATAAAGGTATAAAAACTTTGGCCCCCATTATCTCAGTATCACAGCTATCACTAATCAGACAAAACCAGACTTGATTATGCAGCTTCTAAACACCAGTGACCAGAAAACGAACTGCCAGCTATGACGCATCTGAAACTACTCCAGGCACCCCCGTTTCTGAGAGCAGCATGCACACATTACAGAACAAATCAGGCCACTTACACAGCATTGACTGCCAGCTTCATCATTCAGGACAGCAGTGTCTGATTCTTGCCATTTGTCTCTTCCTCCTCTTCCTCAATTACAGGAGGGAGAGACTGCATGGCCTACAGCCACTTCCCTCAACAGGAATAGTTGCTATCTATGCAGTTTCTTTTTTGAACTGAAGTATTTTTAAGGAACTGTTTGAACAGGGTTTTTTTTTTTTATTTATTGTTATATTGAAATTGAACCTTGAGCTAGTAAAAACAATATTATGGTAGTGCTCTACTTCTAAAGCCAGAGCTGCTGTTTTCACAGGAGGACACTTCAAATTGCTGCACAAAACTGTTAACTGTTGAGCATTGAGATGTGTGCAGCGTACAAGCCTCTGAAGACTTCGCGAACAGCGAAGTAGCAGAAGGCTATTTTTCAGAGGTTATTGCTGGGAGTTTTAATTGTAATCCAAAACGTAATGCAGAGAAGAGTGATTTTTATAGGAAAGGGTGGGGTGGATCAAAATTACTGCAACTTTTTCCATTTATTTTTTTTTAATGCCACTCGTGTTGCACTGCAAAACAGCACCAAAGCAGCATTCATCTCCAAAGTCAATGATCTCCTGAAGT
Source organism: Tringa tobata (assembly GCA_033628505.1). Taxonomy (NCBI): domain Eukaryota; kingdom Metazoa; phylum Chordata; class Aves; order Charadriiformes; family Scolopacidae; genus Tringa; species Tringa tobata. Next base: position 2,784,295 of record JAHREE010000161.1, read on the forward strand.
CAAAAGACAGAGAGTCAATCTTTATGATAATATAACCTGATCAACAATTATTCGGAAAGCTGAGTGGGGAGGAAATAACAAAACTTCAAGAATTTGGCAGAGGCAGATGGAATTGCCCCCAAAACATCTCTGTCTATTCATTGTACCCAGAGCCATTCTGTCTTCCTCAGGTGTCCCACAGCTTTCTGTCTTTCTATGGCTCAGGTTCAGCCCTTTGGCTGGAACCACCATTAAGGTCACCCAGTCATGTTTGATTATAATTCCATCTAAATAAAGACAACACACAACTCTGCTGTCTCATCCTCAGAAAGTCTGCTTTCCTAAAGTCTGACATGTAGTGAAAATAACTTGGCCATGGAAACCTTTTCAGACATGATTCATTCTTCATAAAGCAGTAGTTTGTATTTTCAGGAATCTCAGCAAAAGGAGCTCACCTTTTTTTTCCCCCAACATGGCTTAAATTTATGGTCTCATCTATGCAGAGGCCCCAAAGAGACAGACATTCTGGTTTGCAGTTGAAGGAAACCAGGCCAGCAGTTCTGTTCCTTCTGGGGACAGTATTGCCATGTCATTTTCTGACAGTTTATACTTCAGCAGAACCTAATCTGTGAAGCAGGTGGAAAAAACATTTGCTAATGTAAATATTAACTTGCGTACTCTTTAGGCAGAGCAGAGAAGAGCAACATAGTACTACTGTGTTTGATAACTTGTGCTGGGGTGGGGCTCATGGGTGGATGAAACTAGACTTTTTTCTTTTTAGGTCTATGACACCAAAATATCTTGGTGTAATAAAAAAGTATGAGAAAGGATTGAAAGCAAGCTCCTGCTTGTTCGTGTGCATTCTGGCTTGTTTGTTTTGAGGTTTTTTTCCCCCAAAGAGTCTCTTTCTCTATAATGATGCCAGAAAAAGTATCCAGTGATTGTGTTAGTGGCAAGCTCTGTGTGATAGGGACAGCCACGTTCACAACAGACCTCTGCCATGGACTGCTACAAATCCAAACATATTCAATCTAGGAGGTGCTCTAAAATAGATTTCTATCTCTGAAGTAGTCTTCCCTCTCTGATTCTTTCTTCTCTCCTCCAATTCCTCCTACTTATTACCAATGCATCTCCAGAAAAGTTATGTCAGTATTAGGACATTACCAAATTGTTATTTGAGGTTCTTTTTTTGAAGGTCAGGGAACACAGTACTTAAACTAGTGCTAATGCTTCCTCTGTGACAGCATTTGCCAAGGTGAAATTGTAACTGTATAGTGACAGAGGAATCAATAGGAAAAACAAATCTGTTGCTGATAAGGGCTCAAGTTTAAAAGTTAAGCTGTCTATGTCTCTTCACTGCCCAGTCACGCTTCTCACTGCAGGCCTTTGAAGTCTCTAACCACTGACTGTTACCACATCGCATCTCTCAGACAGCCATGCCCTGGTGACGTAGAGGACATAGAATATACATGTATTCTGTTTCTGAGATACGGATAAGGAATAATCTTCACAGAATTAAGTTTTAAAACAGTTTTCCTTCAATATCATACAGGAAGAAGCAGCTTGAGAATGGTTCCCTATTTGATGCTTGTATAGTGACACACACCAGAACGGCCTTTTACAGCACCACTGAAGTTAATGCCCTAATAAAAACTGCTTCTCCTCAATGGACTTTGTTTGCTTTAGCCTGACTTTATTTTCAGGGGATTAAAGCTTAGCAATAATATTTGCATGGTCTTGAAACTCTCTTCTGTTTTCAGAAAAAAGAAAACAAAGGCACTTTGTTAATATAAGTTCAGAGAGGAGGCTTTAGTTTCACTTTGTCACATCCTGGGAGGAGCAAATCAGGCACCAGAAACATCCCACAAAAAAAAAAAAAAAGCTACTGATAGAGCTTTTTTAGAGAACTTTCGACACTGATCTTTAAAAAAAGATATAAAAAAAGTTGTATGTAATTTTGAGATACCTATAGCAATACTACTTTCAGATGTTTGAAGATAGGATTTAATACAATTTAGCCTTAAGTACTGCAAAGCATTCACAGACTACAATGTAGGATTGATCACTGAAGTGCTTAAAAACAAGGAAGCCACAGCGAGTGACACAATTCTCTTCTTTACTCATGCACTCAAAACATATATTACCTTTGCCAGAAAAATACTTTCCATCTGAAAATCTATAAGCTGCTGGAAACATTGACACTGATGTTCAGTAGGGAACAGTGAGTCCTGTGGAGACAATGGGATGTAAGACTTTCCTCCCTCCACCCCCCATTGTGCTCGTGGCTGGTGGAGTTCCAAGAGAATGTGGAAAAAAGATTATTTGGTTTCTATTACCCTGAAGCGATAATTTCCAGTAGTCACTTAGTGAACCTAAAGGAAGACTGCTTGGTTTCATTTTTTTCCCCCGAAAACGATGATAAAATGAGTTTATAAGGAACACAGTACTTACCCTTTCCCAGACTCCAAGAGTTAAAACATATTGCTGGCTTTACACAGGCTAGTATTTACCTTGACTCAGTTGCTTTGTAGCTCCTTTCAAATCAATGGGAATGTAAATGTGCTAGGAGTGAGGCACATGCTTTAGGGTCTTGCTGAATCATGTCCTTTGCATGTCACAATCATTACTGAAAAATGTGGTTGAGACCATGCACCAAATTAGGACAAGAACATTTGTTATGGAAGGTAGAACGTGGCAGGACATGAAGCTGGTGTGCATGCGAATGGGGGGGTGTATGTGTGCTTCCTGCCACAAGACTACTAAGCAGTTATCTCTTTTCCAGGTTCTGCCATTTCTGGAGCAGTCCTAGATGCTAGAAGCCAGGCAATTCAAAAGCTACAGTATTTCTTTAGGTACACTGCGCACACAGCTTAAAAAAAAATTTAAAAATCTTGATTTCTGCCAGGTGTGTGACACCATAACAAATCTATTTTTTTGGTTGTGTTTTTTTTTTTTTTTTTCCCCCAGAAATACTTCATACACACTGAATTCAGCATGAACCAGGATGGCATCGGTTCTTTCTCTATTCGATAGTAACATTTACGCCTCTCTAGTACACAGAGGAGTATATTTATACTGCTCCCAAATATTACTTGGCTCTATGAGAAAAGCAGTATACCAGATGACTGATGCAATATCTACTAAAATGAATGTGCTTACTTCAATAAACTGTGGGTTAAACTTCAAAGTTAGTTTTGTCTCAAGTTGCAGTTTCAACAGAGTTTTTTTTTAAATTACAAAGGAAGAGAAAAAAAAATATAGAAGGTAAAACCAATATCTACAGTTAAGCAGTAATGCATAGCTATCATTAAATGTCACGACTTGGTTTCTTTCCCATAGAGATCTTTGCACATGAAAAAAAGCTCACTTCCCTCTCACCCCTTCAAGAAAATAGTATTAGCTTTTCATTTCTTTGAGCCGTCACAGAAAATTTCTGAGTATATTTCATTTTAAGCAGCAAGGTGTTTCATTGCTTTCAGCTGCCAGAAGTTGTTGCAGAAAAGTATGCAGCATAGACATTCTAGAAATTATGTACTGTCTGCTTTAATACACTGCCTCTTTGCTTTGCCTTCATTTGCTCATGTTCGTATTATTAGCCTATAATTATTAAGTCCGGTTTACTCATGATGACAATTCTATGTCAAGTAAAACCTTTCTATTTCTGTGCTGAGATTTAGTTAGAATGTTAAATTTAAGAGCAAGTTCTTCTTGTTTTGCCACTTTGTAGAAATTTTCCCTCTGCTATTTTGGGCCCCACTCCTGCGGTTCAGCTGCAGGAAAAGTCTAACTGGAATCAGCAAGAGTAGCAGGTGAATGAAGCTACTGCCATACATATTATCAAGAAGGCAGGAGCTGAGGCTCCAGACACATTCAGCCACATGTACTAACCTATTCTCTACAAATAAATTAAGCACAGGCCCCTCCCCCAAAAAAGTTCAAAATAAAATAAACACACAAGATACCACTATTAAAAGGATACATAAATAATAAAGGATACATAAATAATATTACCTAAATACAGAGGGAGATTGTGATACGTCCAAAAGCATAGGTACTTGTATTTTTGCAGAAGTTTAGGTAATTTTCTTATCATTACTTTATGTTAACAATTTTCTAAGTTTCAAAACCACAAAAATATCTTGGTTCTAGATTTAGAGGGAACAAACCCTACATTTAGAGCTGCTGACTGGCACCATATAAATTTATGACAAATTGTATTTGGAACACATGCAATTTCAGATCCAACACTGCAGTCCTGGAATTTGAGTAATACCCATTACCAGAAAAGGCACTTTGTTTTACAAATAAAACACTACTTAGAAACTCAAATATAATACCTTTTTTTTTTCTCCTCCTCCTTCTCCCCCCTCCCTACCCCCGATACATGAACCCTGAACCAGCAATAAGTTGAGATTTCGTGAGAATGTGTCAAAAGGAATAGCAGCGCTCTGTTCATCCATCTTTGCAAGACTAAATGCAACATTGCTTAGCCAGTTCTTTTGGTCATCTTTCCCTCCTCATTTTTAAGATTAAAAATATTATGCAACTACTTAGTTTTCAGCTACTCAGTTTTCTTGCTGGAACTAGCAGTGCAGCGCACTAAACAAAAACCATTGATACTGGTTTCATAGAATTCCTGAGCCGTGACAGTAGACTTAAAGTTGGACTGCAGAATATTTGAGGCTGCCTCACATTTGACTGCCTAAGCCATTTTTGTGTGACCTTTGCAAGTTTTTATAGAACTCTTCAAAATATATTTTTTGAATCAAGTTGTGCAGCATAGGAAGTGAAGTCATGACCATATACAGAAGACCAAGACATTTACAGAGTCTTTGACACCCAAAGACTCTGCTAACACCAAGAATCAAAGCCCCATGCCACTTTTCTAGCAACAGTGCATGATGTTACGATGTTAGCCAAAAAGCAAAACCTGACGCTCCCTTGAAAAGCACTGGGTCTAACTATTGTAATTCTATGCTTAACGTCTTCAAGGCAGTTCATAATAATTCTGATAGGAAAAGCTATTAATCTGGACAAACACCCTTTCCATATCTAAGTCATTACTACTCCAGTGATGTCTGAACACTTACAAGAATGATTTACTAGCTTTAGCTCAAACTAGCACAACTCCTTTTCCAAGGATCAGATCTGTCCACTTACAGTCAAAATGGATTCCAGTTCTGTTTCACTAATGCTTAGATATGCTCAAAACTAAAAACATCTATTACAGAGAAGGAATCAGGGTAAGTGGTCTTTCAGAAGAACGGAGCAAGCATCTTGTAATTAAGGAAATAAAATATTTTAATGAGTTCAGAGGTGGAAGTTTTCTAGATTGCAACAACTTGTGCCTATTACTTTATAATAATTTAACACAGTCAGTTCTTCTTTAACACAGCTGCAGCTGGAATGACATACTACTGTGTAACTGGAAGCTTAACAGAATGACTTAGAATGATAATCAGAAATAGTAAAAAAAAAAAAAAAAAGAGAAGTCTGTTGAACCAACTATGAAATCATAAAGGCAACAGATACTCTGGAATAAGATGAGAGTGTAACTGGATGAATAGGAATACTTTTTAAAAACGCAAACATAAGATGAAAAGAAAAAGGGAACTGAGAATGAGACAGCAAAAATGATTAGGGAAAAAGCCATGGGGAAGTTCTGTTGACTGAACAAGTGCAGTGACCTTAAAAGAAGAAGTTTAATAGAGTGAAAGGCTAAGTAGTACTTGAAATCTTAAGGAGATATTTTACCAGGTGAGACACTCTCTGAAATCTATCAAGATCAATTTTGATTAGGATTTGAGTTTGTACAGTTCCAGTTGAGGAAAAGAAAGAAACCCTAAACTCCTCTTTGATTATGACTTTGCTCCTGAATCCCTTGAAAGTTGCCAAAAGACATAACTTTAAAAGAGGGTATTGTTGATTAATCCATACCTTTAGTATTGTAGATAGAATTGCTACAATATTAGCAGTTTTGGTTAGGAGCCTGTATTGATCATTTAGAATTCATCATATAGAAGTATATTCATCACATCAAAGTAAGCGTGTAAAAAGATTTATGTGGTCACTGACTGAGCAAGGTGGTAACACTTTTGAAAGCCTCTATATCACCTAGGACTAGAATGTAGAGAAAGAATGTACATGGTGAATGTTTCAACACCTAAGTCAATGTATCCTCTCCCTAAATTGCAACCTATGTTCATATATGTTATGGAATACTATTCATAGCAGCTGACACACTAAGCAGAAAGCTGCCAAAATCCAGTGACTGGAAACATTAAGTATTACTAGTTGCATAGGCCCTACTATCTCAATGTATACCAATAAGCTCCTTGGCTGATGCTGCCAAACCAAAGATGTTTCTTTGGCCCACAGGTCTGAATTGTCATCTCCACAGTAGTCCATGCACCTTAATGGAGGTACGCTTGGTTGTCCTTTGGATAACTTAGGATGATATTGGAGGAGAGTGGGGAGGGCACATTATGAAAACGGTTCAGCATACTAGTTTAAAATTTATCCTGCCTGTAAAGGGTGGAATACCTTGATATTAGTTAGGTGTCTTGAAGTCTTTAAAACACAGGTTATTTAAGAACAAGTAGCAAGATTTTTTTTATACAAAATCCAAAAGAGATAACACAATTACATACAAAGCCTTTACAGAGGACAGAAATGAGAGAGAACCATACAAAATCTACTTATTGCAAGAAAAGAAGTTTCTTCCACTTCCCTTCTATCCAGCCAATATGCTGTTAGATTCTTAACACAGACATTCAGTCCTTTTGCAGAGTTTATATCCTGAAGGATACAGGGAGCCTAGCTTTGGGAAACCTTCCTTTTTTTACTACCAACAAACACTCTTTGGGGAGTTATTCGGATTCAAGGCTTTCTCCTCACTCCACTCTGATGAGAGGGATTATATATTCATTCATCCCAGGTAGCTTCAGAATTCCTCTCTCCTTGCCACTGAGTGCCCCTTTATGCTTTCAAAATGTTCATTGCCCTTAGGCCTAACCGGGAGCAATTATCACCTGCCTAGACAGTAAAGAGATTATGCTAATAGTGCTTCAGAACCCTAAAGTTTTAACCTGCCCTTTTTTGTCAAGCAATTCAAGACCCAGACTGATGCTTTTTTTCCCCCCACAGCTTATCGGGCAACCTGGTATTTTGCGTGCATACATAACCTGCCACTGCTATTTGATATAAGTGCATAACTCAGTTTACTTGCAGTTTATCCAACACCAGTTCTTACCAGAAATCAAACACTGCAGCATTTTGTGAAAATGGGCTTGGAAAGACTACTCCTTCTGCACCCTTAGCCATTTCCCTCAAAAAATTGGTTTTGGGAGACAACATGATCTTCCCACCCCTAGATTTGATAACTAACTTGAGGTGACACCCCTAAACCTTGCTTGTCTTTAGTTACTAGTGATCCATCACTGGCAAATTTAATTTTCAATTATATAACACATTTCTTAATTAAAAAAAAAAAAACCAACAACACATTTTTAAGCACACTATTTAACATTCATTGCCTGATAAGAGTATAATAAGTTTACCATAAGCTTTTTTAAATGCAAGCATTTGGTGAATCCTTTTGGAAAGTTATCTTCTGCTCTACCACTTTCACATTACTTTTCATCTGCTTAGTGTCTAAAAGAACTCTAAAGAACAGTTCAAGAGGAAATTATGTAATTTGTTTCTTTGTGAGCTGCTTCTGAGTGTATGCCATTAATACTCTATACATCAATGGTGGGAAAACAGTTGATGTGAAATTAAGGACTGATGATGATCACACTAACAGCACTTTTCTCTCATTCATTACTGCTTACCACACCTGATTCAGCTATAGGCTGGATGGGGCTTTGAGCAACCTGCTCTAGTGGGAGGTGTCCCTGCCCATGGCAGGGGGGTTGGAACTAGATGATCTTTAAGGTCCCTTCCAACTCTAACCATTCTATGATTCTATATTCTTCACTTATTCCGTATGCGACTACTCTTTTTCTTCTGATCATCCAATAGGTCTTTACTGATCAAACGGGCTATTTTACAAAGTAAATGATACATGCTGTGAGCTCAGCTACAAGCTATTTATCAAACTGCTGAGTGCATTTAGTGTGCAACAAGCTTTCATACTGCCTCCACCATGTTTAGAGCTTTAACACCCAACCATCCTGTGTGAAGAGTTGCAAAACTTGTAACGCTTCTGAATGAATACATTTATGTGGTCCAATATGTCATTATTAGATCTGATGTCCTGGTTCCCACTTGGGAACCAACCTCCTAGGAGTGTGTTTTACACCCAAAACAAATTTAAACCTGGAAATTTAGGATCCTATTTTTAGATTAATTGGTCCTGTTCACAAGCTGAAGGAATACTTCTCTCTCTTTGCTCTCTTTCTTTGCTCTCTTTCACAAGCAGTCTGTGGGACAGGAAGAGCTAATTGCCTTCCTGTAACTCCTGGTTTAATAAAGTAACCAAATTCTGCCCTGAGGTTTACATCTACAGGCTTAAGGTTAGGGAGATGAGAGCAGACTTGAATTCCTGCTCTGCAACTTTCTTAACAATTCTGTAGAAATTTATTATATTTCACCATTTCATTGTCTGGTAACATACTGTCTGCTCAGCTAGCATAACAGAAAGAAATTAAATATCCTGTTATACTTACTGGCTATCCCGGAGATGATTGGGCTCTGTCTTCACAGGGGGAGAAAAGAGACCAGAGAATTTACTTTCATGGATGTAAAGCATCCCCTAAGGCTCTTACCCACAGAAATGCCACAGAAGACTACTGGGGTAACATTTTATGGATGAGGAGGTGCAAAACACATGGAGGATGTTTATCAAATGAGTCTGCTACCAGGAACTGACCATAATGCAGGGCACTTTTGGGAAAACTGTGTCATAAAAACTACATAAAATTCCTGCCTTTCTAACTCCATGTAGCAGCTTTGTGGATTCCCTTGAGATGGCTTACAAACAAAAGACACCAAAGCGTGTAGAGGACATGGTTATGTAATTCTGAAATAATTACTGCGCTACAGAAATAAGATTCTGGTAGTAGTAAATTATTTCCTTTTTTTTTTTTCCCCATCAGACAATAGACCATCAAATATCAAAGAATTAAGAGTGTTAACTTGCTTCCCGTTGCTTTTACGTCAGTTTTGACAGGAAGTAATTACAGGTAGTTTGTTCAGACACGATACTAATATTCTTTGTGTTTCTGCTGGAAAAACTGCACGTTCAACTAAATAGAATTAGCATGATAAACTTTAATTATCAGCTGTACTTAAGATACCAAATATATGTCAAATATCTGTATATCTTAATAAGTTGCTTCAACATTGCAAGCTAAGATTAGACACGTGGGGTTTGCTGTGTTAAACATGCACATAATTCAAACCAGGGCAACTGATCTGTAGATTAGAGTTATTTGTACAGGTAACTGAAACAAACTCTCCCCATTACAAAACCATATTTTAATATTAAATATTTAATTGTTCAACTGGGATGGAGTTACACACTTACTTGAAAAGTGACATGGTTGGGAAATAAAGTCAGGGTATTCTGTGCCACATATTAAAGTCTGTTTTCAGATGCTCTAATATAGTTTTAAGTTGTTTTCACCCTCAAATTTGCCTCATCCCCAGTCAAGCACCAAGATGCACGTTCTTCACACCAGGAATAAACAATCCCCCCCACCTCTACACCTGCCAAAGTAGCTGCAGCTGGTGGAATGTGAGGCACCCATTGGGCAGCCTGGCAGTCTGGAGGAACAGTAGGTCACGGGTACTGTTAGAAAGAAGAGAGGCACGTTCCCCCATCCAGGAAGGTCTCAGTACTATGCGTGAGAGACTTGCCTATCCAAGTCCTTCTAGGAGCATCAGTGGGGCTTTGGAGTTGTTTAATCATATGATTATAGAGTCAAACAGTAGCATCTGGTTCCCCTACTTGGATAAAATGCTAGAAATATGATACAGCTGTTTGGGGAAGGCTTATTACATATCTATTAGGTAAAGGCTACAGATCAGCATTGATTACCAAGATCTAATTTTGATAATCAAATTTACCTTTCATTTTTGCACTAACACATTCTCTGTATAATTTAACCTTTTGTTGTGAACATCTTATGCTATTACAAGAAATTATATTATGTATGGTAAGATTTTAAAATTATGTGAAGAATTAATGTGAACATACCTACATACGGAACATTTTAGTACTCTGAGAGGTAAAAACCCACTATGATTACAGAGCAGTTAGCACGACTGCTCAAAGATTTTCTCTCAGGTAGAATCCCAGGACAGATAGTAACAAGTAGCTCACTAGAAATGCACATTTAAGTATGCAACTTCCTTCTAGGTGCTGGACTTTACTACAGGGTAAGATTGGTACACCTTAGGATTGTAAACCTCTGAGTTTTCTATCTAAATAACTCTCAAAGCTCATTTTAAGAAAAAGTTTCTGACCCTTTTTTTCTTGCACAAAAAAGAAATTTCTAGGTCCCTCAAGTTTGGAAGAAGAAAGTTCTGATTGCAATTACTATGTCAAACTCATGGGACTTCAACACAATCTAATTACAAAAATTAACTATTTCTTAGTTCAGTCAGTCAAAGGATAAAAATCCAAGTATCTGTTATAAATGAAAAATAATTTTATTTCTCTGTGATTCAATAACCAGAAAGAATAAACCTACTAGATGCAGGAGACTAATTTACGTACAACGCCTGAGGTAATGAATGACACACATTTCAATGCAGATAAAATGTAAAACAACGAGATAGGACCAATGAATAGGTATTTGCTGATAAGAAAGGAACAAAAGACATCTGAGCGCAGGGGAAATAGACACATCTTCTGTTCATGATACACCCAAAATGGCCAAAGTGATTAGGGAGAACATTTCTATGTAATGAGGGTGGAGGATAGCGAAGAAACGCCTGAGCTGCCTCTATAGCATAAGAAACAGCAACAGTGGCCTGATTTTTTATTTTTTTTTGGTTCTCCCTTGAATAAAACCCTTTTTCTGAAATACAACACAAAACAAACTTAAGATGTAAATATATTTCAAAATGCTTAGGAAGAAAAACATCAGCTGTGCAAGAAACCCTTTACAGTAAATTCAAAACTGTTACTTAAGGTCTGAATTGTGAAGATACCTAGTGCTTCACTTTCACTGTAATCCCAGTCATTTCAATGCATCAATTTGCTTCCATTCAATCTTCCCCTTCCTTGTTGTCATTCAGTTGCCCTGGCAATTTACCTTGCATTTGCCAGCTGACAGTTCAATAGAAGTTGTTTAACAAAAACCACATACCCTAAAACTGCAGTCCCGGAAACAATTTTTTTAGCTGTCTGAAGGATGGTCAGAGAACAGTTTGACCATAGTTTGTTTTTTTTTTTTTTTTTTTTTTTTTTTTTTTACCCCAATATAAAATAACAAGAGAATTAATTTGTTTTCATGCAGGTCAGATTTGGAACATTTAGAATCTGACATGTAACATGTTACCAAAAGAATAAAACCCCCACATCCCCAAACAGAGCTATCCATTAAGTTCCTTATTTGAAAGCAAACTTTGGTATAATCATTTCAGATTTGCTTTGGAAGCAAGGGGGCCTGAAACAGATCTGCAGTTAATCACTCAAGATGAGTCCTATAGGTAAGGAGCAGAAGGACATATGTTACATTTTTTTCTCCAAAGGGAATTAATCGGGAGGAACACAGCACATATCTTGGAAAAATCAGTAGGATAGGTCTTATGACCAAAACAGAGAAGGATGAAGAAAATTAACTCATAAAAGCACTAGCAATTTCCCTTAGTTTTAGAATGGTGAAAACTATATGAGCTTGGAGCCCTTAGGGTTTGATTTTAAATTGTCTTAGGAAAGATTTAAAAAAATCCTAAACACCAAAATATGCATGCAACTCCCTCCCAAACCCACAGCATATTGACTGTAGGAAATGGAATGTATTTAGTGTGCATGGAATGAATAATAATAATAAAAAAGGTTGAACGGCTTTTCTATGCAACTTAGTATTTCAGATTGCCAAAGTAATTGGCTTAATCATTATTATACGGTGTGGGACAAGATCTTACTATAGCTATGATGGCCTTCAAACTTTCACTCTTCAGATGCAGCCTGAGCCATTTGCTTTCATTAACTTGAACAGGATTGTGATATCTGAAAATGGAGTACCTGCATTTTTTTTTTCAGCAATTCCCATGAGCTTTGTGCTTGCTACAGGGATGGTTTAGCTGTTACCAGCTGGTACCAGCTATTCCTATTTACAAAACCTGTGTGTTTTAAAAAAGTGTAAAAAATAAAGTGTTCCTTCTACTTCCATTATTCTTCCCTCTTCCCTTCTAAGCTTTCTTTGAGGAGAAGTGCGTGTCACTTCACATTCATTCCCTTTCTGGCCTTCACCAATACTTTTGGCTAGAGGTACTTGATTTCCTCTGGGTGAACTGTGTCCTCCACGACAGAGCCTCTCTGGGACAGGTTGCAGTTAGCCTGATGGGTGGGTGTACTGTGCATGTGCAAGTCATCTGCCCACTGGAAATCTGTTAGGCCCTGTACTGGATGTACTACACACATGCTGCACAGCACATTTATAGCATGCTGCTGTACAACTGATCTGTCTAACTGTGCTGGTCAGCATGAAGTTGTTCTAGTACTAAACTCATCTTCCTCTGGATACGTGGGGATTCAGCAGTCTGCACTGCTGGGCATCCAGTAGTTCACTGCCCAAAGGCAGTAGATTTAAAAGGACCAGGTTACAAATGCTGCACACACACACACACACACACACCCCCTTACCCTGACAGCTCTTTTATTGTTAGTAGCTCACATGGGAGATGTTGTCTGCCCACACGCCCTTCTAGATCATGATCTCTGTTGAGGCGGCCACGGACCTCTGCCCTTTCCCTCCATCCCTCTGCTCTGCCATTCTGTGTTGCTCACCGGAATTGTTCTCAGTGAAATCCTAGCTTATACACAAGCTGGTTGGTTGGTTTTTTTTTCCCCTGAAGTCTGAGCAAATTTTTACAAGGGACTCTTGTTCCCACCTCCTCACCACTGGTAGCAGGAAGCAGTTGTATGTTGATACCAGTAAATATTTAGATTTATTTGGTTTCATATAATGCAGCTTCTTATATTCGGGTTTTAGATATGATTTCTGCAAAGTACACACAAGTACTTCCAAGCTTATTTATAGAATGCTAACTACTCACTAAAAACAACAGCCTCCTGTTTATCATTTGCTGATTTTATATTCACAATAGGAATTCCAAGACCCAAGTTTGACAGGCATTATTTAATAAAGACAGTATCAAACTGTGCTGACAACAAATATTCACTCTAACCTTACTGCTTCTTACTTCCATGGAACATCCTTTCTTGAAGAATAGAGGGTTATAATCTGTTTTGTGGATTGCATTTATAAGACATAAGGGGTTTTGGTTATCAATAAAACCCAAACAACCTCATAAATATTGTAGATTGAGTACGTAGGCATAGGCTAAGCAAAATGGGACAACCACCAGCAGACAGCATCGTTAAGGTTAATCTGTGCCATTATTAAACCAATGCCTGTGCCTCCTTTTGAGATATCAACTAATGGCTTGAGGTGCCTTTTCTTGGAATCAAGATCAAAGTTCTGATTATATATGGTCATTAGCAACTTAATGTCTTTCTCTGATTAATTTTTTTTTTTTTTTTTTTTTTTTTTTGCAAGAGGGGGCACATTACTGTTTGCAGTGTTCTTCCTGCCAAAATCCCAAAATCCAGTTTGGGCTGTTGAACACTCCCTATCCTATCCAGTGCAGTCTGGTTTTGTTACCGCCTGTTATTGGAAAGAACATTGTGCTTCAGGGTATGCATTTGATAGTTAATATACTTATTATCAAGCGCACCTTTTGCAACACCTCTGCATTTCACAACAAGGAAGCCCAGTGTTGAAGGATCCCAGAATTGTAAGTGTTCCCCATTTTTTCACTACTGATGTTCAGTAAGATCCTAAGCTGTTACAGCTGTCTCTCACAGAGGTAACAGTGGCCCATATTCATCACCTAATTAGGAGCACAGTGGCCTTAACTCACCTATGCAATGTTTTTAAAATCTGGACTATTTTCTGAGGACAAAATCACTCCCACAGAGCATATGCCTAGAGCTGCTTCACTCAGCAGCATTGCACCTGAGTTAGGCTAATTGTCATCGAAGGAAGGGAACAGAGTAATTCATTGCATATAGTGAATTCAACATAGAGTTATGATGCTCAGCAGAAAGAGCAGCACATTGAAATCTGGGGCTTCAGGAGTAGAGAAAGTTGCCAGTCTCCCTCCTTTCATCCAGCAGCTCTTTGGTTTGAGCTGATCGACAGTTATAGCTGCCCTATAAAAGTTAATTTTTTTGACAGAGAAAGCCGCTAGCATACAAGGTTATTGATGGTTTAGAGGAAATGGGGTTTCTGAATTGCATAGGTGTTACTGCTGATATCTTTTGCCTCTCTTTATAGACCAGGCACATATTTCCCCACAGTAATGCAAAGCCTAGTTCACTCCTATGTGGAACACTGCAACATTAGCATCAAAAGATCACGCTAACAGCATATTTGGAGATTAGGCTTTTGTGAGCAAGGTAACAGCTCACATGAACACAGAAATGTTTATTTTCCTGTTTGCCATTCCCCTGAGTACTACAGCCCTTCACCTCTATTACCAATGAGCAGCTAAAGGGCAATGGTAGATAACAAACGTTTGGTAACCAAAGAACTATCTTTATGCGTTACTCAGAACTGGGAGGGCATTCAGCATCATCCGGTTCCTGGTGACTCTGGAAGTCAACAGGAACCCAGGAGCTGAGCTTAGCCTCCCTTTTGGCAAGAAAACTACCACCTGGTGAACCACTTTGAAAGGCTGCAAGAAGCAATCTGGTTTGCAACCAGGATCCGAAGCCCTTTGTTCTCACAAAGAATAAGCTAGAGATACTTTGCTGCCGTGAAACCGATCAGAGGGGGCCTAAGGACAACATGAGGTGCAAGATAAAAAGAAGTGACGGTGCTTGTGGTACAATGCCCAGCTCCACGCGCTTCCGGGACAGTTCCCAGCCAGGTTCTCAGGTACTGAAAAATGATTTGTTTGAAGGTCATCCATTCTTCTGTGCTTAAGTAAAGTTTCTGGTGAAGTGTTAGTCATTCACAGAAGAATTAACACATCAGACACAGTTGTATGCCAAGAGATCATAATATGATTACACTGGGACAGAGGCCAAAGGGAAAGTAGTTTGTGAAGTCTAGTTATAAAGCTTGTATGTTTTAAGAATTTTCTAGGCTGTCTTCCATCCTTAAAATTCGAGACCAATATACATACACAGTTTAAGTGTTTCATATTTGTTTGCAGGCTTTTTAATCAGCTGAATTAAAAAGCAGTCACTGCTTTTTAAATCTAAAAATCTAAATCTAGATTTACCACTAGATTTAGTGGTATTGTATGTTACCTTACCATGTCCTTCTCTGCAGGAATATACTCTTGGCAACATTTCCAACTTTTGAGTTAGGAAAATGGACCCGTCTATGGAAGAGAGATTCAGGACAAAGCAATCGATGCTCCCAAATCAGGAAAAGCCTCCTGTTTAAGATGAGGCAGTGTGATGGATGATTTGGGGACTCATCTACATTATGTACTGGAACATAGTGCAAAGATCCTGAGGCCAGTACCAGAAATGAAGGCAGCATAACTGGGCAAATGTGGCTCTTACTAGGACTGGAATTATAGGACTGGAATTAGTAGCTGCTACTTACTGCTTTGGGTTGTGGCTGGATGTAGGGGTCAGAGAGGATGGTGCAGGCAACGGATATTAGTTGTGGATACTCTGGTTAATGATTAGGAAGAGAGAAGTGATTCCTGGTAAAATTTAAATACTTTCCAGCGAAGAAGATATTTTCTTCCCTTCACTTAGAAAACTTCCTCTCCCCCCTCCTCCCAGGTCAGCTATTTCCCCACATTCATGACTATCATATTTATTTTATGGAGTATGTCCTTTCTTATATTAAGCCTGAGTTCCTGTCAGTAGGAAGGTCATGACTGTCATGCTACTAAGAGACAGCTAGAGCTAAAACCTTGTCATGCCCACAAAGGCAGTTTCAGAGGTAGTGGACGAGCCCTGTTGGACTGCAGGACTTTTTGCTGATAATTCTAATGAGATGCTACTTCTTTAGGCTTTCAATCTCCTTCTAGCATGTCCAAAATAGAAAGAAGATAGAAAAAGCAAAAGTACTAGCACTTCTGCAGACTGGATGGAGCTCTAGTAAGCTTGAGGAGAGCATGCCTGCAGTTTCCAAAGTTATCCTGTGTTTTTGGGAAAGGCAGTTTTGGAAAAAGCTTTAAAGAAAGAGAATCCATCAGGCTTTTAACTCTATTGATCAATTTATGTTTTAGACTTTCTCCACTACAAATAGACTAGAAACATTTTGATAAAAGCAGCCTAGTCCAACAGCTGGGGTCCTGATTAAACTTTGCTGTTCTCTTTAGCTCCTAAGTTGAAAAGATAAACAGTCTTTACTGCACAGGCCTCCAAAGTCCCACATACCTTCAGTGCTCAGTGGATGCAAAAGCAAAAGATTGGGATTATAAGCAAGAAAAAAAGAATGAAGGAAAGCCAGGAAGTCATCAATCTAAGAAAAAAGTAAAAGTTTTAACTGTAGCTCCTCCCAACAACCGATTAAAGGCTAACACAGCAGTTTGGCTGGAAAGACTGCTTCCCTCCCAAGCCTTCAGGGTAAGCAAGTATTGTAAATGCTTTGGGGGAGCAGCAGCAGAAAAAAAAAAAAAGGTGGAAAATTGCTATTAGTATGGACTTATTTGAGATGGGCCCAAACAAAATCTAAGCAACTCATCAGCTATGAGATGTGTTAATCTTAGCTATGGCTCAGAGCTCCACAGCTCATGACCATCATTAACTGAAAATTTTATGTAATATGTTTAAACATAAAATTTGATGTAATATAGCCTATGTATGTGTTTGCAAGACAGCAAACAAGTGATAGCCACACACAAACATGTGCACACATTCATTTGATTTCTTTCAATATAGGAAGCTTTACCATTCAAAACAGTTGCTGCAAACAATGGGCTGAAGATAAGCGCTCTACATAGAAGTGGGTGAGCACCATTTACCACGTGAGAAGTTACTTGTGAGGTGGGTCAAGCTACAGATCTGAAGATACAAAGGCATTATGTTCACTGTCTACATCAATGATTATTGAACTTTATTACAAATGGTAATGATCCTCTCAACTGAGAACAGATGCAAGGGAGGACAGAGGTCAGAGCATGGTAAGGCAGTGCTGATGAAGGATGTGTGAATAATGAAGACAATTCTCATTTTCTCCCTCCTCCTCTCTCCTCATGATTTTGCAGATGAGGTAACTGTGTGCAGGAAAGAAGTAAAAAGCAACTTTTTCTCATGCAGTCAAAAAGGTAGGAAAAGTATTGCTTCCACCACTCCTTGCTACATTTTCTGAGCCACTGAAGGATCTGTTGTAGAAGAGAAGCCAGCTCTGTCAAGAGCCACATCCTAATGTTGGTTGCTGTAGTTATGATTACTACTCATAAAGAGCTATGTGACAAAAAATGATTGCTTGATCACCTTATTTCAACCAGGAATATACTATTCTAAAGGATCACTTGCTATATTATATTTTTGAAGAAAAACCTGTGGCATTATCAATATTTCTACAAAGAGCTGGAGTTTCAGCGCTACTTCTCCAGAATAAAGGCAGTAAAATTTTCAGGAAAAATGTTTTAACAGCTGCATGTAAGGAGGGTGTACAAGGAATTAAAATGGGGCTGTATGCTAGTGCAGATGGGAAAGAATAGGAACTTAAAGTCTTTTACAAAAAATTATTATTTGACAACAAGTCATGTTTCAGATTCATGTTGGCCTTTACGGGTATATGAAGCAGAAACTAAGAGTGTGTGTATTGGAGAGGGTTGAAGTGATGCGGAACGCCGCCCCTTCATTTACCTAAATAAAAAAACCACCCTTCTATTATGATGGCAGCATATCATATTTCATGCCTTAGAAGGACCTATAGCAGGAAAGAGTTTAAAAGTTTTTACATTCCTTTGTTCATAAGCGGGAAAACTACAAGCTTTTATTGATGTTGAATGGAAAGGAAGTAAAATAAGAACAGAGAAATAGCTTCACTAACATTCAAAGGTTGTCACATGTGCCAGCATCATCTGGATTTAAAACAGATTAGCAGGATAATTAAAAAATATAATAATACCCAAACAAAAAGAAACTCAAAACCTGCAAACCACAAGTCCAAAACTATAAAGAATACAGCTATTTTCAATTAAGAATCCAGAAGAAACTGTGAGTGGCTATATTGTCAGCTTTACACAATATACATTATATATAATTATCAAATGACATATATATGAACTCATTTGGGAGAAACTAGTAGAAGAGCAAAGGGTGGAATACTTTGAATTACGATGCTAAGAGTCCAAGCTAATTGTAGGTCTGTATAAAGCTACTGAAAATATACAGCTAGTTACAGGCCGTAAATGAAATGGGGCAAGACAGCAGCACTAAGGAAAAAAAAAAAAAAAAAAAAAGGAAAAAGAAAACCACCCCCCAAGAAACTCCGCCACAGAATAACTAAGAATGAGAGCCCCTCACTGGCAGGATAAGTTATGATGTAGAAGGCATCAATGCCATAGCCATGAGCAGTTACAGGACACAGTAACTTCTGAAACAGAGGCTAGATAAAGAGCACAGAGGAAACCTTCCCTCCCTTCCCAATTCTTCATTGAATTACTGACATGAATGAGGTGTTTGAACACTGACAAACCATGGTTATCCATTCTCTGCAGGCCACACTGCAGTACCAATGACAACTGCCAGGCTGAGTGCTGGCTGCAAGTTTCTCACACGGCAAAAACCTCCCACCCCAAACCAAAAAAACCCCCAAATCTCAGCAGGCCTAGACAGAAGTATGGTACAGCACAAGAAGAAGTGTGTGCCTGTACAATTGCTCCCTGCCCAATTCACTATAGCTTGAGAAGAGCTGCATTATGCTCACTTGCATGTAGATGGGCCATAGGCTGGAGGTTCCATGTCCTTCTGGCTCTTTTCCAGAGGCTGCACAGATTCAGGGAGGAGGGTGAGGGGAGAGGGTGCAGGAGAGATGAGGAACATCAAGATGGAAGGAAGATGCAATGCTAAGAATAACTAGATTTTTGAGATCTATTTTAAACATCAGAGCTTTCTGTCATGGCAGTTACAGCCACATTAAAGTCAAATGTGTCTTTAAATGAAACAGCTAGAAACCAACATGTTGGGCTGAGTGTTTTGTGAAAGTCTGTTTTGTTTCCACTAGAATTCAGTAGGCATTGGACACCCAGGCTTTGTTGGACTCTGAAAAATCTCAGCCTTAAATTTTTGCTTTAAAAGTGTAAGGGAGAATTTTTACAGGTTGTTGAGAATAAATTTAAGTGGATTTGAGAGAGAAACTCTTGAGAAATCAACACTGATTATGTTGCTTTGGTAGTAAGAGATCAAACAAGTAATTACCAGATTAAACATACTTTTCATTCTTTGGAAGCTTTGCTAGATCACACGGCTCAGGTAGTTAATTTAAAAACTAGCCCCTTTAAGTTCCTCACTTTATTGTATAGATACAAGCAATTCTAAATACAGTTGGGCATTATGCTTTTGTAAGTTATTGTACCTCAAGTTTTCTCAGTAAAACATTATCTGTGAAACAGAAAAAAACCCCAAGCACTATCAGGCATTTTAATACTTACAACAACAACAAAAACACCCCACACAAAACTCAAACCACCCCTCCAATCCAGCACTATTTAAGTTCACAAATTCATTTCCTTGAATTAAATTTTTCTCCCTGACATTTAAAACTACTTTTACTTTTCAACCCATATCTATAAAGTATCACTACTCAAAAAAACAAACCAAAACTATTTATATGTAATAGATAAAGAAAAAAGAGCAAAAAGGAAGAGCAAGGTCTGGCTACCAATGCCATGTCCAGCAGACAGAGTGGTTTCAACAATGAAGATATGATTGAGCATCTCTATTAAGGGTTGAATTATTCCTACAGAGGTTCTAAACGCAGCCAACATGTTTGATTATATTAATGATTAGCACAGATGGGAACATGGACAGAAAGGCTGAAGGAATGGTAATGGCTATTGGCACTAGGCGTAACTAAATGACAAAACAGGATGTGATAAAGCAAGGCAGTAACAACAGAAGTTAAGTCCTTTGGAATCAAAAAGCTAGAAGGTACTTTTAACTTTCTATCTTTCCCAGTTCATGCCTTTTTCATCCTGAAGTCATAAACCATCACATGACTTGCTAAAATTCTTTAACATCTAGAGCATGACAAATGCTCTGTAAGTTTGATATAATAATTGTCCTTACTTTTATAATAGCATGGCAAAGGCAGGGAGATTGGCTCAGAATTCAGCTTAAAAACAATGTTAGATACCTGCCAACATAATCAAGAACCCATCTTCTAGATGTGTTCCAACTGGGGTTAGTTTTTTGTATGCTTATCACATACAATTAAGGATGAATGCATTTTAAACTGCTAACAATGGAATTCTGGGGAATTTCTTTTCCTTCATACAGCATTTGTTAACCTCCGTTAATGTTACATTTCAAGTAAAGGCCCAATTACAAAAGTTTATTCACCTTTCTCAGTGCAACTCTATCAAGAATTACTGCTGATCATAGCTCATGATACTGATAAAATACGCTACAGTTAGGCTTCACACCAGAGTAAGATCTGCTGTTAACTTAAAACTCACAATATTTATTACAACTTGACTGTGAAAATTCCTGTTTATTAGATCTTTTAACCTGTAGATCAGCAGCTCATTTCTCCACGTTTCTGCATGCTTACCATTGGGTCAGTAGTAAAGCAGTCCCAGAAACGGGTTAACATTTTGGAATGCTTACAGGGACTCACCACTGTCACATAACAACGCACATACACACAGAGGATTAAACGCAGTAATACAGGCTTGCAAGAAGTTCTGCTCTACAACAGAGGGGCAGCCAGTCCCTTCAGGATCAACAGAAGACATTTTACTTGCACACACAGACTTACTTAGCTGTACATATGAGGTACTCTAGTGAAATAAAATTTACTATTTATGTGCCTAAAATAAGCTTCAAAGGCTACATAGTCAAGTTTTTAGCAATCTCTTCCCCAATTAACATGTGGATTTTCAGTTGGATTTTCTGGACCCAGTCTCTTGCACACTCCATTCTTCTAAAGGCCCCAAATTTGTCCCACAGAATGTAAAATGGTACGTTCCTTGTTCACTAGAGAGAGAAGCAGTGAAATGAACTTCACCTAGTTAAAAGTTTTCAGCTTAAAAAGATTACTTTCAGTTTTCACTGTATACATCTTCTGATCCTAAAATTCATACCATATCTCCAGAAGCTTCAGAAGTTGCTCTTAGGTGGTGCTGCCACAATATTTGTCTTGTGTTTTAGTCCAAAGACCAGCAGAATTTATTTCCCTGATACTCTAAGACTCTCTCCTCTCTTGAGTTTCATATTGAAGAGGCAATAAAATGATTTGTTGTCTGTTCAGCTTCCTTGATACTACCCGTGTTTCTTCATTGAAGCGGATTGCTTCCAAAGACACAGTATATTTTTTTCATGCAAGCTCTGTCTAAAGCTGCATTACTTCACTATGGGGACAGATAGTGTGTCCATGTAGACTATTACTGTGATTCATTTGGCAGGCAGCTATTTGAAAAATATTGTAATTTTATTGTGTGCTGAAACCACAGTCCAGCCAGTCTGTGAACAAAGACTTGCTTTCACTTATTTCAGATTTTCAACTAGCAGCCTATTTCCCACCAGACTGTTATTTAAGAGTTGATTATCCTCAATCTTAGCATTGCAAAGGTTTTACAGTCTTGTTTTTTGTATAGCAGAGTATTTAGAAAAATAGGGGTCTGATTTCAGCTACCTTGTCTAGATGCTTATGATATAAAAATGCATCAATGGGGAGGAGATGGTTCTACTGTCACTTACATTGAGATTGAATCAAAAGTGAATTCAATACACCTGCATTCAGATCAGGCCACTATCTAGTGCTGAACATTTTGCTTTGGACCAAGCAGAACTAATGTGAGATAAGATAGTCTGCATGTACAGTATTTTTTTTTAAACATGCTTGAGATCCCATCATGTTAATATTTCTCAGCTGCAAGATTTAAAGAAGATCAGATCATGAGAGAACTGATACTAAGGAAAATTGACTAATCATTTGTGACCACTGAGGAATTTCACTGGGGAGAGAGGGCAAGCAAAAACAACAACAAAAAAATATTATGTAAAGCAATCTAAGGAGGGTGGAAAAGGAGGGAATGAGTCAAGATTTCACACATGGCAACCCTTCCTTTCTGACTGCTCCACTTCTTGTAGTTGTTTCAGGCTCTGATTAAAGCTATTGCTTCTTCAGTAGGGTGCTGATAAGATTTTTTCCACTGGTATGTTTACTCATTTAGATTCTCTAACGTCAACCTAGAGTGCCGCCTTCCCCTTCATCAGGACACTTATAAGTGTGCTCTCTCCTTTACCTGTCTTGTGTTTTGCTCTCTGTCCTTTGCTTGACCATCAGCTGCCACCTCTTAAGAACTTTATTTTTCTGTTACAGAAGTCTCTTTTCTCTCTGAGCCATAACTATGCTACTACATCTTCTGCAAGCTTCATATCACTAGATGACCACTAGCTGAAGTAGTAGCAAGGCTCAAACCACCTGTACATCAAGAAGGTCAAATACTTCTCCCATGTCCATTTCCATTACTTCACTGGAGCAGAGAGCACCCCAAAAGCTTTAAGGTAACTTTCTGATCTGCATAAGATTCCTGGAGTGTTGCTTGTGTGCTGAGATTTCTGCAGAGTACTTTTGTACTGGCCTAATTTTGTCTTTATTTTCGACTAGCCCTTATTTATTTTCCTAAAATTTGCAAATTGGAAGCTTTTTGACTCTAGCCTCCAATGTCCTCACACCAATTTTAAACCAAACATCTGTGGCTCAGTTGTAATATTAATAAATATTTGAATATAGCACACAGAGACAGTGTACTTCTAGAGATTAATAAAGGTAGCTACACTGAGTTCTTACAATAAACATCTCTCCCACATCTCCTTTCGTCCCCACTTCATCTGATCAGGTATATAACTGCTCAAAGCTTTGCCCCACTGCAGAGAAACTGGCAAGAGAAAGGGAAACTAACTGCTCCATCTGTCAAGCTTCCCTCTAGCCCAAAGCTGTGTATGGTCCCACAGGGGATCTTTACTGTAAGCAGATTTTATGCTGCAGAATGTGTGCTAGTTTACATCCTGTTTCCATTTCTGCAGATGAAAGTTTACTTCCTAAACAATAATGGTTAGTGGTTTTGAAATCTCTTGATTAGACAAGCTATCTAAGAAGCCATGTTCTTTGAGCAACACAAATCATAACTGGAGGCTTGAAATCTACACAAGTCACGTTGACTCTCGAGTCTTACTGTTCCTATGCACAGTGTAGTTATGCAGCTCAGTAGGAATACCTTCGGAGAGCTCATTAGAAAAAACCTGTTGTTTGTGGACTTACCTACAGACAAAAATATAGCCAGTGAATTATTTCCAGTTGAGTTCCTGATCTTTGCCTCTATGCTATCACTTCTAAACCATGAAAAGATTATACCTTACTAATGCCTAGGCGTTCACCATCTCTACTACCTTTGCAGGATTTGGGATAGGCATTTCCAACAACATCAATTGATAGCAATACATTTCAGAGTATCTGGTACTCCATCTTTCTTTCTCTCACCTTTATATATGGCTCATGCATTTGATGAATTCTGTATTCTGGTAGATTAATAGCTTCCTTTACTAATGCAAGACTTTTGCTATTTTCATCTTGTCAGCTCTACAGGTCCAGCCAAGAATATGCAGAAGACTTGCTTTTTCCTTGTTCTTCATTAAAAACTACCAAAACCATGGAGGCTAGGAGAATAATTGCTTGTTTTCAGACAGCAGCAACTCTATAAGGTTACGCTTTTGTCAACGAAAATCTAGTTTGACCTACATACATGTTATTATTGAGGATGGACTAGAATGAAGGAACCTATCCTGGCTTTCAACTCTGATATGAGTTCAAGCTTAACACTTAAAATATTATGAGATAAATGACCTCTGATGTGAATTTACAGAGAAACAGATACAGTGATGCATACTGTTTTCCATTATGTACTAATCACTCTTCACTTCTGTTCTCCATGACTTTTCAAAGATGACAAAGAGCAGCTTCAGATAACATTTGTCAGTTCCCTCAGCACTCGTGGGTGCATCCCATCAGGGCTTGCTCATCACTTCTTACTCACAAGATGTATTTAGAAGTGCTTATAATTTTGCAAGATTTCAGCCATTTGGGCTTAAATATTCCATGCCCAATGCATAGATGAGTGATTTTTTTTTTTTTAATGAGTTTTTAGAAAGCTCTGTGAATTCTAGAAATTTACCAAGAACTATGGTAATAGTTTTTTTCCTATGCCTCATGTGGCAATTTGTCTGAAGACAGAATGAGACGAACACATGACAGGGAGGGATCCTGTGTTGTTCCAAGAAAAAAAAATCCATGTAAGTTTCACCAAGTTATAAATGCCACTTGGACATTCCTGCACCAGCTTCTTAATATCTGGCAGTGGTATAGGTTTACACTTGCTGATTATGCCCAGGTTCCTTATAGTTCCTAGGGTCTGTTTATAGGTCTTCAAATTAGAAAGTGTATCCCTAACTGAAGGGGCAAAGATGGACATTCCTAGTAAAGCTAGCATTTGACCAGGGAAGGCACTGAAAGCAGGCACAACCTATCAGTTTTTCCTAAACTCAAGGATTGTCTTTCTATGGACACTCAGGAAGAGGAGGAAAAAGCTTTTCAGTTTTAAGGCAGAAGGCCAGAAAGTATTTTGACGAGGACTCAAATGAAATGAAAGTCAATGAAGGGTCTGTAAGAATAGATAAGCTATTTGACTGCGAACAAGCTAGACCTTCTACTAGCTAGGTCTCATGCAAAATTGTATAGGAAATGAGTCTGCAAGCTCCCCTGCTCCTTTTTTCTTTTCCTGTGTGTAAAATCTTATTTTCAAGATTTTAATGACTTCAGAAAATGACTAACCTCCACAGTCAGCAAGATGAATGCAGACTGTATATACCTTACAACCTCAGCCCTCCTTCTAGCTCTGCAGACTAACAAAGAGAGAACAGAACAATGGGTCTTACAGATAATTTTCTTTTCTAAATCTTATCCTAACCTCAGCAATATGCAAATGAATGCCTCTACATTTAAAATTAAACATACATTAGCCAATTCAATCCATCCTACCCCAAGCCAGTATTTCAACCGTGGACTTCAGAGCATCTTGTTGCTTGTTGTCCTTAGTTAGCATCTCTATTAATGTCTATTTTCTGATGTTTTGTTTTCCACATCTTCTCCAAAAGAACTCACCAAAGTAATTGTAGGACTGCAATTTCAGCTACCATTTCCATAGTGCTTTAAAATTGCAGCTATAGAAATAAAGCTGGCTCTTCACTTACTGCCCTCCTCCTCCCCTTGGCAAAGTGCATTAAATGGGGTGAATCTTTGGAGTTTACTTCATCACAGGATCACAGTTTGAAACGAAGAATTCAGCTGGAGACGAGTGGTGGAACTCCTAGGTATATGCACAGTATGGGCACAACTAGTGGTAAATTTCACGTGGCGTGTTATTTACTCCAGCTCCTACTTCCTAATGATCCACAGTGTACATATACAAGTTCATTCTTTGCCTTTCATGTGGGAAATAATAGCTTCCTCCCTCATCCCCCCCTTGAAAAACCTACTCTCAATTGTGCCAAATGATACGACACAGGGCAACAGTAACAAATTGCAGATGGGGAGATTAAAAATGGATGTTAGGAAAAGCTTCACAAGGAGTGTACTTGTGTCTGCTGTCTCTTTGGATAACTAGAACAAGTTATCCAGACAGACAGCAGAATCTCCACACCTGGGGAGATTCTAAGGACTTGTACAGACAGAACCATGACTGATTGGACCTAGTGTCGATGACAAGATGATCTCCAGAGGTCCCTGCCAATCTCCATTACTGTGACTGCACTGCTTTCAAGTGTTGATATACTTGTTGCCTATGGAAACTGCCATTTGTTGACTACCTCAACCCTCCTTCCAGCACATGGCTTGGTGGTGTCTCATCACGAGGGTACCCAGCAAGTCAATAGTTGAGAGCAAGGAACAGCCTAGTCTTTTGGAAAACATCTGAGTTTCTGCTCACTCCTGAAGCAGCTGTCTTTTCCTGTCCCAACTGTAGCACATAGATACCCACTATCGTGATAGGTTTGCTAGTACAACATTCATGGTGCTGGCCTTCATCCTTGAGGGAGCCCACAGGATAATCAAGCCTTTCGGGCAGCAGGCAAAAGCCCAGACTACATCTCAGTTACCTAGGTAGAAGGCAAGACAAGGCTGCCAGAACAACACTACTTTATCTAAAGCAGTTTGCGGCATTGTTTTTTTTTTTCCCCTGGCTATATTGAACCTTGTTTTGTTACCCAGCTGGCTTAGCCATTGTTTGAATACTATTAATTGTTCTTGGCTGTACAGGACTTATGTTCTACATCTCTATTTTTTCCTGTAATGTGATGGCCTTATCAGTAAAGGTCTTTCCCCGTGGAACAGCTATGTTTAGTTCAGTTTTGATTTAGTCTTTAGTCTCATAGTGACAGCTCAACCCTCAGAAGTAGCTTGTAAACAGGTACATAGAAAGGCATAAAGGACTCTGATGGCTCACGAGACCAGGAGATGGGCCTACAAGTATAGGATAGATAGGATCCCTAGTGGATAAATATAAGAGGTATCTATAGATACCAACTATTTAAAATGAATGGAACGATAATAGGTAACATGAAGATAGGGGAAGAGGTTTTGAGGAACAAGATAACTGAACTTTGCTTGGGTTACATGTATTAAGTAGGAAAAGTGGTGGTGCAGACAGACTGTAAGAAAGCAGGGTCCATTGTTTCATACAAGAGGAGAAAAGTGGCATTTCTGCTTTGTTAAATAGTAGCAGGAGAGAACAGCTCTTTCCCCAGAGCAAGTACATTCCTTACTTTTTGGAGAGAATGCTTGTCTCCAGCTAGGAATTCCCCTCAGTAACAGTCCCGAACCCTCACAACTTTCAAAATGTTAATTGGGGCATTTACAGCACTGGCAGGATACATTAGAGAGCTGTTACAAAAAGCAAGTTTAAAATTACTTCATTAGCAGCACAGAACAAATCTGTTCGAAAATAGAAGCCATACTCTCAGACCCGCACGCTTAGTTTCTCCTACTGTATGTCCCCATGTTTCCACCATGCTTATTGGAAGAAGATCCTGCAGCTTGTGTTGAATCTTACCAGGATCAACATTGGCAACACCTAACATATCCACAGGCAACTCCTCTAGCACTCGATANAGGATCAACATTGGCAACACCTAACATATCCACAGGCAACTCCTCTAGCACTCGATATAAGAACTCTCTTCCTTGCTTATACAACAGCTCTCATAAAACTTTGGTGAACTTCAGTATCTTTAAAAACTCTCCTGACAAATTTGGTTGAGAGTGGCCAACATCTCCAAAGCTTTCAGGGGAAAATGAGACAATATAATCCTGCAAACCTTGGTTATTTTATATCCTTAACTTTGCATAATGAAACTTGCAAAAGCTGTAGCAGAGATTACATTCCTTCTTCACACCTGTTGCAAATACCAAAAGTATTTGGCAAATGGTTAAGTTTCCCCTCAGTCTCTTTGATTTCTCCATGTAGGAATGTGAAAGCACATCTCATGACAGGAAATCCAAAAACATTTGCTACCTTCTCTGGAAAAGCCATTTTTACATGGCTTCCTTTAACACTTCTGCTAACACTCTGCTAAGCTTTCTCTGAACTGTCATTATTAAGAAACTTTCCAGTAGCAACAATGTAGTGTTCAAACATTTTTCCTTAACTCCCACTCATTTCTCAGAATAAAAACCCAACCGCAAAACCAAGCAACCCTTCCAATCCCTCATACAGTCAAAATATATGCCCTGACAGATGGGAAGGAGAAATTTAGGGCTGTTGTATTTATGTTGAAGGCACAGCTATATTTTCAAAGCAACCTGTATTATCAAAATATTTGTTTACTTCAAGTAATTCGGTGGTTTAAATACCCTTTGTTTGTTGTGTTGTCACCTACACACACAGTTCATCCTAGGGCTCAGCAGAGAATGACATCAAGTAGAGAGAGTGCATTTCTGGAACTGTTGTCTAGCCACCCAGCCTTGGCATTTTGCACTGGTCATTGACCAGTCTATCTGTGGGCTTCTACATCTCTTGGTCATCTTGACCCATTAGAAAAAAACCACTTGAGGCTGATGTAATTTGGCTCATGAAGATTTGCAGCATTCACGCTTCATACTTCAGCATGGTCTCAGGCACAGTTCTGGGATTTCACCAAAAAGGGGAGAAGCCTAAGTGCACCAAAAACGAAGCCTGAAAAGGCTTATTTCACCAGGAAGCATGGAAGAGATGAGGTTGTTTCCTGAGTGGCTGCCCTTGTTTTTAACCACTGCTGAGGAATCACAACTTTCAGCTGAAAGGCAGAGGCTGCAGCATCTGCTGCTTGCCCTGGAGACAGTCTGACGTGCTCCAATCCAGTTCACCTGTGGTGCCAGCTGAACTGTTTGGTTGCTGTGCTGCCCGACCAGGGCACAGGCAGCCAGCACGCACTGCAGCTGTGGGGCAGCGATTCGTAGCTGAGGCTGGCACCTGGTTGCACATGAGTGATCCTCAACCCCTGGTTTATGTGTTTCAGGTGAGAGGTGCTGTGTCCCATGTGCCAGGCACTCATGTGCAGCTGGGCTCCAGTCCAACTGCTCAGTCCGAGCAGCGAGCAAGAGGCTTGTCAGGAGAAGCATTTTAAAAAGCTTTTCAGACATTCCTCAGCATGCACACACACTTATGTCCTCAGTATCAGAGTTCAGCACAGTGCACAGTTTGTTAGTGGACCCGCAAACTACTGAGTCCCACAGTTAAGCCTGGTTTTAAACAAGCTGGGAAGGTCACGCAGCACTGCTGCAAAGTTCAGGCCTGGCCCAGATATGCAAGTGGTTACTGTCCTATCTCATCCAACACTTTGAAA
The DNA here is from genome assembly GCA_033628505.1 of Tringa tobata. Classification (NCBI taxonomy): domain Eukaryota; kingdom Metazoa; phylum Chordata; class Aves; order Charadriiformes; family Scolopacidae; genus Tringa; species Tringa tobata. The sequence goes on from JAHREE010000161.1 coordinate 2,813,537, forward strand.
ATGGTTCTGTAGCTGGTTTATTCTGGCTTACATAATTAAAAATATACAACACATTAAGAAGGTTCAGAGCAAGAAAACCCAAGAAATTCTTGTGGTCTTTCTCTGTTGTTTTCCAATGAGTGTCTCCCATTCTGGTGCAAGAAAAAAAGTCAATACAGTGCTTTAGCTATGTACCATGATATGGCTCATCAAACGTTCCCACCATTGTAGGTGCTATGTGGCTATCTATAACCACTAAAGGAAAAGTCACCTTGATTTAGTGTGGATAGCCATCTGCTATACCCACTGTTCACTTAACATTGCTATATGTAATTTAATTCATCTGTGCAATACCTGGCACCAATTTCAAAGACACCTTTTCACCTGAGGCATATCTATCAAACTTTCCTGAATGCAGAAAAACGTTTTAATTAAAAAAATCATGTATTTTTCAGGAAGAGGTTGTAAGAACTGTAAACAACTCATACGAGATCTTTAGTTTGACCTATCAAATGTTTTACCTGTGTTTCAGAATACTTGGAAAACAGGTAAAAATCTTGCAAATGCTAAGTTTAGTCTCTGCTTACAGAAGCATTTTGTCATATAGTTATTGTTTATAAATATTCTGTTCTTCTTTCTCTCAAATTCCTCGTTGCCATTGAAAGTTTTCTCAAACTGAGAGTAAGCCACATCTGAGAGGTTGTTTTGTTTTGCCATGCCTAAAACCTTGAGATTAATTGCTTAATGCTTGGTATGGGCAAAAGTAAACCACAGAAACCTGGCAACAACATTTGAGTCACTACTGCTCTTTTTCAAGCTATATATTACTGCCAAGTAGCCCAAAATTAGCACAGATGAAAAAGAAATCATAAATCAAAGCTAACATTTAGGGAAGTACACTGACATTTCTGTTTGCATAGTGGATTCAAACTAGAGCACCTCTAGCTGAACTGTGCTGATGCTTACTGTGAATAAACAATGTGCATCAATGTAAACGCCCAAGACAGACAGACCATGGCAGTATTGAAGAGTTGGTAAGGTTAAAGTTACTAGCACAGGGAGGCTCTGATCCTGTAAAACACACCAGCTACTTCATACACATGGAATTTTATAGTTTAGCCAAAAGGAAAAGTGCATAAACCAATTCTCTAGCTAGTGTTCTGGGTTAGAATTTTACACTGATAAAGAGAAAGGGTTGTAGCAAATTCATACAGGAAGTGTTTAAGTAAAGGAGGAAAGAAATCCATAGATTTTAATCAAAATTGAAATATATGTCTTCAGTATGACAGAAATCTTCCAGAGAACACAGTTTTTCCCAGTTTTCCCTAGTCCTTTCATTACAATCAACCAAGCTGGATTTAAAGTCAATTATAACAGTACAGTAATCTCTGTCCCCTAAGTGAGGTTGCCAATCTAATCTTTATTTTATTTCTGGCTTACTGTGAGTTTAGTGTGCACAGCCAGAATCCACACTTTGGATTTGCTTCTTTTTAGTCCTTTCCCCTCTTCTCAACAGTTACGCAGGAAACATCTGTCTATTGTTTTCTTTTGAAGAAAACCCAAAACTACACAGTGCTATATGAAACTACACCTCCTCATACTGTGTAGTCCATGCCTGTCAATACCCATTTTAGGCTTGCTTTTCAAACATGCTGTTTCCATGCAAAACGGGTTTACCTCCTTCCATATCCCCAAATATTTTCTGCTCTCTTTCCTCAGGTTTTGATTCTAGGAACAGCTATAATCCCAGCCATCCACTGATTTCTTAAAGACTTCCCTTTGCCTTACAGAAGCAGATGCTCAGTCAGCAGCAGCATCAACACCAGGCATTGCCTTGTTCTGGCAGCCTGTCCTGATTTAGCACACCTTCCTGATGATGCCTCACTGCTGAGAGAGCTGTTCTAACAACAGAATTTTTTCCTTTTGCCATCTAAGAAATTCTCCTACATAAAAAGCACTGTTATATTTCATCTCATTTCCTTAAGGATTAAATAGGGTACAGAAGTTCAACAGAAGATACACTGTGCCTGTCTGGTAACTGTGCTCCCAGTTCCTGATCTTTGAGACTCCTACTAGTGAAGTAGTGCTGTGGTTGTAGCCAGCTGCTCAACTAGCCAAGAACAACCTCATCATAAGGAAGCATGCAGATCATCTTCCACCATCACAGAAAGTTATTCCTTCCCCTGAAGGCCTCACAGTACAAGGATCACAAAGCACACAGCACTCAGATTTCCCAAGCTTGCGTCCTTTCCTGCCTCAAAGCATAGACTAATTCAGTTTGATGTTTTACAGATTCACGGTTTTTTCAGTGTGACTTCCTGGCCTTTTAGGTCATGGCACTACTTTCACTTGCAGGGATTTTGTTTATGTGAAGATACATTCCTCATGTCCACTATCAGCAGTCTTTCAGCAGCTACCCCACCCTACACCGCCTTGCTCCACGATGGGCTTACCTCTGTACTCATCAACACACTGCACTTATCTTAGACAGATCTTACCTTCTCATTTAAGTGCTTGCCATTCACACTATAGAATGCATATTCTCTATAGTATATACCCTACAGTGTTTCCAAGCTTGCTTGCTCAGTTTGGTGAGCTACTTTGTCCGATTTGGAGAAGAGTCACAGCAATACAATGACCAACAAGATACACAAAATGCCCCCAGCACTAAGTTGAGACAGAGGATCTCCAACAGAAGATTTTAAAGGAAGTAATCTTGGCAGACTTCCACTGTCCAGTCCTATGACAAGTTATGATCTACTCCAACTCAATTCTCTGTTAGCAGCACTGAGTCTTAAATGCAAATATTACAAAAAATAACCTGAGAAGGGAGGTTGACATACTTCTTGGTCCAGTGCTAGGACCACCACAATTGCCAGGTGAGTGATGATGTGAATAAAAAAATAAATAAATCCTGAAATGGACAATGTCTAGACAGACATTAGACAACCTGGTGAGTATGTAATATTCCTGAACCATATTATACCTTGGAATCTGACCAGCAGATTTGCCTGGTTAATGAAGACCTATACAAAGCAACATAAAACCTATACACCAACTCCTGTGATCTATCAGGTAGCAAAACATGGACAACATAGGAAAAAAAAGATAGAAGAATCATATTCCACATTATTCTATTTCTGGGAGACATCCTGTAAGGTATAGAAAAATCCACCGCAGCTAGTAACGTGCCTCGAATACCTAAGGAGAATGCTGCCTGGTTCATCTGGCCAGTGTTCTGTGCTTGTTCACAGTGATAAACAAAGTGACCACCTCAACTGTTATAACTTGCACACATTATTACAAGGACAAAGCATGTCTGATACAGTGTTAAATTGCTCTAAGGCACAACTTTCTGTTCCTCCTTTCAAACAAAGGACAATATCCATCTCAGATCTGGTCTTGGGGAACAGGGGAGAGGGAAGCTTCCAAACTGCCTTTGATAATATTTTTTCTTTTCTGTTTGTTATTTAAAAAGCTCATTTTGCTTTCTGGATCAAAGCTAACCAGGCTCACAGTGAGCAGAAAGGTACAACAAAAATGAAGAGTGAGCCACAGCGGATGTTACAACCTGCATAATCACACAGTGGGGCTAGCCACACATGTTTTTTTATACACTTATATGTTTTGCAGGTGTCTGTATAAAGTTATGCTATTATTCAATCATGCTATTAACAACCCTATCAGCATTAGATAGGATACTTCATATATTAAAAGTTTTTAATCAAAAGCTACTTTAAGTTTTCTTGATGCTTAGATCCTACAAGAGAAATCTGACTTTGATCTTCTGTTTACAGAACAAACCCTTTGCATTAAGTATATGACAGAGTACAGATCCCATAGAAGCGATTGCTCTGAACCAGTCAAGCATTCAGTCTTCTATTGGATTTCTGAAAGGAGAATTATGGTCCACACACACACCTATTAAAAGGATAATGATGCTGAAGAAATTAAACAACCTACACATGATGCCTCTAGCTGTTGTATAGCTTTCTTGCAGTATGCTTTAAAAGGCCATTGACTGCGTCCACTTTTTTCAGATGCTGGGAAATACCTTCCTTTGAGACTGTGCCAATCTAAGCTACAGAGTTAGTCATAGACCATAATGGCTTAAAATTTTGAAGAACTCCAAGATGAGAGCACCAAGCTCATGTTCAGGCTGGAACTGCGGCCCTGGTTGTTTCAAGTCCAAGAACAACCTACAGCCTGACTCAGTTCTTACATAACGTTGTAAAACATTTCTAAGAGCCTCCCTCTTAATCGCTTCGCAAGAAGTGCTGCTTATCCCAGACTTATGCACTGTAACGGGGCAGCACTAAAGTTATGTCAACTGGCAATGCTTAACGAGGGTAGGGTTTCAGCTTTTCATTAAGAAAAAAAGCTTTAAAATAACAAGTCCTCTTCTGCTGCAACTGGCAAGCTGAGCCTGAAATGTATCTCCCCACCCCTCCCTCTGCAGCAGTTAGCATGTAACATTACAGAGAAAAAAATTGAGCAACTTCAAAGAGGTGTTTTTGGGGTTTGGTATTTTTTTAATTTAAATTAAGATACCAACTATTGCAGATGTCTTAACAGTAACCATCAGGAACCAAAACCAACAAAGGCTTTTAAGGTCATTTTACATTTTATTCTTACTGGAGATATGCAATAGGGAATCTCTGTGGCAGCCACAGTTTGCAGAGATTTAGATGACCTATTTCCCTTATCTAACGAATTCAGGCAGAAATGCAAACTTTCTAAGGTTTTAAACTGACAATCACTGAGAGAGTCAACATGAAATTGAAAGATGTCTCATGCTTTAATGTGGTGACTCTTTAAATCAGTTCAGGAAACTAAGCTTCAATTACTGAATTATAGAGAAGCATCTATATGCAGGTATTTCAAAGCTCTGTCTTTGGTGGGGACTACTGCAGAGAGACTCACTGGATCATCTTTACTGAAGCAGATGCTGCTTTGGACCTTTGGGAAATTGCCAGACAAAACGGAACAGCACAGAGCTAGCTTGCCTTAATCATCTCCAACTGTCTTTCTTGGTGATGTTACTGCTAACAAGTTGTAAAGAGGACAGAACCAGATTCTTCACAGTGGTTCCCAGTGATAAGACAATGAGCACAAATAAAAAAAATAGGAAATTAAATCTGAACACCAGAGAACAATTAATTTTTTTTTTTTTTTTGTGAGTGTGGTCAAACAGTGGAACAAGCTGTCCAGAGAGGTTATGCAGTTTCCATCTGTGGAGATACTCAAAAACTGTCCAGATATAGTCCTGTGCAACCTGCTGTACCTGATCTTGCTTGTGGACCACTGAAGCTAAAATGTCAATCCCCAGCACTAGGCTGGATTTACTGGAATTGTGCTTATTTACACTGCTTGAAAGCTGATTCCTTACACTGAAATAATGGCAGTTTTCGGTAGAACTTTCAGAAGTTTCAATAGGGTTTCACATCTATACACATTAACAATGTTGATGTCCCTAAGCTTTGTCTTAAAGAATATTTGATCTATACTCTGATTAAACAGACCTCCCATAGAGTGTTATCCAAAACTGTTAGGAGATCTTCAAGGCTGCTTTAAAGGTCTGGTAATTTGTCTGAATTCTATTCCTAACTGAGATGGCATAATCAGACTTTTCTAGGGCAGTATTAACATGACCCGAAAGCTCTGCTACTACAAGCTAACTACCACAATACAGAACAGCAGCAGCTGGCAAAGGGGCCTTTTATAAAGTCACCTAAACCAACCCCTGTCAAAATTAATGTGCGGCCTTTGTTTATCGTAGCAAGAACAAGGAGCCACTTCCTACTTCAATAAGGTGGCTTTCCTCTGACTTCCCTGGGGCTCAAGTATATCTGCGTGTATTTCTCTTGCAAACATAGAGCAGATCATTCTTATATTTGCTAGATAAAGACATTATGGACTATAAGTACACCTTTAGGAAGTCTTGAGTTCAACGTACATTTTAGAATCCACATCTAGTATGGGGACTCAAGTAAAGCATGTGATTCCACTTACAGGCCTACACCTATCTGTCAGCAGTATAGTTCTCACACATCTACAAAGAGACAGCAAAGTGAGTTCTTGACTTTCTAGTGTCAAGAGGGAGGGGATGGAAGTGAGAGAAATGGTCGAGAAACAGAAAGAGACTCATTACAGCAATAAAGTTAGCCTCTTTTCAAGAAAGCCTGTAAAAGCAGCTATACATCTACACATCTCAATAGCCCATTGATATAATGTGACACTGTGCTTACGCTGTCTGAGAACTAGTTCCATTGCTTTGCTTCACTAGATGCACAAAAAATTGGGAAACCTCAAAGAAGGAAGCACTGAGTAAAGGCCAGAATCTATTAACTCAGAATAGATCTTCCCTTCTCCTCCTGAAGCAAGCATTGGGGAAAAAAAAGTTGGACTTGTACCTCATAGTGGTAGATGTGCCACACGTTTTATGTGGCTACATGAAGAAGCTAGGCCAGAAGTAGTTTTTCAGAACAGGATGCCCAAGGAAAGTCAGTATTCCAGTAACAGCTAGTATCAAGAAAGATTTCTGAAGATTACCCTGTTGTTCAGATAACTTTTAACTATATGTCCTTAAAGATACTCTTTTGAACAACACAAGACTTCAAAGTTTTAACTGTACTATAAACCTCATTTGCAGGACATGCAAAGGAATGAGCAAAAGCTACTGGAAATAAATGCAACAACAAGAAGCAGTAAGATTTTCCAGGTGTACCTTCTCCTAAAATGATTAGAGCCAAAATAACAGTTTAAAGGGAACAAACAACACTCCACCCCTCAACCTCCCCAAGCTCTCCACACCACAAACCCCCCAACCTTCTGAGACAGAAACAGACACTTCTGGAGCCTGTCTATTATTTCTAGAGGTGGGTCAACTGGACATTGCCTTAGTTCTGTTTCCAGTTAGCTGATATTTTTAGGTTATTCTCACCTCTTGCCTAGTATTTGCTGAAAAGAACATGCAGCTGCAGCAACAGCTTATCATTTAAGTCTCCCAAAGCCCCTCAGACCCTGACAGAATTAATATGTTGAACCTAAACCAAATAAAAGAATTCTTTATGTGTTCTGCTTATATCTAATAGCTTTCCACTTGATTCAAGGACCAGTTCTTAAAAAATACCTGCTTGTTCAGGGGAATAAGATTTCAAAACACAGACAAAGCAAGGGCCCAAACCCATTACAGCTGAGCACATTTTGTATTACTATGAGTAGTCCTATTACACCACCTGTGAGGTTTGGCATAACTGAGCCTTCCAAAACAACATCAGAAAATGAATCAAACAAAGTAGAAAAGATCCTAACAGGTTTAAAATTTTAACAGCAAAAACCAAATCACCTTCAAACTGTGCCTCAAAGTCACACAGCATACAGCCCATGCTCAGTCTTTAGCACACTGCAGAAGAGCTCAGCGTAATCTTTTCCTCAGCCATTGCACAAAAAAGAAGAGGAATGCAAACACACTTACCTGAATGTCCGTGGGCTACACAGATACTAGCACAGGCTGGATCCCCTTTATACGGCAGGCCTCCCAGTACTCCTGGTTCCCAATGTTCAAGTAGAAGAAGGACTGTTTATGCTACTGCACTGATAAAGATCACCTCAGAGGGGCCCAGAGCTGCCCTCATAGCTCATAAATTATATAGCTTTACTCTGCTTGGCACAGGCTTGAACCCTGTTATAATTTAGGTTAAAAGACAATGCAAAGTTTCTGCCTTTTCAGAGCCCTTCGGCAGTTTTGCTGCTGAACCACAGGGTCTGGTCAGGCCTCTACAGGTGTTCTTAATTAGGAGAGAATCCACGTAAGGTACTAGCCTTAAAGATATATCTCTTTTAAGCACAAGCCTTCAAAACTCAGCCATATCACACTGTCATCTTCACTGAATTATGCTTATAAAGAGCACAGATAAAATAGTGTTTAATCAGAACTGCTGTTTCCCTTTACAAGCAAAAGATCATGAAATAGCTATCCTGCAGTATGAAAGCATTGAGTTATCTCATCCTAATGTGAGTGCCTAGTTGATTTACCTTCCTGCCTTTGACTTGCTTTAACACTTAGATTTAAAAAGTACTTCTGTCCTTGGAGGCAAGACTAGTTTATATAAAACAGCACAGACACTTCTTGCAGGATTTCTTCTTTGGGAGCAAATCAGCTGGCTTCTTATTCACATTTTCAAGAGAAGACTGTGACTTTTAAAGGAAAGACTTCAGAAAGACAGTGAAATCATACACAGAAATAAATATACAGCTGTGGCTTGGATGATCATTAATGGTATATAGCCTGTTAGGATATATGGAAATAACATTCCTCATTTTGAAAGAGTCAGAGGAAAAAAAGACACAAGCAATTAAGCCAGACAGTGCCATGAAATACATTAGACACTTTCTTAATGCTGGATAAAATGAGACAGGCTTAAAAAAGCCTGGCACTAATATACTCCAAAGGATTCTTCATGGCAAGTGCCCTGTCTTTCCAAGCACCAAACTTCCAGTGCAGTCTAGCAAGGAGTCTACCACATGAAGCAACTAGCAGGACTGAGACTATAGAGATTTGTCCTGTCAAAGGTTATAAAATGCTGTCAGTGGAGCATTATCCCTGAATTACAAACAGCAGAGCTGTTCTGTGGCTGAGCTGGTTGAACCTTCGCTTTTTTTAGAGGAGCGAGGATCATTTATACCCTGTGGAAGTTCCCTACCACATTATCTGCAGTGAGACTCTCTTCCTGGACGTTCCTGCCTTGAATCACTCTGAAGCTGTTGGACTGTTTCAGGACTCCAGAACAAAAACTTCAGAAAGATTTCAGGACTGAAGGGGCCAGGATAGGATTCCACCTGTGCAAAAGCAGCATAAGGTTGGTATAAATGGCTCTAGGCATATGCTACTGTATTTGGGGTGCCATTTTAGTACCCAGAGCATCCCTGAAAGTTGAGGGGTAACATAAGGCTGCCTTTGTCCTCCCTAAGTATTGGACTGTGGCGTCTAATTTTGTGAGGCAAAAAGGAAAGGGACTATTCATGCTGTTCCATTTGAACCTAAGGTAGATGTTATTCTGTACCATGTCCTATAATAGCCCCCACCCTCTGCCAACATTTATAGACAGCCTAAGAATACTAGCCTCTGCATTTGGGCTTCTCATCAATATGTCTAAAGTATGTGAATAGCTTTATAGAATCATCATCTGAGCTGTAAGTGAATTTGGATCACCTGATAAAGTCCCCAAATACAGTTATGTAATTTCTGTAGCAAAGATCAGCAATGCAATCATAGGAGAAGTCTTCTCAGAGAGAATCTCTGGGTTAGATTTTGATCTGATTGATCTTATGCTAATATAAGTTAATTTTCAGATTAATTTAAGAAGGGTGATCTTAATGTGTCAATATTCCCACACATACTTGTCTATTTTCAGAACTGCGCAGACAACATTTTCATTGATTACAGGGACCAAACATGAGTCTGCATACCTGTGATGCTAGATGTATCAGAGCAGCTGTTTTTCAGGACCTCCATTCCACGTTGCTGTAACAATGGCCTGAACTGAAGCTGCCCAGAACTCTCATCTGCCCTGCAGCACATGATGCCAAGTGCTTCTCCAAGACAGGATATTTTCTATTCCTGATCCTGGCAAGTGGATGTTGTAACAGAGAAAATATGGAATGTATGATGAGCAGCATGCCCATCAAACTACGCTGCAGTAAGTGGATTTTTAGCAGCAGGTACCTAAGCTTTCCTACTGGATGCATTGGATTACGAGTATAAAGTCACAATGTGGGTTCAAGGGAGGTTTGGGTCTGAGGATGAACTAGTGCATATTCCAGTTGGTGTCCCATATATGCCAGTACATTAACATAATAATATTTTGATTTAGTAGGTGTTGTTTCTGAGGGCTTCTAAATAGTTGCTGAACCTTCCTCACCATCTTTTATTCCAGAATGCTTCAGCCTCCAGTTTATACCCAGCAGGGTATAAATATTGATTTTTGCAAGTTTGTAAGGAAACATTGTGGGAATAGGAATGTTGCAAGACACTGATTTCGAACTTCACATTTGTGCCATTTCATCCTAACTTGATATAAAAAATAATCAATGAAATTCTGCATTCAGTCAGATTCTTGTAAGTGGAACTTTTCTGGCTTTATACAGATATAACTGAGGACAGAACTGAATTCAAGGTATTGCCATCCAAATTAAATGATTCTTGGTCATATTAATTCAGTTGCTTCAACTTGCCTGTTGGCACCTCATTCAGAGGAGAACAGATAAGATACTGTTGTGGTTTAACCTCAACTGGCAGCTCAGGCCCAGTGAGTCACTCTCTTACTCTTGCCCAGTGAGATGGGGGAGAGAAAACTTGTGGGCTGAGATAAAGACAGTTTGATAGGTAAAGGTACGTGTGCAAGCAAAGCAAAACAAGGAATTAATTTACTACTTCCCATTGGCAGACAGGCATTCAGCCATCTCCAAGAAAGCAGGGCTCCATCACGCATAGTGATTACTTGGGAAGACAAATGCTGTAACTCTGAACATCTCCCCCTTCCTTCTTCTTCTCCCAGATGTCATATGGGGTGGTGTATCTCTTTGGTCAGTTGGGGTCAGCTGTCCCAGCTGTGTCCCCTCCCAACTTCTTCTGCACCCCCAGCCTACTTGCTGGTGGGGTGGTGTGAGCAGCAGAAAAGGCCTTGACTTTGTGTAAGCACTGCTCAGCAACAACTAAAACATCCCTGTATTATCAACACTGTTTTCAGCTCAAAGCACAAACATAGCTCCATACTAGCTACTATGAAGAAAATTAACTTTATCCTAGCCAAAACCAGCAGAGCTATCTAATACAGCCTTCATGGATGTTTCTAGGTGAAGGAGATCTGGGGAGGGTAAGGTGAGGAGACGACTAAATAAGTACAATGAATAGTGTTCCAGTCCACCTTCAGGTCTACTCTGAGCCTTGCACAGTTCTGAGATGATGGTAGGATTACTTTACTCATCTACAATGTCTTTTCATCATCAGCTTTCTGAATCTGCAATTACTCTTATGGCAGTTGTATAACTCTCATCTGTCCCATCCCAACTATGAAGAGATCATTTTTCCATGTTACACAAAGTAAATGCCAGACTAGATTAAACTTCCAAAAAAAGTGATTGCATTCATCACTGAATTCTGAGTGTTCAGAGAATGAAAAAAGGCAGTATTGAGTATAACAGTTATAAAAATGTAAAATCACTGTTTCTTACCTTATTTGGCCTTAAACTGATCTCTTTTCTGTAAAGTCAGTTCTTAGTGCAAAAATGTTATGAATGCCATTTTGGGAAATTCTCATTTACTCTCTGCATTATATAATTCTAACAACACTGTCCTTTACTTTTTACAAGAAAACTAATTTTTTAAAGAGTTGTCATATGGCTATATAAAAAAAAAGAGAATCAACCCTAGTGAGCAGCACACAAGTGTCTCACCAGAGAGACTCCTCCCCAAACCTGCCCTTCAGGGAGAGGAGGAAGACAGAGAAATACAGTTATGAGTTTAAAAGAAATAAAACTAATCTAATGATATATTAATAAAATAATAAATAGAAAATAATTAAATATATACAATATATACAACCCATCTTGGGCTCCCAGGATGACGATCTCATCACTGGCAGGCACTGGGAAAGTTCCAGACTGGACTCAGTGATGGAAGAGAACTGGATTCTGGATCTGGATTCAAGAATCCACAGATTGGGAACAAAGGCAGATGAATAGACAGAGTCCTCCTTGGACGCTGGCCATTGAAGAAAGAGCACTGACCCTTTGATCCCTCAGTTTTTATACTTGAGCATGATGCAGACAGGATGGAATACCCCACTTGTCAGTTTTGGGTCACCTGTCCTGTCCGCTCCTTCCACCAGGTGTGACCTCTCTACGCTTTTCCGCTTCTGACCCTCAAATGTGGCATAAAACAAAGTTAGCTGACCTTGGTTGTCATAGCAATAAGGATAAGCAAGAGCCTCTCTGCATACCATTCCTTGGCATAAATTATAAACAATCAGGTCTTATCGCTCTGGAAGTGGACACTGTCTTAAAAATATGCTGCTAATTTCAGAGAGTTCAGTCAGTTAGAAGAACCTTAGATGTAAAGTAAAATTACTGAGAAGAAAATTGGTTCTGTTTTACCTCAAACCCGGACAAGAGGATAATAGTGAACAGAACCTTTCTATCTCCACTGAATTCAGAGGTGCCCTGAAAGGACTTGCTGGCTTAGAGTTGGTCAATGTCATCAGCTGAATTAGGAACCTACATTTGGTAGTGGGACTACTTCCCACTATCTCTTCTGAAGTATAGTTTTAGTTCTGAATGTCTAGAAAGTCCCCAGCATCACCTCAGCAACAAGTGCCAAATTACCATTAATTTGCAAAGAGTTCTAATAAGAGAAGTAATTATGGAAAATAAGATTCTTGGCTGAGAGAAACTGATGTTATTATTAAAAAAAAAGATCTGGCAAAGCAACAGTGGTAATGATATGAAAAGTAAATAAGCACAGGAGAGAATATAAAGATGCTGAGTTGGGCAGGAAATTATTTCTAATATGAACTAAGTCTCTCTTTTATAATACTCATTCCACCAAAATGGATGCATTTAAATTGCTGTTTAGGTGCCCTTATTCATTGTTGTTTACAGCATATTAGTTTAAATGCAGAGTTCATTTAATTCTGACTAGGTCAGTAATTGTGCTAATGAACAAGGTGTACCCTGAACCACTTGCTTTAGGACAAATAAATGCTCATTTACAAAATAAAATGGCTTTCTTTTTGTAATTTCATAGAGGCATACAAAACAAAAGTGCTGATCCTGTGCAGGCTCAAGTGAAAAGTTAGATGCCATGATAGTTTAAATTAAGGGCAAGACAGTTTCTCTCATGCACTCTAAAATTTGTGACTGCCATGAAACAAGACCCTGCTTAATATCCATGGACTTTAATTCTCACAAATAAAAGTTACAGAAGAAGCAGATTTATTATTATATGATTAACTAGTTAATTGTGTTATTATAAATAATTTAGAGAGTTTCCTTTTCCCCACTGGTGAATTCTTGATACAGAAAAATTACTTTAGTACCAAATCTTTATAAATAGTTTTGATTAGAGGCTTCATATTTTCAATGAGTATTTCTACTTTGAATTGCTGTAGAATAAATAATTATGAATTTAATCCTGTAGTGAGAATGTCACATATATAAACATGTATTTAATTCAGTACAAAATAGATGAGGAAGCTGGCTAGGAGCATAATAGTTCAGATTTGTTAAAATGGTGGCCTTGCACTTCTTGCCTTCCCAAATAGGGGAATGACTGAGGTTTTTTTTTTTTTTAAATATATCTTCAGGCTCTTTTGTCATAAAGAATTCTTTAATTCTGCTAGCTCACAATATCATACAAACCAAATTAATCTGCTCTCAAAGAGCCTGATTCAAAGCTTTCAAATGAATGTCAATCAGTTTCTTCATTGTTTCATAATAAATCACAGCATGATCAGTGAGTTCTGTGAGACACTTCTGTGTCTTCTGCATCCTCTGTAGAGAGTGCATTGGAAGGCAGTTTGACATACAATTTGGAGCATGGCATGACAATTTAATGCAGAGGACAAAACCACAGAAATGAAACTTAACTGATGTATGAAAAAGGTGGGAGTGGATTTAGAAGTGTTGTACTTCTGTACAATAACTTCCATTTAGTGGAAGTGGTGCCAATGTGCTTACTGACTAACTTGAACACTGGCATGGGTGCCTCTCAAAAACAAAGACGAGAAATGAGACAAATGCCTTCCCAAACTGTTCTATCAGATTTCTCACTGATGAAGTGGTGCGTGTATCTCTCAAAGAGTATGCTATATTTACAATTGTAATAGAAGTTCTTTCAGTTTTGTGAAAAAGAAGAAAACTGTTAAGTTAGGACTTTGTCCAGTAACGCAGAAGATCTCTGTCCTGTTTTTAGCAGTGACACATATTTTAAAGATGCACTAGCAAACCAGCAAATTATTCATTATGTGTGTCAATCTCCCAGTTTTAAAATATGTTTAGTAATGCAGGCAAAGCAGCAAAATGCCACATTATCAGTATCTATTTTCTGAGGATGATGATGGAAAGAAGAGACATGAATTGTGATATGCAAGTAAAAACTGAAAGAAAGTAAGTAGCTGGGGACAGTAAAGTGGAGAAGGACAAGCAGTTGTAGAAAAGGATATGAAAAAAGAAAAATATGAAGCTAAAAGGAACAATAAGCAGATGGGAATCAACCTGGTAAAGAAAGTAATTTGATACAGATACTAATTTACTGTAAAAGTATGAAGTCTCATTAAATGCACAACTATAATGCAAAGGAATACTCTCACAAAACTTGTTTTGGCCAGATGTCTATGTTACTGAGTCCCATAAAACTCAGCTAAATTACATCTTCAGTCAGAAGGGCTCACCTAGTCTGACTTCCATTCCATAAGCAGTGCTTTTCACCCAGCTTTCACTGTATTGAGCACATACCTGGCTCAATACCTGGCATTTAAAAAAAAATCTATTTTAAAAAGCTAAATTTTCCCCATATTCTCCTCACACTCTTGGAATATCCAAACCTTCAATTTATTGAAGGCACTAAGTATAGGCTCTTCTTTTATGTGGTTAGAGATCAGTCAATGTGTTCTTAGAAGAGTTGCCAAGAACCAGACTGTCTTAGAGAATGACTTGCTACAGTTTTCATTTTAAGCTCAAAACCTTTGCAGATTTTATTTTCCTCCTGTAACATGAGTGTTCAGTGATAACCTATGAAGCCAATTACAACGTATTACTTAGAGGTTTTCAGTTTTGTTCATTTCTTTATAGGCAACAAAAATGTTCCCTTAAGAATGTGAGATACCTTTTAATTTATGAATTCATTTGAAGAGATGCCATCGTTCCACTTACTACCCATGTGTTAAATAAGTACTTTTCAATTCATAGACCTCACCAATGAGCCTCCAGGACTTTTTTCCTTCCCTGTACATAATAGGACTTCCTACCTTCCTTTCTGTCCTAAATAGAAAAGTGAAGTCATTGCCAGTGTTTAGGCTCTAGGCAGTTTTTGGCCCCAAGTTTTTTTCTCACAGTTCTTTCCTCCCCCCGCTGAAGACACAGTGATTATACCTGTGATCTGCTGACATGTCAGTGCCTGTGTGTGTAGGAACCTCTGTTTGGCAGTAAGGCTCTGCCTGGGCACTAAGTACAGGAGTGTTGATTACATTGTGAGTTGAGATTGAATTCAGTACCACAGGGCTGTGTTTTTTCTCCTGCATAACCATCTGAAACAAAGGCTGCCCCATCATCCATGGGTTTTTATCGTTATTCGGTCCCCAGACTTCTTAAAGTCCAAAGAAGAGAATTCACAACTGGCTAAAAGTACTATGTCCTCAGTTTAATTTGGTACATAGAGCCAAGTTTCAAGGTTTATAAAAGAGTTTTCTTCCCTTGAGTTTGCTTTCTGTTTCGTAAACGTTGCTTTTACTCCTTTTGCTACTTCAGTAGCAGAAGTCAGGGTAGTCTTTTTCTTATTGTCTGCTTGGAAAAATCTTATGAAATTGCCCCCACAAAATTAATTTATTTTGGTTAAAATTATATAAGCCAATGAATTACTTGCCACCAGTCCTTCAAGTTTTGACATGTTTGCATTTACACCAGTGGCTCTTATATTCTGACTTATCACATTATAGGTCAGTTAGAGTTAAGAATATGTTTTATTAATTGAATCCTATTCCAGTTTGGTGGCTCATAATAAAAGGGAAAAATCCTCATAGGCATCGAGAAGTACAAATATATCTCTTCTGCTTATGTTCCGCTGAAGATGTTGAAGAACATTCTGAACTAAGAAGATCAAATAGGAGGTGACAAATCATGCAAGCTGACTAGATTTTTATTAATAAAATCTTAGAAGTTTCAAGTGCTCCGCTGACTTCCACGGGGAGTGCAGTGTTTAACAAATATTCCATTCAGAGTATTTTCCAGTGTAAAAATGACTCTTTTGTTTGTGAAATTTTTCAGCTATTAGGTGAATCTTTATAATCTGCACTCTCTAGTGCCTGAAACCTGTGTTGGGACTTGCATTCATTCTCATATCCAAAATGATGCAATGAGAAAACAACTAATAGGCTTAGTCCATTAAGGAACTAACGTGGAAAGTCTTGGAGCACATATTTTTGCAATTAGCATGTTTGCTGACAAAAGCTATTTGTGTGTTGATGGCAAGCTGCATCCTTATTGTATTTTATACACAGATGAGACTGCATATAAGTACCTTGAGAACTGAAACATGTCTGATACCAAGCAACTTTCCTATCCTTTGGAAAATGCCTACAGGGCATGACTGAGGAGAAATTGCTTAGGTATGGATACCAACCTTCAATGTCAAATCTCAACTACAAGGATAATTTATACCATCTTTTATGAGACTGTTGTATGCTGTTGCTTCCATTGCAGGGTAATGTGATGGAGCGCAGTGCTGCTGCTGAAGTTGAGATATTCCTTAAGTGTATACTGTATCCATTAGGCTCCGAAAATTGCAAATCACTCACTACATGAATTACTCTGGAGCAGTTTAGCATGTGTGTGGAGTTTTCACTATCAAAAAGCTCTGGTGATTCCACATTAGAAAGTAATTTTCCATATGGCTTAGTGGGAATTTAGGCACATAAACAGATACTCAGCAGTGATATTCAATACAGTTTATTGAACAGGTTTACAGATTAGGGACATAATTTTCAGAGCTTTGTCAGTTTCTGTCTGAACACTCTGATTATGTGCCTGGGAATTTGACTTTTCCCCTTGTATTTTATTTTCCTTTGTTCTCCATTTTGATGATAAAAGGTAAATGCACAGGTAGGATTGTGCTGATGCAGTGGATATATACTTCAGTGTAGTTTATAGACAGAAACTCTGCAAGAAATAATGTTTATGCGATCATCTTGTCTTGCTGCAGCTGTTTTAAATTAAGCTTCTTGCTACACAGTCTGCACAAAATACATGAACAGATACTATAATATGTTGCACAGAAAATTGATATGGAATAGATGCTGATGTGAAATTACAATGAGCAATTTTAAGTGCAGACAGCAATATGTAGTTGTTCGCGCTTAAGTGTTTATGAGCAGAATAGTAACTGAACGCAACAAGCACCTGCTCCATAACCAGGTCCGCTTGGTGCCCTAAGAGCATATAAATATAAATAGTAACATATAGGGTATGGGTTCATTTGTACTCTCAACAGTTTTGAAACATCTTTCTTTTGATAGACGGAAAACAACCAAACAGAGCAAGTATATGATAGTGTGCAAATCTGTCAGAGCCAAGGAATCAACAGCCATAGTCTCATCTGTTCTGTACCTCCTCCAAAAGGAGAGGGTGAGGGCCCGCTTTGGATTTGCAGCCATGTACATACTTCCCCTTCAAAGTCCTCGAGGAAGCACAGGCTGTCAGCACAGACCGTGATAACAAATGTGTTTGTCCCGCAGTGAAAGGGAGACGTTGTAGCTACTGCAACCAGTGTTCTGGTTATCCAAGTAACTTACTATCCAAGTAATGCCTTTCTCCAGGAGAAATGTCCTGCTTTACTGCAAAGACTTTGTGGACCACAGCTGTGCTTAATGTCTTATTGTATCAATATACCTATTCACCATAAAAAAGAATAGCTCTAGCTGCCCATGGATTCTCCAATTGATGTGCCTCTCAGAAGGTGCCTGAATGGCTGCTATCTCAACCTTCCTTCTTCCACAGCCTTGGTATAAAAGAATAGGACTATATTATCTGTGAGATCCGAGTTTGTGCCCACAGGGAGCTGGAGCAACCTGGCAGGACAGAATGCTTCTGATCCACTTGAGGCCTCCTGACTTAAATGCTCAGTGAGGTAGGCTATCAGACTGACACGGCACAGTGGCACTGTTGGTGACATGACCTTTAAGGAACTGCCTGTCATGTCACATCTACAGCTTTTGTCTTGTTTTTGGCATCCAGATTTTGGCCTTCAATAATTACTCAACTGTGGCTTGGAAATTTGTTTTTTTTCTCCCCCATAGGTAGATTTTTTGTTTCGTTTTCCCAAACTTGCTTTTCTTTGTTTTGGTTTTTGGTTTGTTTTTTTTTTTTTTTTGATTGTTTGGTTGGTTGGTTTGTTGGTTTTCTTAGGGCTTTTAAGTAAAATTTGGCACTTGAAGTTCATCTTTTTTAATAAATGGCAATATTTCTCTGGTTAAGGAAGGTCATGGTTAAGGTTCCAGGATTAGGTATTGTTAAAAACTGCTGTACCAAGTTCCTCATAAATCATTCCCATAAACTGCCCAGCAGATTTCTCTTCTAGTGTTTGTCATGCTAACATGATTTCAATACAGAAAGAAAGGCAAATGTTATTAGGGCTCAATGAAGCAAATGCAAGAAAGGATCATTTAACATAACACCGATAAAACTGGCAGTAGGTTACATGAAATTTCTTGTCTGAGTTATGCAAATGTCTTAAGTTTCTGCATTTATGACTTTTTCTTGTGATTCATAAGGTTTGATGTGTTAATTTTATGCGTAAACAGATTTTTGTTGTTTTTTCCAACTTACTGTAAGCTTCCTCAAAAGTTAAATACTTTATGTATAAATTTTGCAGCTGATGAATATGAATATGAACTAACAGTATTTTACATATAGTTCTTAATAACAGAGAGAAAATTGTGAAATTTGAATATGAATATGAAGTAACAGTATTTTACATATAGCTCTTAATAACAGAGAGAAAATTTTGAAGATATTTGAACATTAAAGACAAAATATACCTTATTAACTGAATAATACTGTGGTAATTTGTGAAGTCTGATGTAAGCACAAACTAATTATGGGGTCTTCACCTAAGATTCATAATATGGGCAGAGAGTCTGGTAATGTAGCATCTTCATTTCAGTGACTAATGTCATCCAATCTCATCAGTCACTAGTCTCATCCGAAAGAGGTCTATTCTTTAATGTCAGTGGATACTGGACAAGACTTTAAAGGAAATGCATACATAATTATATTATAAAAGCCTGAGGTTCCTTTGTAATTTTCATATGAATACTTCAATGACCAACATCATTAATTGCTTTTATTGTTGTGTTGTTTTTTTTTTTTTTTGGCAGGGAGGAGGGGAGCAGGCAAAGGAGTTACAGATTAAAGTACAACTAGTGGGGGAAAAGGATTTCCATCATATGAAAATATATAAAGGTTTCTACATCCCTTTTGGGTATGAAAAGTTAAGATTTGGATTTTCTGTGTCTGAAATACAATTCTGAAAATGCTCTCAAGCTTGAAATAGCTCATTTAAGAAACTGTAATGCCTTTTTTTACTTTGACTCTGTTTTAATATAAAGTATATTTCAACTTTTAATTTTACTCTACTAAATCCTAGAAATTGGTCTGTATCAAAAGAGATGTAAGCACAGACTTGGAATACTTTGGCCTTATCAGTAGCAACTAGTGCTATCACATTCTAGTTAAATTGACACAGAGAAACATAAAGACACACTTGCAAGAAGCGATTTTGGTGTTTGTAAAGTATCTCACCCTGGACACAATTTTTTAGAGAGGCCGTACAATTTTAGAGAGGCAATTGACACTGCTCCTTCCCCTCATCAGACATGACACCTAATGTCCCATGAAGCAGCCTGAAAGAGGCAGGATGTAAATGCTGCGCTTTCACAGAAAGATTTATGCTGACAGAGTTCACTTAGATACCTTTGAAGAAAAACAGCTGGACAAACAAGGCTTATGGATGAATTTTTGAATTTCTTCCAGAGACGAAGTGACCCAGACTGATAATCTGTACATTCCTACAGTGTCAGAAAAATGTATACATATGTCCCAGTAGTATTTCTCTCTCCCAGCTTTACATATTTTTCCCTTATATTCTGACAGGTGATACTGTTAAACAGGTACAAACCTCTGAACTTTCCCAGGGTCTAAAGATTTCCAACTGTAAATCCTAGGAATGCCTCAAAAGTTATTAAATACTGTACTGAAGGGGTTCTGGAAATCAAAGGATTTTGAGGCTCTACTTTAATGAATTTTCAAGCTGTTATCTTCCCTCCTTATTTGCACATTAGTCTTTTTTAATTGTCCTTCTGATTGCCTACAAAAATTCAAATTCAAAACAGGTATTTTCAGTCTCACTCAGCCTTAGTTGTTTCCCTATTAATATCTATGCAAAATATGAATTATTTACTTGAACTTTCAAACATCTAAAAAATGTTTTCCTTCTCTCTTTGAAAGCATTTCATTCACAGTAGAATTCATTAAAAGCATTGAAGCATCTTAGGTTACCTGCATCTTTTTTTTTTCTATCCCTTTAGCCCCCAAATGACACACTAAATCTTATCCTCTCTCCTCTCACTTTTTCCTGCTCCGTGGAGCAGTCAGGCTAAGGATTCCCTGCAGCCTTCTGGGATTAAGGAAGATGGTGTGAGGAAGAAGCTGCACAAGGAACACAAGTGCAGCTAGCAGGGGGTACGATTGTTTTGGGAGCAGAAGAATTAATTGCTGGATGTTGTGGGTGTGTGGAAAACTAGGCCACCCACATTTTTCAGATTATTTTAAGACCAGATAACTAATAAACTAGGCCAGAAACTTTCAATGGAGCTTCAGAAACGTCACAGACATCTGGACAAGTGAGAGAGCTCACAGGATGTGTGAGCTCAGCAAGGAGGACCTCATCACAGGAGGAGCTCAACAAGATTTTAGTTGGCTATCCTATCATACAAGCGCTTCACTTTGTGCATTTTGTGAGTAATCATAAAATCTCATTCGGCTGGCTTCCAAAGCCAAGTGAGTGAGGCAGCATTCTTTGCTCTCTAAACCACAGGCAGAGCCCTTCTCTGTCCCTCTCCAATGGAAATTCTTCTCCAGGAAATGTTGTCTGATCTAAGTCGTGCCAAGGTGCCACCAGGTTGATTTGGTTGCTAGACTTTTAGTATTCCTCTGGATTTAATTTATTCCTTATAATGGCAATTTTTTTTTGGTTATGCAAAACCTCTGTTCTGCTTTTTCTCATTGAAGTGTAGAAACATGACCACTACTATATCTTACTGGTTTATTTTATCCTTTTCCTTTTATTTTTTTTTTTCTTTCTTTCTCAATGCTGTCTTGACACCTAGTCAATTTTTTTTACCTTGCTACAAAGAAGCCATTCAAAATAGCAGGACCATGAGATAACTCTGGGGATACTAAAGGAGAGGTATTTTTAGTGTAAGGGAGACACAAAAAAGACTTAGTTTATTTCATATGAGGTCCATGAATGTCCTTAGCTTTGAGGCAGGCTGATGGCATGTCTGCTACATTCAGGACAGACACTTCAAAGCACAGAGATGTTCTATAGCACTTCAAGGAATTTGTCCATCTGCAATTAATGCTATGGAAGAAACACTCAAAGACAAGCAGCACAGCGTTGTAGAAAATCCAAGTGGAATGTTTAACAAACCTTCCAGATATATGAAGTAGGGGAATTATATTAGGAGTGTGGATAATTTGCTTTAACACAATCATTCACTGGGATAAAAGAAGCAGAACTTGCTCTATAAGTTTGTAATTGTTGAAATTAATAACTGTGGTTCATCACCCTCTGCAGTACTATACCGATTTACTGTGCTCTTTTATCTCAATTACTTTCTTTGTGTGTCTTAGATTTCTCTATTAAACTTCAGTAATTGTAACACTATGGTAATAACACTGACATACTGAGTATTATACGATGGGCTATTTTACATTATTCTGACCGCCTTATTTATAATATAATTATTAGTGTCTATATAAATGTCATTCATTGAAGTAATAAGGTTTTCGGACAAATGCCATAGCTCATTGATTTTTTTCTCTTATGCAGGAATTTACCTTGCACTGGTAGTTGGATTTTCCTTCAATTTTAATGATAGCATTTGTAGAATAAAGGCCTTCCTCTTTAGCCCCATAGTAATGCTACTTAATACCTCATTCTATCTTGATTCCATTAAGCTGACAAAGCAAATTGGAAGTACAGAAGTTATATTTTCTCAACTGATCTGTTTTTTTTGGTCCAAAAGTACTTCCAAAAGCACCCATCTCACTCATCCCTGCAGAACTGATTTTTTGGGGGTTGGAATAATAGTATATTATCATTTGTGTTGGCCCTTTGTTCTTGACAGATATTGATTTCCTTTTTCCTAAGGTGACCTTCATACTCTGGCTGCGTTGAACACAAAGGGTGTTTATTTCAAGATCCTTTCTTGCATGCTTAGCTATGTCCTGCTGATGCTACAAGAAATTACAAAAGAACCACAAGGTCAGAAGACCCTAAACTGCAAGTATTCACATGTCAGAGACTCCAGTTCTGTGATTACAAGGTGCTGTAAAACACACATTCAAATTTTTTAGTTTCAAAGTGTCTGACTTACATTTCAGATATTTGTTCCAGCTGCTGGAAACAATCATAAACAGTGACACCACCATCTGGTGGGTAGCACCTCTGTAGAATGTTTACTTTTCTGCAGTCACAAGTGTGTCACGCTATGCAATGTGAATGAGAAACAGAATCTAGAACCATCAAAGGTCTATGTTACATTTTTGCCCTTCTATGGGTGTGATATTTTTTCATTAGCGGTACAAATTCCCTGCTATGTTTGTTGATGCAATACAGATGCAAGTACACTCATTATTGCTGCTTTTAACAAACCATATGGGTAGAACCCATAGAGATGATGATCTCTGCACAGACAGTGACTGTTAAACTTTACTTTAGCCAAGTTTATTCCCTGCCCTAGTGCTATCTAGTTGTAGAGCCTCACTATTAATGCAGACAGTTCTGAAAGTAGGAGAAAACAGTAAGCAAAATGGCTATCAAGGCAATTATTTTGCAGACCAGCGAATAATTGTGGCATACCTAGATGATTTACCTCTATCTCTTTTCTTTCCACAGAACATTAATGTTTTGCTTTGAGTATCTTCTCAAGGGAAAGACAATTAATGAAATAAATCAAAGACCAACCATGTGGAACTGGGATCTAAGTCTGGAACGCTAATTATACTCTAGGCTTAAATAATTTACATTTTTACTGCAAAGTAGATGAAGTAGATGGTGGTTAAAAGGTTAAAGTCTAGACTAAATTCAAAGTAATACAGACCCTTTTTTTCCAGTTTTGATTCAAGAATTTGTGTTGGTGGATATGCAAGGATTGTACAGCCATTCCCAGACTAGATTGGAAAGTAGTGGGAAATAACATAGCTCCTCAAATGTTAGTTTCTAGGTAGGAGACTGGCACAGAACTTCAGTTAAATCAAAGAAGACAACCAAGGTCTGATTCCTTTTTGAGATGGCCCCAAAGGGTTATTAGGTACAGCTATCACCTGTATTAATATTACTAACAGCAGAATCTCAAAAGTTTTGGAGAAGTGTTTGAAAGGTCAGTAACCATGGAGCTGGTAAAAACCACCACAGGATATTAGCCAGATTCCCAAGGCTTTTTGCTCCTATCTGGCCAGAAAACAGGTCTAAAATTCTGATTGGAAATACTGTCTATTCCTGGGCCTGCTGGTCCTTGAAAAAGCAGCTGTAAATTACTCAGTAG
Source organism: Tringa tobata (assembly GCA_033628505.1). NCBI lineage: Eukaryota > Metazoa > Chordata > Aves > Charadriiformes > Scolopacidae > Tringa > Tringa tobata. Next base: position 2,837,116 of record JAHREE010000161.1, read on the forward strand.
TTCAACTAGAAGTTTCTTCTCATTTCCCCAGTTGATTCAAACACAGAGGAATAAATTTATCCCTCTTGCAACTGAAGAGATTTGTTGTACTATATAAACTCTCATGAAGCTCTTTAAATAAACCACATCTGTAAAAAAGCTAATGCTTCCCAAGGATTTAATTTCCCAAAATTTAAATATCCATTTATGAGCGAAAAGACTCTGTCATCCTATTTTCAAAGTGCTGTCTAGTTACTGTGCAACATGCAGTCCACCCATGAGTAAGTATCAGACTTTTGCACCTAAACCTGCCATTTCTGGTGTCCTAAAAGCTGCTGCTTTCATAGTTTCTACATTACTGCCTATCCTGAGCTATGAATCAAGAAAGGTGCACATTCCAGTTCTTCACAAGCTCAGATAAGGAAATCAATTTTACTTTGTGAAAGATAAAACTACTAGACTGGAAGATGAATGAACAATTCCAGTCACTTTACAGCAGCAGAGTCTTAGTGATTGATCCCAAACCAGACAAAAGCCTTGTACTGCATCACAACGCTGGGATTCTGTACAAAGAGAAAGGGAGACTGATATATAATTTGTGCATGTCAAAAAATTGCTACACAGTTCTGTATCACTAGCATTTTACACAGGAAAGGCCCAGAAATAGAAACAACCCGTCTCTAGAGAACTGGAGGATAAAAGCAGGAATGCTTGTACAGTGCAAGGATGTTACTTGCGTCTCCTCCTTAGTCTTCCACAAGCACTACACCAAGCCATAAAACAACATTTGCCGTATTTGAGCAAGAGAGTTAAGTAGATTCTGTGATTACATCTGACAAATATTTTTGTTTAGAGTATTTTTCTCTGAGGATAAACTGCAATTATCTGCATAATTTAAAATACGTTGACAATGTAATTATATTGCAGACATTTTTGCAGTGTTGATATTGTCATCCTGAACAAAGTAATCTTTCAGGACAGTTCATTTGAATGGCTATTTTAAATAAAAAAAATCAAAGAAATGGAGGTAAAACAATAATTTAAATAAACATTTTAAATGAATGCTATTGGGTTGTCAGCTTCATGCTTAAAGATGTACATTAAGGCCAGACCATCAGAGCAATGCAATTAAGATATGGCTTGCAGATGTAGAAAAAAACCCCTAAAGAATAGCCTTTAATTTGCACCAGAAGCAAGCCCTAGCTCTTGTTTGTCAGTGCTATTTGGTTTGTTAGTGTTTACTTGAGTCTGGAGTATTCAGATCCAAATCCTAAATTCCCCACAATCAAGAGTATTGCTTTGTTCTTGCACTTTTTTGTGTATTTTCTACATCAGTCAGTTTTTCTTTGAAGGTTCCTCCTGCTAGACTCACATTATGAAGACAGTTTCGCCCTCTTTCACCTTGTGAATCTCACAGGCAAAATTTGTGGCATCATCTTGAGACAGCAGCACACTTAGTATATCTAGCACAGGATAAACTGAAAAACTAATTTGTGTCAGAGAACTCAATTCTTATGTAAAAAAGATGCTATAATTTATTAACGCCATATCATACCTTTAAGTCATAACCGCGAATTAACTTCCAGTTCTTACGAAAGATATGTTGATTCTGTTATTTCTGTGTATCAGTGTATCATGGGTCAGTTTTCTTTTTACTGCTGAAAAGGCTGCATGGACTATTGCTAATATTTCCCTCTAACATATTGGTGCTATGATATTACCTCACTTTCCCTGTTTTTGCTTTTACAGTGGAAGAGCACACTGTGAATTCTGGGACAGGTGCAAGAGAGCATATGTCAAAATGCTGTCACTTAGAACATGAGTGACCACATGGATCAGACTGGACACTTAAGTGGTTTGAAGACCATCACATAGAGCCATTGCTCTAATGCTGCTGCAGCTTGACTAAGTGGGAGGATGGCCAGGGAAGAAAGAGAAAGGCAGAGTTGTTGGTCTGACTCAAGTACATTTAAAACTAAACCAGAACAGGTCTGGTACCTGGAAGGACACCTTAAGCCACATTTTGCCTGGAGCATGCCTAATATCTGCCTGACAGTTGAGGAATCAGATACAATCTAGAAAGCCACGCCTGGCTTCCTACAGGTGCCCAGTGCGTTTGAGGTTCAATTTACCACAAACCATTTCTTAACTTTAATGGCTTTAAGTAGCAACACGTTTGAAATCTCAGTGGGCTATATGGTTTCAAAACCAAAATACTAGAGGAAAAAATGAACTTGGGAGGGTTCTCAGTCTAATCCTGTGTTTGTTGCTGGGTCTGACTAATTTTAGGGCACAGCTCTACAACTGCATTGATGCTTTGCTGAAGTTAAAAGGGTTACTATTTTAAGGATTGCTACTTGTTGAAGGGTTGCTTGTTAAACATAATCACCGATACATATCAAGAAAAATTTTCATTAATTACATGAGAAAGCACTATTACCCATTTAAAGTGAAATATTACAGAAACTGGATTTTCTATCTAGAATGTCTGGCTATGTGTGATAATTACAAAGAATAAGAATTATTCTTAGAGTTGAACTGTAAGCAGTGAATTCATAATGAGCTTTTAGTCTGTAGTCTCACATACACATTTGAGTCTACCTTTCTTGCTGTTGGCACATACCTACTATCCCTAGCAACTATTTCTGTCAGGACATCATATGGTAATGAATGTCATGAAAGTTGACTTAATAGTTATATTATGTACACTATATATAGTAGTGGTATATAATAATGACAGAGACTCTAGAATGGAGAAGTTAAAAATGATAGAAAACAGAAAAAAGATTATTTTAAAACAGGTTACAAAGATCAATTTAATACTCATTCAGATAACTTTTGACTTCACTATGAAACTTGGATTTTACTGGGAGACACGATTTGACCTCATTTTAGAACAAAAGGAACATATTTTAGCAGATGGTAAGTTAACTTGATCTTCAGATAATAACCGTATGGTGCTGAACAGCAGGAGGTATATCCAATGTCAGCAGAGCTCATTGAAGGTGTAATCCTAGCTGTATACAGCACATTATGTAGAAGGTAAAGTACCTAAGCATTTTTCAGTATTGATTTCAATACCATGGTAATTAAGAACAGGTGCATATAAATTAGAAGAGAGGCACTCTAATTGTTACTAATGAACTCCTTTACAATAAGAACTTTACATAATGAAATGCATAATTAAACATTAATGACCGAGATCATTACTGACAATTTTATTCCACTTACACATGATTTTGGCCTTAGGTGAAGCCTAATGTTTTAGTAAAGCTGTCATTTATACTGCTGCTCCTTTGTTTGTTTTACAACCACGTCATATTCTAGCCTTGAAAAGTCTTCTGGATATTGATTTCAAATACGGATTTAAAGGAACACTGCCTCCAGATTCAATCCTGCTTCTATCACTAACAATACAGGTAGCAACCTAACAAATTACAGCAGGTATTATGAACCAGGAAATCTTATGGTCCAGCATCTCTACAAAGCACTCAGCAGGAAATCCAGCCTACTGTGCATCTTTTAATGTTCTAAAATGCAGTTTTATTTCCTCTAGCTACGTTACAGTCACACTTAACATTTTTCAGCTTTCCTTTTAAGTGACTATTTTCACTGCAGTCAGTATCCTGCACCCTTTTCCCTTCCATGTCAGCCACTGAGGAAGACGATGAAACAGCTGCTTTTCCATGCCTGCAGTCTTATCCTTCAAGTCCAAGCCTAGCCTAGCCTTTGGTTGTTATGGCCTCTATACAGCATATTTCAGAGTAACCTGTGCAAGACTTTGCCAGGAGGCTGCACTAGAGCTTGCCCAGCAATCACTGAAATTGGGCCAAACAGCAGAAGAGACTTTAACCTGCCTGTGTGCTATAATACCTGTCCAATCAAAGGAGAAAGATAACTCATGTTTCACTTGAGCATCTGTATTTATATTTAGGCAGTTGAAGAGGATGGTGTCACAGTAACATTTCTACTTGGTCATTCATTCAAAATCCTTGCTCCAAGAAATGCCAATTGCACAGTGAAGAGCAAAACATATTCCTAGAACTGTGTTTTGCGATAGGAAGTTGCCTTTAATAGCCATATTTCCAAGGAGTTATTTACAGTGTACTACCTGCTAAAGTTCAATAATATCTCTTAAAAAGATCCCATTGTTTGTCCTTTACTTGTTTTCTACAATTGTTTAGGGTATTAAAAGGTTGGCTTTAAAATATTAAAGCTTCTTTCCTCTATAACCAGTAATAGGTGAATCTCCAAAGATTTGGAGATAAACCATCTAAAGCTCAATGGCTGTGGAGTGGGTAAAATGGGAGAGGACTTGCATCAGATTTCCAGTACTTCTCCCTATAATGTGATCAGAATATGGTCTTTCTTACCAGATTCTTACTTAACTATTTGTGCTACCACTTAAAAAGAAGCTGATCCAAACAAAATGTGTCACGTCTACTCCTGTTGTAATGCTGCATAAACTGTTGTCTCCGTTTTAGAATAAATCAGTCAAAATCTGGGGGTTTATTTGGTGCTCTTACATGATCTCCACTTATTTCCCAAAATGCAAATACACTTTGCTTTCATTGTATGGCATTTCTACCATGGCTTTTTATTTTCCCACTTTCAGTGTCGAAAATAGAAGTATTTTCTATTTGTTCTGAGAGTCAGAATTGCAAAACACAGCCAGAATTGCAAAAGAACATTACAAAATTAAGTAACTGGGGAAATAAAATGACAGGTGAAACTGAATATAAATAAATTAAATAAATGATGCACAACAATAATATGTGAAATAATGAGTTCCAAGATGAACATTGTGACTCAGAAATCCTGGTATTATGATAGTTGCATGAAAAAGTCAATTTAGAGCTTAGTAACAGTAAGAAAGGCAAACTGGATGAAGATACTCTTCTGGTGCTTGCATCTCGAAAAACAGAAATCTAGAAGTGGGAAACATTTGCCAAAAGTATGCCAATCTCAAAATGTCCCAAAACTGCAAATGTGTGCAGGCTGGGAAATACTAGTTATACATACACTCTATCTATTCCTACATTCTTCCCTTGGTATCAGAGATGGAAGAGAAATCACCTTTGGTGTGACTTGGTACAGCCATGCTACATTCCTATTTTCAGCAATATATAAAGAGAGGATGTTTGTATATGAGGAATATAAAGATTAGTGATAGAACTGTGACTGAAATTCTTCCTTAATTACTGACACACTGGGGTTTTCTGTTTCTGATAGCAATGCTTACCTTGGTCTTGCTCTGGCTTCAGCATGGCTGAACTGTGTGTGTAACCAGGATCGATGTACTTGCTGCTGCTCCTAGGAGAGAATTTGAAAATTGTCAGAGAGCGTCCATTCCTTATGATAGCTAACATATATAGACTGCAGACTGAAGCAAACAAATTGAAGTTTTGATCTCTGTTTGGCTTGCTGTGGACCAGATGACCCTTCAATTTTTGTTTTTACAATACTAACATAGTCTCAAGCTTATGCCTATTCCTGTCATGTCTTTGGCAAGGAGAATGACTGTTAGTACATAACTATTCTCTACATAATATATATTACTTATGTATAATAAACCCAAATCCATTAAACACAAAAACATGGGAAATCCCTTCAGGAAGTTCCTAAGGAAAAGGCTGTAAGAAATTGGGAAGGAATATCAAGGAAATTGTCCCTTTATTCTTATCCAACTTCACCACTCTTTGCTTAGACATCTGCCACTAGCTATTGCCAGAGGTTTTTTGTCCATCCTGCATGAGTTCAATCTCACAAGTTTCTGATCACAGAATCTATGTTTGTATAGTAACAGTAGCAAACAACACTTGCAGTGTCTTTTATGAAACCCAATAATGTAAGATATTATTTTCAGATAAAAATACTGAGATATAATAAAAATTTAGATAATAACTATAAATGTCTCAGCTCTATTTCAGCATGTTAATTGACTAAATATTTTTCAGAAGAAGAAAGAAATTGGGATCCTGCTCATTTTGAGTGCATGCAAAACATGGTTTGAGTAGCAAAGAATGCAGGAGCTGGCTTAGAAAATAGGTGGAGAGAGCCCATCTGTAAGGGAGCGGTCAGCTCATTCCCCAGGTGCATCCAATGCTCAGCAGCTGGTGCCAACACAGGCACCAGTCAGTGCCATCTCCAGTGATGGTTTGTGATTAGGCAGCCCACGCCCATCCAGAAAGATCAGACCCTGGAATTGGATTGTGTATTCTGCAGGGAGCCAGGGCAGAAAGCTGATAACAGGGAGCTGCCAGCTCTGGCTGCCGAATGAGTTGGTTGATATCACTGGAGCTGTTTCAAGGCAAATGGCTTCATTCCTAGCTATAATGAATTGCAACAATCAAGCCTAGAAGTCATGTGTGTGCATTCCTGGTGCCAAACTGGAGTCTGATAAGAAAGGACAACCTTCTGTTGCTCTGCAGAAAGAAGGTGACATTTTAGCAGCTGCTACTGTGGATATTTAGATGCAGCAAAGAAGATCTCCCGACAGCACATTTCTTATGTGAATAGAGGCCACATGCCTCTGGCATAGTGACTTAACTGGGTTTATGTTCATTTTCTACTGCCAGCTCTCTTTCTGTTCAAATTCAGTCATATTCTTCAACGGGGTTCTAATAAATTTCAGTTTGCCAATGGTATTTTAAGGTGATATTCTTTCCTTATGCTTTGTTGTTGTCCCTGCATTGCTGCTCTTTACGGAGCACCATTTGAACAATAGCTTCATACAGGTGAATTAGAGAAAGGAAAAGAACCCAACCTCTCTAGACATCTTTTGGGAAGGGCTGAGGGGAAGAGCTGGCTTTCATAGTGTTTTCTGCTCAAAGAGGAAAGATTTGAGATACCTGTATTTTACTCTAACTGTCAAATATCTGAGGTTTATTTGCTGGGCAATAGCGTTAGATACCAGACTCATCAAAATAAGAATGATGCAGCACTTGTTATCACTGGAAAATTGAGTTAAAAATGATGTTGACTTTTGGTGTGTCTTGGAAGTCTATATACACAGAAAACAAAGTTAAAGGAATATTACTTTGATATGCTTGTATAAAGCAACAAGAGGAAGATGTGCTACAGCAGGGTGCTTCTTCTCTTATGTAAAATACCCAAACTTTAATTTTATTCTGGAAAAAAATCATTCCAAAAGAATTTTCCACCCATGATCCCACTTTAGAGCTTCTTGTGCCTCTAGCAGATGTAGATTAAAGTTTTATCCAAAAGGAAATTAAAATAAAAAGCAATTGCCTAGCAATTTTGCCTCAGAGAAGAAAAGCAGCTGCATGTTTTAAACAAAAATGTATATACCACAGGGAATTTACTGGGGAAAAACACGTTTTAAACTTAAGGAGGAAAAAGCACCTTCAACAATGTCATACGTGTCAGAGTGTATGTTGTATCTTCCAAGTCAAATCTGTCTAATCTCCTAATAAAAAAAGGTTTTAGTATTATCAGAAAATTGAAAGATGACATTAATGAAGACAATAAAGACGGCATATTCTGATCATGCTTTATCCATCACAAAACTATTAGGTCTGATAATGGAATTTTTAATGTTGATCACTACATAATAAAAACATATCTAGATTTGCAGTTTGCTGGTGTTCTATAACACAAAAAAACTTGTACAAACCACTGGTCTATGCAATTTTTCTGTATCTCTGAAGGTCATATTTCCCTCTGATTTTCCCAAGTCACTGATATTTAGTGCTGTTCATGCGCTTAATGATCACGCTTGTGTGCTCTGGGATGCCTCTATAGTTCAATGGCATGAAATAAAAACAAGTGAGAACCTAGGTAACAGACTTTTACTTTTTCATGGTTTTGTGTGCGTCTAAATTTTGATTTTAGTTATAATGAGGTAATTTCATTTAACTGTCTAAAAGAAATGTATGCTGATTCTGAACTGAGTCACTGTTCAAGTAAAATGAACTGCAATAGTTTGTTAGTTATTCTCTGACTCATTGGAAGCAGTACTTTCATGTACCAAACTGGAAGAAATATTTTTCTGAACTTTATTTAAGAAATTAGGTACTTCATGACAAGGGCACCGTATCTATTACTATTATTATTAATTACAATAATAGGAATAAGCAGAATTGGAAAAGATCAGTGGCTGGAGCAATCATGCCTTCTAACTTGTGGGATTTTTATATTTGTAAATGTATCTTTCCTGGGAGAGCCACTTCAAATTAAAAATGAAATCAGGTGATATTTCGATGAAAATGTTGGTGTGATTAATTACCATTCATAGCTAGTCAGATAAACCGTTATTTGCACTCAGAAAGACACACACACTTTATAAAAATACCATGCCTTTTTTCTTGTTGTTTCTAAAAGTTTATAAGAAAAACAGTTTTTTCCTAAAACTCTTCAGAAACTGAGATTTCTCATTTTATATACTAAAAGTGTCCTGAGAAACAAAGGCTATTATTATTCTGGCAAGTGTTAGGACTGCCAGTCATACTTGCAAATGATCAGGAGATTAGATGAATAGAAGATTTTCTGTTATACAATAACTCTGTGGAAATGGTTTTAAACTCAGTTATGAAATACTGTAAAACTAATCTCTACTACTGTGTAGTTTCACTACTGTGAAACTAGAGAAGCTAAAGCGCTGGTGAAACCAGCTTTATTTAATGGCATTATGGCCCCATTCAGGAATGCAATGAAGTTAAGTATCGAAATTTACATTGTTTTTACACTTTTGCAACACACAGAAAAAATATAAACACCTGCTGGAAGTTAATGCAGACTGAAACATGATCTTTGCTGAACAGAGCAGAACCTGGGCTCGTACTGCAATAGTAAGCTTTCACCTGGAGGATGACTTCCTCTTTTGCGAGCATGAGGGTCAAATGCTTTATTTACTCTCAATGGATGAAATGTTCTATGCTAAATATGCTAGTACTGAAATCTGAGCTGCTCCCTCATTCAGAGAAAATATTATCATCTCAGACCAGTGATATACAGCCACTTACAGCACTTCTCATCCTCCTCCCGCAGCTTCAGCGGCATACGAGGGAGAAACAGCAAACACTCAAAGAGTTTGAAATCATCAGAGATTGCTTGCTTTTTATTATACATGTATTTTCTAGGAAATGTATGCCTTCTCCTGCATCCACTGGGCTTTATTTGTAAACTTCCATCCGAGGCACAGAAGTGATTTAACCCCAGCAGTTCCAATCTGAAATGATAATACTGATAAAAGATCTTTCCACTTTGAAGAAGAGCAATACCTTTCATAGTGACAGTTAAATACATCTGTAGGAGTACAGCCTTGTTCAGGGAGATGGAACAAGAATCACCTCTTCTTCCTCTTATTCTGTGTATCACATCATGCCTCACTCTCAGTCTGGCACTTTCTGAATCATTACCTAAATGTTTTATTCACTGTGGGACCTTCATCAGTCCTGGGATGCTGATGATGCATTGGGGTACCTGGATCTGAAAGATGACTTACATTATGTCTGACTTTCACTTTTTTTTTTTTTTTTTTATTAACACTGCATCCCATCCCCCTGATTTCTTTTAATGGTCACTTTTTGGACACCTTCCCAGTGGGCTGCAGCTCTGTCTGTCCAGAGGTTGAGGAAACATGGAGATCACTGCTAGCCTATGTTGGACTGTAGGTTGAGTTACCTCAATTCTCCTCTTTGCAAGGCAAGAAAGGGCATGACAAAACTCTTTAGCCACTAGCATTGCTGTTAGCATATCACTATCCTCTGTATCAACCACACAATTAACCAAGCACTACCCTTGATCCAGAGCCATGTCTAAACCATACTAGCTCTTTCTGTATTGTTCTTCTAACATACTGTGTCTCCATTGTATCCATCTGTTCCCGCTAGCTATTTCATTTGAAAGCTCCTTGGGACCAGGAACTGCCTTTAGGATCTGCATTACTTTAACATGAGTCAATGACAAAATCATATTTTCTATCTCCATTTCTAGGCTCAACATTGGCTCCAAATGGAGGAACACTTGTCATCTTCTGATTTGCTTACACCATTTCTCTGAATGGAACTGAGACAAAATAGCAGCCCCAAGTCCTGTTAGATGCTGGGTACACTGGTTTAAGTAAACAAGGTTCCTTTTTTAAAAAAAAATGCAGATTAATACAGTAACGATCAGTTTTTGTTGTTGAGCATCACATTGACAGCATCTGTACAGACTCTTCTACCTTTCAGAAAGCCTATAAGTTATTTTAGAGATGGAAAGTATTTTAGACAGTAAATGAAGAAAAAATGTTGAGCTGACAGACAAATAGCAAGATTCTGCCAGATATTGTGACTGTTTGCATTGCTAGCTGGTTGAGAAGTAGAAAAATGAGTCTGTCGATTTTGTTACTGACAAGTGCATAATTCACTTCCTAAGTAAACTCAATTAGAGGCATAGCTATGGATGGGGAAGGCCTAAAGCTAGATTATGGTCTATAAATGGATTAGAACCTGATAACTGTATAATGGAGACTAAGTAGCTACTTCTGTTATCTTAGGAGTAGCAAGAGGTGCTTGGAAAAGCAGTTATTCAATATTAATCATGGACTACCTTTGTGACAGAGCATTGCTTTCTGTGATTTATCCAACCAGAGCACAAATGTTGTTAAATAATTGTCATAAGTTCAAGAAATATATGCAGCTTGTCACAGTTTAATTTAAATCCAGGCTTTGCTGTATAGCTGGAATAATCTTCTGTATCTTCTCCTTTTCATTGCCTGCTTTTAAAGAGAAACCCAGTATTTCTTTTCATAGCTCTCTGGCAGAATTCTGCAGTGCCTTACATCAACAGAATGTCAAAGAGCTGTATTTCCTATCTTGAGCTGCGTTTCTTATATGGCCAAGTCTTTTGTGTCATAGTGAAATTCAGAACTAGCCCTATAATTTTTTTCCAGAATACCTGCTCATTTAACCTTTAGCAAAGTTAAAATGGTGACTTGCATCTATTTTCTGTGAGTGACTCTTGTACAGTTGCCCTGGTGCTGATGAGCAGTAAGCTGCACTGCCACTTATTCTGTAAATAAATAATGGTGATTTTACTTTGGTTTAATGAGCAATGTCCAGGCATACGAGAAAGCAAGGGACAAAGAACAGAGGAAAGTTTGGAGCAGAGCAGAAGTGATCAGGTGTCAAGGTTCTGCAGAAGCACAGAGAAGCTGGTCAAGAACTTGGTGAAGTGTTAAAGAAGCAAAGATTTGGACAACAACCAGGAATGAGAAGGGCAGCCAGACTGGCAGGAAAGGCAGCTGGAAATGGGGGTGGAGCAGATGAATTTAAAGCTACTTCGACATTGCAGTTCCCACTGCCTTGAACTGAAACTGGGGTCTAGCTTTCAGTTATAGGGAAACAGAGAAAATTGCATTTCTGTTGCCACTTTTTTTCACAAGTCACTTTGTTACTTACAAAATAACTTTTTTTGAGGTATGGTTCTAAAAACATACCAAGAACAAGCCACCCACTAAGCTAATATATGCAAGATTAGGGGAAATTCCATACTTAGGGGAAATGGAAACATTTTTTACAGAGCTTCAGTTGTTGGCTGCTTGAGATTGCTTAAGGGTTTAAGACGCTAGATTAAAACGCAAAGAATTATAGCTGTGGGAAGTGAACAGTAAAGATCTGTTATATGCAAATACATCACACTTCTGCTCTGTTTCACTGGCTATTATTTCCATATGTGTGTGCATGTAGCAACTGTAAGAACTATACATTATAGTAAAAACAATTATAAAAATGTCTTTTCATTCATGTTTTGGTAACTTAAACTGAGCATTGCACCTCTTCCTGTTTATGTGATCAGGGAAATGTCCACATGGTAGAACTAGGTTCCCTCTTAGAGGACACAAAAGACAGATTATTCTGGCACACTAGAAGAAAAATAAATTCTTGTTTCAGCTGTGAAGAACAAAGAGAAGACATTTGAAAAATAAATCTAACAGAACCCCAGTTGATTTGCATTTGCTGCAGGTCTGTACAGGGATTTACATAATTTTTGAGGAAAAATCACTTTTGAAAGCCATGAATTATAACTCCAAGAACTGAATGCAACAGATTGATTATTAAAACACAGCTCAGTCAGAGAAGCAATTTGATCACGGGACAGAATTTTAAAATTGAATATTTCATTCACATTTAAAGAAAGGTTCTCAAAATCAAGAGCAGTGGGTACTCTCACAGACATGATTAATCTTTACTTTAAAATAAAATAAATTTTTCTTGCACATTTGATATTCATCCACTAAGGATAGGATACACTAAGAATAGGACAGATCGGTCTCAGCTGTGAAATTTAGATCTGGGTCTAAACAAAGATCAGATGAGTTGAGGCCTGAGTTTTGATGTAGTTCTTTACAGAAATAACATTCAGTTGAGAAGCTGTGATTTGAATGCACCAGATTTTGATGACATTTATATTCAGACAAGTTTTTGTATGACATGAATATTTCAGGACTAGAGGACCTGCATAAACTCAGACATATATCTATATGTTACACATAAAATACTCCCCAAAATATTTGAAAGTTGCATCAGTTCACTAGCTTAAAAAGAATCTTGTAATCTTGAGTCTTGTCCACAGAATTTCATCCTGGGTTTACTCAGGAAAAGTTAAGGCTGCACTTAGAGAGCACCGCACCAAATGTCAAAATATTAATGAATCAGAAGTACAAAAAATAAATTACATTTTGTATGGTCTTACTATTTTTCATTTCTGCAATACCTTCAGAAAACTCACTCTTTTACTTGCTGTTCAGCAAATAATGCACTAGACATTGAAATGTCTGTGTCATACAATGCATTTAAATGACTTTATCCTATTTTTATCCTGAATTGAAAAGAAAGACAGTCTTGCTAAAATATATAGCACTTAAAATAGCCATCTCAGCATTTTGCAGAATGCTATCATATGAAAAATATTGATATTCTGTTTCTTTTTGATTGGAGTTAAAAAAGCCCCAAATTCAGTTAATGTTCTCTAATGCAAAAAATCCCTTGTGAAAGGCACTCTTCACAGAAAGCAGACAGAATTTGGAATTCTTACAGGAAATTCAAGTAATCTTTTTAACCCTATATGCAGAAGACAGCATAAGGATGGGAGAAGAAATACAACCCAGACTCTGAATGATGAAAGAGCATAGAGACAAAAAGACTTGCTCTTTATCACTCCACTTATCCAGTTCTTCCAGTTACCTCCCATTTTGTAGTCAAAGTGCTTTGCCAGTTTTTCATTATACTTCCTTAAGGTCAACTGTCAACTCATCTGTTATTATCATGTCTACATAAATAAGTTTTGTTGTTCCTTCCAAACAACTCTGCTAAGATCAGGGCTCCATATCCTTCCTGTTTGTTCTCTAAAACGTGACAGGGATGTTTTTTCTTCTAATCTCACCAAGCTGCCTTCCCTCAGTATCCATGTCATAAATTAGTAACTTGAAATCATCAAAGCCTGAGAGTCTTACTGACTGATCAAGTATTAGAGAACAGATCCTCTATATCAGACCCTTTATCTGACTGCTGTCTAAACACAGTACATAAATTGAAGCATTACATCTCCCTGCCACCCTCTGGACCTGTTCCAACAGGTCCATGTCCTTCTTATGCTGGGGATACCAAAGCTGGACACTGTACTCCAGGTGGGGTCTCACAAGAGCAGAGTAGAGCAGCAGAAGCACCTCCCTTGACCTGCTGGCCATGCTTCTTTTGATGCAGCCCAGGATATGGTTGGCTTTCTGGGTTGTGAGCGCACATTGCTGGGTCATGCTGAGCTTCTCATCAACCAACATCGCCAAGTCTTTCTCCTCAGGGCTGCTCTCAGTCCCTTCTCCACCCAACCTGTATTTGTGCTTGGGATTGCCCTGACCCATCAAAACCCAAGAGAATTAATGACAATTCCAGAATCACTGACAAGTTGAGACCCATTGACAGATGTTTTCATTAAAAGTACATTGAATACAAAAACGCCTTTACTACTGGCCTGAAGGCCGTCTCTGTCTTTCAGCCTATTAAAAAAAGATATTAGTGCCGCTGTTTCTGGGTAGATTCAGCAAAAACATGTAAGCTCCTGTTCTCCTTATACATTAACGGGTTTTTTTACAATAAGTTTAAATATATAAAAAGTGCACACAATAGCAGAGGTGTTTATGAGACTGATGACAACATGATGTAATTTATTGCCTTTAAAGGAATGCATAAAAATTCTCCAGGATTCATTTGGAAAAAAATGAGATTGATAGTATCAGCTTCAATTCCATATAAATTTTCCTTTTTGTGTTGTTGGATATTGTTTCATATTTTTCCTATTCATATTGTTGGAAACCACTGCTGTGCCTTGTTTTGTATATTTTGCACGTCTCTCTTAGAGAAGATACATTTCCATGATGGTTGAAGAGATTCCTGTAAGAATATATTTCTTAACTATCTCTCTTGGGATGCCATATAGCATAACTAACTACTTAGATTCTCCAATGAAAAATGGTCTAATAATACATATTACAGACTGCCACTGTTAATAGACAATGAGAATTGACTGTAAAGTTGAGTGAGACAGAATTCTCTTAGAAGAGAAAAAAATAGGATACAACATCTTTGCTTCAATGGAATATATATACGGACAGTAGCATGTGATAAATGTCTAAATTGCATTTTACTGTGTATTCTCGCATTGGTATTTACAAGGGAGTAGCTAGCTAACTGTTACAAATTCACACTGCAGTTCTGTTCTTACATCTCAGCACATAACACCTTTAAAACAATGGCAATCTAGATGATACTGAGAAAAATCTACAAGTGTGCCCAGGACAGATATTGGTTCCCTTTATTTACTTACTTTTCTGCATCTTGATTCACAGGATACTTGTGCACACATTCAAAACTTATGCCTCTTCAAATGCTTATTTGAATTATAGAGTGCATGATTGTTCTGAGAAAGATATTTACAAATTGAGTAGCACATTAATTGACAACTGATCTTAGAGGAAATAATATGTAAGAGGAGTACTGCTGGTAGAAGCCAGTTTAAAATATTCATATGGCTATTGAGGAAGGCTAAGCAACAATTTCATGAGGATGAAGAGAAAGAACTGGAGAAAGAACATGTTACTGTTAAGCCAGCAACTAGAGTGAATACCATACCAGCTGCTCCCATTAAAGATCACACTTCATATAGTTTGTCTCAAAAAGTGTAAGTTTCTGATTTCCCGTAAAGTTTTTTTTGTCTGTATGTGGGTGTGCCTGAGTGAAATCAGCAGGCAATTTGGTGAATTGTCATTCTTTGTGCAAAACAAGTGTAAGGCTGGAAAAGCAGATTAATGCAGGACACGGAAAAGCCTCCAACATAGACTTGCTCGGGTCACTCTCAGATCTCCACCTGCACAATACCCATTTGAGGAAAAGGAAAATAAAAAGAATAACCAAGCTAGAGTTTGCTGACAAGTGCAGACTCAGGCTGTGCGTGTCTCTATTTTCAAACACAGGAGTATCTTTTTGAAGGTTTACAGTGGGAAGAGAGCTTCTGAAGTACTGAAGTAGCAGATGGAAGCAGCGGATTAAGATAGGAGCGATGGGGTAGTTTAGGGTAGCGAAGAGCAACAAACCTCCCCGCTCTGGATGACACGAGACACCGTGAGCCCAGTAACAGCAGAAGCTGGGAGGAGAACAGTGGGTAGCAACTGCCTTGGAGCTTGAGAGGTATTTGGAAAAAGAAGCAGGAGGAGTCACAGGCATGCAGCCAAGTGCATCAGAAAGGACTAGTTGCGGTTAAAGATCTGTATCTGGTCAGCTGCCACAATGATAGGCCCTGTTATGGCCATTAAAAAAGAGAAACCACAGCTGCACAGTGTCCAAAAGAGTTTGGAGCTGCACACACAAATCAGAAAGAGAACAAAAAGCAGCACTGCTGAATCAGTTGGGATGTTTCTTTCCCTGTATTTTTTTGTCTGTTCTGAGCCTTGGAGAATATCTTTGCAAACTGACATGCAGCACAGGCAGCTCTCTCCAGCTTTTTCAGGCTCTCAGCGTTCCCTATCCTGAAATATGCTGGCTATTAAAAAGCTTTTAAATTCTTATTTTAGAGGTGCTCAGCCCTTCAATCTCCAATCAGCTCAAAGGCAATTGCAAATAAATCTTCCTAAAATTGTATTTAGGTGAAAATAATTCAATTATCTTTCAGTCGCAAAGCTTCAGTCACTTATTTTTCATTGCAGACTGACAGATTTTCTTTCATTTTTTGCCAATAAAAATTTATCACAATAATGTAATTGTTTTACTCTCAAATTAGAAAAAAAGTCATGAAATAACAGAAAAAATACCCACTTCCTTCTCTCCTGTTCTGTGTTTCTTGGAAGCCATTTGTTTAGCTTTCTTTCTGTTTGTTTTCTTTTCATCTTTGTGAATTCAAAGTTTCAAGTATACAATAAGAAATCCTAGTCCTGCAGTTTCCTTTCAGGCAAGTTAATTTATCTGACATGTGGGCTACCCCAAGGTTAAATCTTTGTCATCAAAGCTGTGAATCCTATGTGAGCAAGGTCCTGTTCCCATTGGAGTTAATGTTGTTTGGTGCAGACATAGGGCCTACCTCTTAGGAGCAATTTGAAGAGGAAATACTGCTAATTTAGAGAAAACCTGAAGATTGGAACAATAGTTTTAAAAAGATGAATCAAGAATCCTAAACAGAACAAGTTATTTAAATTTAGACATTCAAACAAGTCTAATTTCATGTGCTGGAAATTATGAGTAGCTACTAGAAGCTTTTGCATTTTGGAGCATATAATCTCCAGAGACTATGATCAGAAAAAAGGTGATGGTGATTCTGTCTCCCATGCTGACACAGACTATTCTAGCTCTTCAGATCAAAAACGTTGTGCAGGAAGAAAGCACTATTTGTAACAATGATGAGAATTAGAAATAAGCTATATTAATAGTTTCCTATCTGTCGAGAGGGAAAAGTCAGAAGTATGGTCAATGGAGACGCTTTCACTCTTTTGCTACTAAATAAAGTTTAAATTTAAAGGATACATTCCCTAATAAACTTTTACTTAAATGTCAGAACATATTGCTGCTTCAAAGCAGAGTTTCAATATGTAAAAAGGTCATCCTTAGACTCTCTGTATGCCTTCTCTTTAGTGTTAAAAAGTAGACACAAGAGATGCAGCTTTAAAATCACTATGGGAACCGGAGTCACCTGTGCATCCCAGAAGTCCTTCACATTAATGTTTTGTCAAACTCATCACAAAGATAGGGACTAAAACCACTGAAATTAAGGTTTTAGAGACAATACACATATTTGTCAGGTCACTGTTTCTTCAACAGAGTTCACTTGAATGTGACAAACAGCCTCTGTGCCTGCCAAATATATTGCTCTACTTTCTGCATTGAAACATTCCTTTGGCACAATGGGTTCCAAATATTGCGGAGGCAGAAGGCTCAGAGTTATCATACAAATAGCGTTGATACCTTTTACACACCTATTTTACTCTATCAAGGATAAGTACAAATGGAAGGGGGCAAAGGAAGAAAATTTGAAAGTATAACAAGAATTCTGAATAAAAAAGGGTTTCTCTTGCAAGATCATGTTTCTTCTTCAGTTACTGCTAATTAGTATTAGAGGAAATTAATATGAAGTGCCAGTTCTGAAATAAAAGAAGAATGGGTACTTGCTTCATTTTTCCTTTGAAAAATATATTTATTATTCATTTCTTGCAGCCATTTTTAGACTATTAAATGAAAAAAGGTCAATAAACTTTGGTTTGAGGTACACCAGATAACTGTCACTTTTTCCCTCCTCTCATACTTCACCTCCCAATATTGCCTTTAATACCTACTTCTCCTTATTATTTACCTCCTACAAATTTATAAAAAAAGGATATGGCTTATCATACATTGAGACATGGCCTGCCAGAATTGGTAGGTATTGGTCCTTAACAAAATGCTCTAGCTGATCTTCCAGGTCACTAATGGGTCCATACACCCAACAGCACTGGAACGACAGTCTCTTGGAAATCACTGGTAGAGATTTGAAGCCAAATGCAAATGTGTGATGGTCTAGCATAGATGATCCTGCATTAGGGACTAGAAAAGTTTTACCAGAGTACAGAAAATTTTTAAAGAATCCTATTCTACAAAATACTTTTCATGACTGCCCTGACTTGTGGTCTGACATGCGACATCCCTCTGTCCTCCTCCAAGGAACGGAGCTCTAAGGAAGGCAGATGGACAAATAACAAGTGAATTCCAGGTCAACATCAATCCATTCATGGTTCATGGTTGAGATGCATGTCAATGGAAATTTTCTTTGTCTTTTTAGCATTGGAAGTATCGAAACACATGATTCTTCTGGAAAGGGGAAAAACCAAAGATTCAGTCAGCTAATGGGAACATAAACTGCTGAGATCAAAATGTCAGTACAAGCACTTGGTCTGAAATATGGCATCCTAATCACTGGAACTGATGGCTGAGAAGAGAACCATTTCACATCTGACAGAGGAAAATGTAATTACTATAAAAGTTGTGATAGGGCAGGTAAATGACTTGCCCCCAAATTTATAAAGTCAAACCTAGTTAATTATATCTCAGCTAATAAAAACAGCAGTGATAAGACTGTTACAGATTGGTGAAAAATTAATGAAGTCTTTAATGAACTTTATGGCAAATTACATAAATCAGAGCTAACTTAATAAAAGCCCAGAAGATTTTTAGTAGTGATTAGATTTTTCAATTGCTGAAAGATAAAGAAAATAACTCTACTAAAATCCTCTCTTCTGTACTGGAAGTTCTGAAAGACATTAAAGTAGTGGAAACAGATAGTGCCAATGAATGATATGTTCAACAGTGAGATCATTAAATAAGCTTAGAGTTTTATTTTTAAATGGTCATTTGCAGAGCTGACCAGAGAGTATTTTGAAAACCCTGCATATCAAACAACAAAGTCAATGTTTCTTTTCTGATGCATATGAGGAAACATTTGTGCATGCTGTGTAGACACACACATATAAAACAATACTTTTCACAGAGTCAAGGTTTTTGCTGGACTTGCAGTAAGTGATAAGCAGACTGTTTGCAGAATTGTGTCAATGATTATTTTAAAAAACCCCGAAACCCTGAAGAGGAACAAAAGGCAAATTCAGTTTTCAACAGAGACAAGTCAGATTCCAAGCACTTCAGCAAATTATGGCTCCTCACAGCACTACTATGAGATAACTTTGCATTAAATGTCCAAGTGTTTGTATGTATTGTATATATTTGTAAATAGGCAAAAATTTCAACAGGGAGGTTTAGGAATAGGCACAGACAGCGCTTGTTTTCATTACATGTTAATATGCTTAGAAACTTAGCTTTTCTTTTGCCTCTGAGACTGTACTTGCAATTAAATCATCAAGAATCATACGGTGGAAATTTATTTCAGATTCAGAGAAGAGCCTAAGCCTCCTGCGGGTTTTTCTAATTTGTGTTACTTATCAGGGGCTAGTAAGGGAGAGGGGGATAAGATGAAAAAAATATTGTGCCCTATCTCCTAAACTGTGCCAAGAAGCTTTGACATGCCAAATTAGTCACATGAGAATCACAGAAGAAGTCATTAAAAAGCCTGGCTTATTTCTGAATTTATCAAACTGGTGAAAAGAAGTAGTCCTCCTTCATTTTCAGAGTGCCAGAGTTGTACCAGAAATAATATTCTAAACAACAACTATGTCTGAGCTTATACAAATGGAGAAATCCATTACAGGAGCTAAGGGTATCATGAAAGGGTGAATGAAGGACAGGTTTTGTGGTTTGCTTGCAGCAAGAGGGCACTGAAGAGCTGTAAGACCATCATATAACTTCTAGAGGCAATGACTTTCTCTTACAGGTTTATAAAAAACACTCCACTCCACCAATAAATGTTGGCACTCCATACACTCCACAGCACATGTAGTCACATCACAGCATCAGAGATCCCTCTTAAGCCTTCCATATTTCCAACAGCAACCCAGCAAACCTGTTTTCTGGCTACCTGTAGAGACTGCAGATAAGCATAATGAGAACATATTGAGTGACTCCATTCCTTGTGGTTTGTTGGTGGTTGAATTCACCAAGCAAAAGTCAAACAAAATATTTCCCTAGAGTGCTGCAAATCAGTTAATAAAGTATCATATAGGAGTTGCCAGCTTAATACTTCCTAAATAATGGTAGACTGCCTTTTCCCTTTTTTAACCTTGGTTTCAATTTCTCCTTTGAATCATAAAGCAACATTTTGGGAAATTTCCTCTTTCAACCCCAAATTATAGCATGAAGCCTTCACACAAACTAATCCTCAGTAACTTAATATGACCTTATAAAAAAAGACTTGTCCAGACACTGCCAACCATGAAGACTGTCTAATAAAAAGATGGGAGTTCAGATGTTGAATTTTATCTTAATCATTGACAAATAATCCAGAACCCACATTAATAAGATCTCTTGAATGCTAGGCATTTTGTGACATGAGATTATACAGGTGTTACCATTTTGTTCAGTAAGCGTGTCATGCTCTGATGCATCCAGAGCAATAAAGTGCAGCAGAGTAATAAAGAAAAAAATTGTTTTAATAACACCTCCTCAGCAGGACAACTGACCGCTCAGAGGACATTTGTCTTTAGAGAAGGAGGCTTTTAAAATTACCTCTGAGCACTGCTACAGGAAAGGAGACCAGGAGAAGAGTTCTGCTGTTCGTACTCCATACTGTGAGGAAGACAGCAGAAAGTGGGAGGCTTGTTGCAGACTTGGAGTACAAAGCTGACTGAGTATAAATCAGTAAGGTCTTTCTCCTAAAACAGATTGTACAGAAGTGCTTCCCACCCCAGCCATAGGAAGGAAAGAGGAAGAGTTTTCAAAGCAGCAGTTCCATTTCTTACACATATGGCTGACCTTTCAGCTAATGCCCAGGGAATTTGTGCTGTCCCTAATCTTGGAGGCTTTCAAAACTCAACTGGATAAAGCCCCAGGTAACCTGGTCTGATAGCTGACTGCTTTGAGCAGAAGACCTGATTAGAGACCTCCTGAAGTCCACCCCAACCAAAATTATCCGATGACTCTGTATCAGAGTGGCACAGATATGCAATTTTCCTTTAAGACTATCCTTATAGCTCTCATTTCAAAAGAAGTTGAGAAGTGCGTTCAAACTATCTGTATATAAATGTGTGCTCCATGCAGAATTTTGCTGTAACCATGGCAACTTCCATTGAGAGAGACATTCATTGTAAATCTATAAGGATCTCATTTAGAAGAGATTTAGTTGTACTAGTCACCAATTTATGAATATTCCAATCATGTAAAAAACACCCCAGTTTCTTACAGAATTGTTTTTAAATAGTGCAGCTCTGTGAATAAAAATGCTATCAGAAACATTCACATTGAACATATCAACAACACTGCATCCTGCTGCACAGATAACACAGCTTGCATGATAACGTTGACTGTAGGTTACAATTCTGTTGGATACCTTCATGGAAAAGGAAGAAACATCGTAAGTTTTAGAGGTGGCTGTTTTCTTCATCTTGCCAGAGGGTTTAAAGCAATTAGTTGCATTTCATCAATATCACAGTCTCTTAAAGACCATACACTTGTCCTATTTTCTCATTTATCTTCCATTTAGTACAGTGGTTCAGAGCTGTGCTTTAGAATTTGAGATATAACCTACACCTCATTTTTAAACTAAAACCAGTCCTATCCCGCTGTGATCCCACTTTTCTAAACAGGTCACTCTCTTATTTTTGAAAGGCAGCAGTATGCGACTTTGGGCATTTTTCCCCCCCTCAAGTGCATGAAGGAAAGGGAAGATGGAGATTTTAAAAGTGTAACAGATGCAGTGCGTGCTCAGCCCAAAGAATGAGTGCATCTAAACGTACCCATGTCTCTGGCTTCAGTCAGGGTCTTATTAAAGTCTGTACCAGCAACCTTTCAAAACTGTTCATTGATTTTTGGCACTCTGCATTTTGGAAACCACAATTTGTCACCTTACATGATTATTATCCACAAACTCAGAGCACTTCCCACAGCCCTTCCCTCTCACCTGGAGAACTGCCACTGAAACACAGGCTGGAGTTGTTCTCTCCCATACATGCACCCAACTGAAGCACGGTTGGATGGCTGTATCTGGTTTAAGGTACATATTAGATGTCCATGTGTTTTTAGCCAGTGCCTTTGGAACTTTAAGACTAGTAACGAGTTCACATTTTTAAGTTTTCCTGAAATAAAGGAACGGTTTTTTTTTTTATATTATGTCAGTCTTTTTACTTTTATTGGAAATAGATGAGTGAAAGGCATACCCATCTTATGGGATGGATGTGTTGAACAAGTTTTCATTTAAACATAGGTGCTGTGGCATGCAGTAGTTATGAACTAGAATTTCTTTGTATTCCATAAACTCGAATCTGAAAGTTTCTAAGAGCAGCCGTTCTTCCACTGAGACAAGAACCATTTTGCTCTGACTGAGGTTCACAGCATTCACACATGCAGTGCTTCCTCATGGGAATATCAACTTTTGTTTCTTTCACAGTGTTCATGAAAGCCAGATCAAAAATATGCAGTTCCCCTTTGTTATGGAAAACAAAACAGTGATGCTGCAGCTGGTTAACTGAGCGGTAAAGCCCAGGGATAGGATCAATTCCCTGTGCTTTCCTTCTGTCACCTGCCAAGCCAAGGGAGTACAAGACTATATTGAAAAAAAAAGGGGTTCTGAGCTCTACTTTTAAAAACTTTCCTCTGCTCAGGGCCCATCCTTTCAGTTTGGTTTCCAGTTCCAGTCTCTCTGCATGAATGTATTCAGATATTAATATCAGCTTTACTATAGAGCACCAAACAACCATTTAGCTGCTGTATCTCATAAGGCCGGGCAGCGGGGGGAGCTGATCTGATTGCACATGAATTTCACGCGGCTGTTCCTCTGTAGAATGGAAGTAACTGTACCAGACAGTTGCACAAAATATGTAATTGTATAACTTATCTTGGCTATTGTAAGAGCCACGTTTGGGAATAAGTAGAACACACTGAAGCCTTCAAAGCCAGCACCTACAGTAACACGATTACATCAGAATCTCAGATGTGTTAATAGGAAAATAAGACAATGTTTCTAGCCCTTAATTATGAAAAAAAGCCGGAAAGCCTGAAGGCACCTCTGTCATGGTACTGAAATACGCTAAAAACCTAGGCTGCCTTAATTTGGCCCCGGGAGTCATGCCCATCTTTACTACCTAATTAATTGTAAAGATGAGCTTGGAGGAAGTGCAATTATCTGTATTTTCTGCTGAGTTTCAAGGTATTTGGCAAAGAGATAGGCAAAATTTTGTATTTGCTGAGCAGGAAATTTGTCACTTATCATTTCAGGAAGTTAAAAGCATTTGCAAATTTGGCAAATAATTTCAGTCAAAGAAAGTAGGGAATTTTACAAGAAATGTTTCAATTTAGAACATAGCTTTGTTCAAAATAGCACTTTCCATTTTTAAGTAGACTCTTTTTAAAAAAAAGACAAAAGATTTTGAACCAAAATAACACTTCATTTGGTCTACAATATCATGTTTTGCATTCTGCCAAAAGATCCTGCAATATTTCGTCTCTTTGCAATCAGAAATAATTTCCTCCATCAACACTTTTCACCTAGGCCACAAAATTCACATCCAGCATGAGTCCGGTGTGGCTCGTTCCTGATACAACAGCCACTTGTATGTTAAAATGCAAAATCTAATGCAGACACTCCCAAAACTCAAAGATATTCAAATACAGTCTTGTTCAGAGCACCTCCCATGATAAGTATTTTTCAATTTCTAATTAAAGACTTTTTAAACTAGTAAAACTCTACCATTTTAAATAGCCTGGTGTTTGTTTTGAGCTTATGTGGCTAGGATGCTGCAGCAGTTGGCAGATGATGGAGTGGTCCCTTCAGAGGAATGTTACCTTTAGTAGAATGTTCCTGGTCACACTAGAGTAGTCATGCACAACACCGCTGCGCAGGGCAGAGGTTTTTAGAAATCAGTTGCTGCTGCCCAAGTGTCAAACTTCTCTGAGATAGTACTAACATCAATCAGAAAAACAACAAATTCCAGTTGCTGAAAGCAGCTTCAGTGTACAGAGATGGATTTACTTCTCTGAAAGGAACGAATATAATGCAGTAACCATTGTAGAAAATAACAAATGAGGTAAAAGAAAATAAATAAATTGGTCATTTGGGCCCAAGATTTTAGGAAGCTTTGGAAAGAGTTTTAAACACAAAACTTGCTCAAGAAAAAATGTCAGTAATGCCACTGCAGTGGCAATGTTGGTTCTGGTTGAATTGAAAGTAATTTGAAACTGAAAAACAGTAGCAGTACATGGACACTGAAGAGCTAATCAGGCAAGGAATCCAAGGAACTCATCCACATGAGAAAACCACTCCTGAGTAGATAACCCTTCTTAACTCTTATTCTAGAGCTTAAAATGCCTTATTCTGGACTCAGAGACTCTGAACTGGATTAAAAAGCACTATTTTTCTGGTATAAGAATTTGCAGTAAGAATTAATCAGAAATAATTTAAAAGCTGGTTTTACAGAAATTAAGGACTGTGTAGAAAAATTCTAACTGAACAGTCCAAGCCTAACCCTTCTTATGAACTTCAGTTACAAGATTGCAGAGGGTCATCCACCACTATTGGAAACTGGGAAAAAGCAGTTAAGATGCAGCAAAGATGCACCAAGACCCCAAGCGCAGACATAGGGAGGTTGTGCTCGTAACTAAGTGGAACAATGTCAAGAGAACACTCCCTATACAGACTTGGTGTTTCTCTTCTGTAAAAGGTTGCAACAAAACACAAAAGTGTGTAGACCTCCAGATGAATTTAATAAAGCAAAATGAAATTTTACTACAGAACTCATGAAGAATTTAATAACCCAAAGGGAAATTGGGAAAAAATAGAGAGACCTTTTCTTCCTCTCCCTCCTCGTCCTTAAGCTCTCAAAGGGAAAGATCTTTGAGACTAGACCTTTGCTCCCAAGTTTTAAACAGGCTGTTGCAGCATATTATTTAGGCTATTTATATGTTCGACTATTTAATTTGCCCCAAGAGTGACGAAGCCCTGTGAAGAATTCCTTATATGCCTGATGACAGTAAACAATATCGAAGGATGAAAGAACCTCCTGGGCTATGTAGGCAACAAAATATTTCTCAGTTGTGGGAAATAAGACAAAATGAAAGCATTTTTTCTGAATTCTGATATCTGAAACCAACATCGATTTAATAATGTTTGGCCCTAATCTCTCTCCAATGCAGCTTCGCTGAATTGGCAATGTCTTCTGGTCTTCTGAATGTGTAAGAAGTTTACAGAGACAAGGATGTAATTGATTTTAGATGACAATCTTTAATTCTTTTAAGAATGCATAAGACTGTTTCAAAGTTGATGAAAATACTACTCAATAGTTCAAGATTTTCCAAAGTATTTCCACTCACATTTACAGTAAGATTAACAGAAGAGTTCTGAGTACACTAAACAATGATTTTCCTTGATGTAGCATAACCACGAAAAGGTTTGAGGTTGTTGAAAGCATATTAAGACTGGTTCATCTATTTTGGGATGCAGGAATTTATTCAAATGCCTGTTCTTTCAATTTTCTATTTATGCCAGTCTCTCTTTTATGAAAAATGCAAAGAACACCTTTGTTGAGTGTCCTGCTAAATAAAAACAGAAGTAAACAGGGGTAAAAGAAACTTGGTATATGTGAAAAATGGTGAAATAAAATTTTATGAACTCCTTCTCTCTAAAAATTACAATCTGCAATTAATTTTTCCCCCAAGAAATTTGAGTACAAGTGGCTCATGCACAGAGATACCACTGATTTTCAAGCCTTGAAATGTGTAAGAATCTAAGCATAAGAAAAAATGCAGCATCCACTTGTAAAAGTGGAAAGACTGTGTTGATTAGTAGTACTTCTTAGTGTGGTGAAGAAGTGGAAAACCTAGGAAAAAATGGGCAGTTTATTGTCCTGTTTTCTCATACAAGGCAGTTTATTTCCTGTAGGAAAAGGAGTTAAAATTTTTACTTTTCAGTCCTTCATTAATGATTCTTTTTCTTTTCCTCTCTCCCCTTTGTGAGTAGGGTACTGCTCTAATGTTAACATGCACAGCATGATGATTTCATTAAATGGTTTGCTAAGACCTCATACATAATCACCTCATTGAAAAATAATGAATAGTCATTTATGTCTTGTCAATTAGTAATGTGCAATAAGAAGGACTGATATTGGTTTAACCCTTACACATACCTGAAGTGGTGAATGCAAATTGGTGAGAGTTGGAAAAAGCAGCTAGACTACCAATGGCATACTTAGAGTTTGGCTATTACATATTAAGTAGATAATGCCCAATTGAGAATTTAGTCTCGTGTCATATATCAATTATATATCATTAAGAGATACAAATTTAGATTTTGTTTTATTTTATTTATTGACGATGCACAATTGCCAGCTGCTCAGATGCTTTTAGGTTCCTTAAGACATTTCCCTTAAGTGTCTTCTAAATTGGTAGATACAGAATTTCTATGGAAAGCTGTACACATTTACTTATCTTGGGAGAAAAATGATAGTATGGTATTGGTACAGAAAGGATAGATTGTTTTTCCTTTGTATTTTATAATTCTCCCTTAAGATTATGGTAATGAGTCTTTAACAGATAAGCCCATAAAATCCTTTGAAAACAGCAAAGAGTAGTTTAAAATAAAGAAGAACAAAGGCAAATGAGGGCTTCCTATAGTTGAGGTTTAGCATCTCTGATGATGCCTGCCTTAAAACAGAATATGTAAGTACAGAAAAGATGAGACTGTTTTGTCACTAGGCAAAAGGATATTTTATTCACAAGGAAACAGGATAACTATCTTGCAAAATCCTAAACCAACAAATGGTAACTTAGCTTGATCCAGCTTCTTAACCCAAAGACCAGCTCATAACTCTCAGCTACAGAGTGAGAGACCACTTGTTGCTACTTGCCTTCATTAGGGTTTAAGGATAACTTTTTCTCAATTTATTAAGAGCATACACAAGGACATACTGAGAGTCTCAAAAAAAAGCTGTACCAATACTATACAAATAGGACCTACAGAGACTCCTTGAAAATATATGAGCCAAGAATTCACATAACTTGCCTTCAGCATCAACCACACTAGCTTTTAAGTCATGCTGGAAAAATTGGCCCTGCCCATGGCTTTTGAAAGCACAAACTGTATAAAATCTTTTCTAAGATTTCCTGGAAAGTCTGGTGTGCCACTACTCGAGTACCAGGCACAGAAATTACTAGAAATGTCATGCATCATATCCATTTTGCTGGGGTCAATGGAGAGAGCTTACCAGAAACGTACATTTGATTGGACTTTTTTTTAAAAAAAAAAAATAAGGCATTAAAAAAACCTGACAGTTCTAAAGTGTTCTTGATAATACTGTAAAATTTCACGGTCACTTTGTTACAGCTGATTTGATTGGCACCTCAAGGGAGGCCAGTCAATATTAAACAGCTCTCAGCCTTTTTTTCTGTCAGAGATTCAGTGCTTTTGATGGATTCAGAGACTGTTTCATATGATATTTTATTAACTTCTGCAAACTGTATGAAAACAATTCAAAATATCTCTTAGATAAAACAGCTTTAGCAAGAGCTAAACTGAGTCCCACGATTCAGCAATATCCCATATGGCACCTCATATGTTGCAAAACCTGCCTGGATTTTGAAAGGTAAGGTGATTTTTTTTCTTGTAGGACTTCAATCTGCATTACAGCAAACCAAACACAAGAATGCTCTCCTTCCTGGCTTTCCATCTTGGAAAAATGCTATTTGTATGTTGCTCTATGCTTACAACACCATGAAATAAATTTAGTACTTATCTTCCAGTGACTACTGCTAGGGGTCTTGGAACTCTCTTGATATTTGCAGGCATGAACCACTGAAGAACTTGGCTTATGAATAACTATATAATAAAACTCTACTTCCTATTGCAAATGGAGATAAACAGCATCATCACAAAATACCTCCTGATACAATCTCCCATGCTGGCCTCAGATCTATGAGATACAGGTTTCAAATGAAAGATCTGAAACAGTCCCAGTTTGCCACCGATTGGCAACAATAATTTTTTTTCTCTCTGTTTATTCTTTGTGCTATCTCTCATGCTCTTTTGCAAAGGAAAATGGTAACATAGCTCTCAACTTGCTAAAGCATGAATGAGGAATAGCAAAATGATTTTGAATGTGGGAAATGTGAAGCCATATGGAATTCCTTTTATAGCATAAACAGCTCTTTTTACAGTCTTTCTTTGGAGATTTCTTATTAAGTAACTTTCAACATTCACAACAAGAGATCACCAAATCTCTATGGAAATCAGGTACTACCACTCCTTCTCTAAATGGAGAGCATTGAGATGCAAGGTCAGAAATGGCTGTGTATTTGCCATTACCGGCACTTGATATTTAAAACAGTCATCTGATGCTCCAAAACATAAGGTTACACTATGAGATACTATACAAAGTCACAACTAAAGAAAACACATTTATGCAGAGGTCTCTTGCAGGTGAGGAGGTAGCTGACATGACAACCAATGCTTTATGTCAGGAATTTTTACTTTTCATCTAAAATTCAAAAGTGCATGGAAAAAACCCCATGTACAAAACCCGTGCTAGCTACAACTAAAAAAAAAAATAAAAATCATGAAATTGACTATTACCAACAAACTTAATTTTGTGTTTTATAAAATTGGACTGATACTGATATCACACAAAGGTAATGGTTGCTGAGCCATTAACAGGATAAATGGAAAAATAGGTTGCCAAAGCAAGCCCAGGTAATAGGCACCCAAGGAACATTAATGAAGAGCTTCACATTTTCTGTATAAAACACATATATACACTGAAGACATACTAATTTTTTTACCTGCAAAATTGAAGCACTCACTATTAGGAGCTTCTGATTTGCAAGAAACAAAAATGTAACAGCAATGCCCAAACACAGGATTTAATGAAACAAAAAAAATCTGTGTGTTAAAATTTTGAAATCAACGAGAGCAGCAACTGGGGACATTTATATAAAATGCCTGTAGTCCCTTTATGATGATCCTGCTCTTACTTTTCCACAAAACATGGTGTGATCCCTTGCAGTTTTTTCTCACTCCATCCTGCCACATCAGCCGCTTCTGCAGCAGCAGTTGAATTACCTGAATTCTCACAACTCTACTGGCAAACTCATTTTGCTCTTCTATTTTGCTACCCTGGCAAGGGAAGTGATAATTACCGAGATCACAAGGGCACCATCTAAAAACATTGTCACCTCCCAACTCAGTGGCACAAATTTGCTTGTCCTACATGAACAGCAGAGAGCTTACTATCTATGCCAAAATTCATTTATGGAAACTATTTCATGTCTGCAGTTAAATGAGTTGCCATTCTGGGGGAAATATTAGTTATTTAAATACGATATATTTAGAAAGCATAGTGGATTGACCTAAGTAATTATTTCGTTATTCACAGACCTTTAACTGGTCTGACTTTGGCATAATTTTTAGTGCAAGCAATTACACAACTACTATTTCCCTGTGGGTAGCAGGACTGGCCATTAACTCAGAGACTTTCCAATGACTCCTATTCAAACCAACATTCATTCTGCACTCTCCACTGTTGCTCTCCCCAGTGCTCCCTTTATTAGGCTTGTCTTCTGGACAGGCACATGTTTTTTTCTGTCTGCCATTTGTCTGAGTGTGCTTTAATGCTGATTCCTTTTCCTTTGTGTTTTTGATCACAAAAATGAAAGTACTGGACTTCTGTAGACTATAGGTTTTGACTAGGATAGCCAGGATACTTGGTAAGTAAGTCTGCTTCGACTTAGTCCTTCTACTTGCCACAGAAAGCTACTCCTCAGGTTAGTAGATCTTTTCTTTCTGGAAGAACAATGATTACCTAATTTGAGAAAAATGTCTGTTCATAAGGTTACCAAGAATCATTTAATGACTGATAAGGGAGGGGACAACTATCATCAAAGCTGTTATTTTGCTGATTATATGAATGAAACCATCATTTAAAGAGCTTTCTGGCAGTAGCCTCTAATTCAAGAGTTTTGTCAATTTAGGTTTTCTCAGCAGGGTTGTAAGTGGGCTACTTCACACCTGTCCTTCATGGAGCTCTGCTGAGGAAGAAAACAGGAACAGCTTGCCATTAGTTACCTACTATTTAAAAAGAAGCGTAGGAGAAAGAAGTGTGCATTTTTCTAGCATGACTAGATTTTCTCTGCCCTGAAGATCCCTGACCCAAAAGCGTATTTTGCTGCTGATTATTTTTACTGTTCTACAGTCAAATAATTGTAGTGCAATTTGAGAACAGTGCCACACCTTCCTCAACACATAACTTATTAAAACCCAGAAATTCCTTTATTCTGGAGAAAATTAATTTTATGCAAATAATACTATATGGACAGAAAGAATCAGAGCATCAATTTGAGGATGATATTTGCTCATAAAACAGTAAGACCTTGTGTAAGTGTATTTAAAGTGAAAAATATTCAGTGACATAATCAGAACTGTTTCGAAGAGAAAAACCAAGGGGGTGTTTCAAAATCAGAGATAAAGCAGAAAAACATTTTGAAAAAAATCGCATAGGAATAAACGGCTTAACCACTTGGTGTCACTCTTAACTTGCGCTTGAGTCAGCTCAGTGTTCTATGCCAGCAGGAAACGTAGCTGTAATAAAGAAAACTGACAAACCGGGGAGGATTTCACTAGCTATATTTTGGAAACAAAATTCAGATGTTCAGAGATTTAAATAGACTGGCCTAACTATTCTCTAGAGGTTGCATGGTGGAAACATGGTTTGTAAGGACTTGCTCTCTCTGAGATAGACAACGGCCATTCGTATTCCCTGTCATTTGCAAAACGTGACGTATTAAACCCGACTGATTTGTTACCATCCCCTCTATAGTTCTTAACATGTATCACAATTGGAAGAACCCCACAGTAGCTATCTTTGTGCATTGTTTTCAATAGAAATGAACTTGCTTGAAAAAAATATCACATACCCCCTGTCTTAGTCGTCTTAGTCACTCCTGTTAATGAATTACTGCGCCTTAGTTGTAGGATTTACATGCTCTTACATGAGCAACTTGCAAACCACCAATTTTAAACTTTTTAAAATAGTAGCTTTAAAAGCTAAACTGGTAGTTGCCTTCTACGCTCTTGTAGGCCACGTTGCTAAAATAATCTGAATAGATCATACTAATGCTGACAAGTGCAAACACTACCCTATTCCATGCCAAGAAGTATCAGGCAAAACAGTCACAGCTGTCCCAGGCTTCTTGTACAGCTTTTGCACAGGATATTACCTTAGAACGCAGCGGGGAAATCACTAACTGGTTCCCACCGTGAATACGTTTTTCCCAGCTTTATGTTAGCAACAACATTTGGCTTTCAACAGCATCACCAGGAGTGTTACTGGGAGGGAGATAACTTTATTTCTCAGCAGAAATGTCACTGACAATGCACCCTTCTGTTGGCTTTGCCAATGGGATGAAGAGAATAGTAGGTGGAAAGGAAGGGGCAACAACGACCTGATCACAAACTGCTTGGAAAAAGGCAGGTACAGAGGCAGACACCGCTATTACATTCCAGCTGCTTAATTCTGCTAGTTTCCGAGGAACTGACTTTCATATTTAGTGCCCACAGAGAATTTAGAAAAGCAATATTTATAAAACAGCATACTCTTATTTATAGTGTGGCTTATTAATAAGAATTGCAAAAACAACATGCTCTGGGATTTCCAATACTTGAGTGGTAAGAAGCACACAAAAACCCAGAAGTTATGAAAAAGCCCCAGAGGTGTCCTCTGCTGGCTTCCTATTTACTGGCAGTGCTCCTGGTGTTGGGTATTTGGAAAGTATATCAAGATATTCTGAGGTGGAAGGAGAAAAAAATCCCAGAGACCTGCAGTAACTGCATAACACCTCTCTGGTTTTCATCAGAAGCTTAGTAATACAACTGTGCTTTCAAAAAAGTATCAATCTGAAATTCCTCAGATTAGTCTTTGAAGAGTATAGTAATGTTTTTGTAATTTCTTGGCACAAAAAAAATCCCAATTCTAGAGAGGTTTTGCTCTCTACAAGGCAGCGGGGTTGGGTCTGGAACTTACTTTACTTGAATCCTTCCTTTTAAGCTCACCTTCTCTCTCAACACAATATGCAGCTCTTACTTTTTCTCTTTTTTTTTTTTTTAATTTAAGTTCTTTCTCCTCATTCTGCATCTTTTCTACTGCAAAAGGTATTAGGAGAAAAGCATCTTACCTCTCCTCTTTTCTTTCCCCATCCCACCATCTTTTTAGTGCTTGATTCCATCTTTCTTCCATATGGTGATTCTGGGCACCACATGTAGTGATTTTTCCTGGTACTAACAGCAGAAAGGCAAATATGATTCCAATGCATCAGAATAGCACTACTGGTAACTCACTGAATGAGATTCAGAGCAGCAAAGAACCTGCCACCCTCTGCTTCAGCAGACACTGTCTCCCTCAATAATACCTTTACTCTCAATTCTCTACAATAGTTCATAAAGTCTCCTCTCTTGCTATCAGTCTTTCTCAATAATGTTAACCTACTTTATCTTCAGATTTTCTCCTGTGAGCTTAAAGTTTCATTCTATTTTAGCAAACAGGGACTGCAGGCAAAATAGATTGATTTGTTCAATGTTATACAATAATTCTGTGGGTTAGCAAAGAAATTAACTGAAGCCTACTGAATGACAGGCTACACCACCACATCCTTGCTACCTTCATTGGCTACCTTACACTTCTATATGGACTTTCATATTTCAGGTTCAGTTCTGATTCTGACTATGAACCTGGAATAAATCCAGTTGAGAGATGCAGCCAACAACTCACATTTCTGGAGCCAGCAAGAATGAGTGCTGCAGTGATCAGCGTTTGTTTTTGTTTTCTCATTCTATTTTGTGAAGTTTACTTCTAACACAGAGCCTGCCTTCTGGAGTTTTCCAGTTCTTCAGTCATAAATATGCCCCTATCAAGTCAACTCCTTAGTTCTTCCAACTAATGCTTGGCATCTGTAAAGCACATAGCTGCTAGACTGTACTAAGCTTAAGACAGTAATAATGCCTAATTTCATGTTCACACCTTACATCTGGCTGTACTGTAACGTAATGTTATAGAAAGCTGGTCTGTAGCATAATGACATTAGCTCCAGAATGCACAGCACCCTCGAAAAAAGGGAAGGGCCCGCAGAATGCAGTGTTCTCCATAGCTGTGCTAAGCAGTTGTGGACAAATGACTCGAGGCTCCTCCAGAAAAGTTATATGATCAGAAATGGTGTTTCACAGCAAGAGAATCCTAACCAAACTTGCTAACACAAAACATTAGTCTTTTCAGCTTATTGACAGGACAGTCATCATATTGATGCATCAAGCCAATTCTTCACTCACACAGGCTTCATCTGAATTAAAAGAACATACATAACTTGGTTAAATCAGGCACAGAAAGACAGAAGATATTCAAGAAGGCTGCTAATAGAGTCATTGTTTAATTGTTCATTTCTGACTGCTCCGTCAAAAAAATAGCATTTTGCCTTTTATTCCCAAGACTTGTGACAAAGCTTAAAACCCATCAGCTGAGACTGTCCAAATACTACCACCTTCCAGATCTTCATCTTTGCATTACAGAGGCTTTCAGCCCATCATCAGTTCCCCACAACTTAAAAGTCTTCCAGTTTAGGACTCAAATTCTTGAGTGAGGCAACCTTCCCTCAGAAAACCCTGCAGTACTTGTTACTTTGCCCTCAGTGTAAAAATAACTCAGCTAATGATGCAGAGGTACTGGAAAATAAATACCAGTGCGGGTTCATCCTAACATGTCAAGCTGATAGCTTGACAGATAGCTATGCAGCAATTGCCTTTCATGCAATACACCACCTCTGACAGAAGCCAGCAATGGGCATTTTCACTGGCACCCAGGTTGTGGGAATAGTGGGCCACATGCACAGAAGTGGACAAGTTTAGGATGATCTTCTCTGTTCTTCTCCATTTCCCTTATCACAAATCTCTTCAGTTTTTAATCTCTTGATCATCACCACCAACCCTGCTATCATCTACAGTTGCCTGTCATCACTGATCCCCAGTTTTCTGTCACTCTCCCCTCACTTTTTTTCCAGCAGGTTGTCCACCTGTTCCATCCTAGAAAACAAAGAATCAACATTGGTTGATTCAACTGGATTTTAGTGACTCAAATTAAAAGATACAAAATCCTATCAAAAACCAGGTATGATATATTACAACCATCAAGGAGAGCTCTAACACACAAATTCATGACCTCGCTGTGGGATACTTAACATTGCTGCAGGTCACCGCCTTCTAAGGTGAAGCTTTTCAGCTGCTGCAGTAGAGTTTTTTAGTATGAAGTGAAATATGATGATTTAAGTTAATCTATCAAGATGCAAGAATATGTGCCCCTGGTTTGTTGTCTCACCTACAGAAGTAACTTGAAGTTTCCAGAAGGACTAAGGGATGGTGAAAAGAGAAGAGAAACAAGCATCCAATTTTGTAGTCTTGTGAAATACATACTGAGCATCTAATATTAACGTATTTAGAGTTTGTCTTAAATCTTGAAACATGAAGATTTTCTTTTGCAGTATTTTTTGAGACTTATTCATATAACCTTTGTTATTTTAAAGAAGTTTAAAAAATCTGCCTTTTTGGAATCTAAACAAGTATTTGGCAGGTTGCAGTAAGTTTCACTGAGACGTTAAATGTTCAGTTAAAAATATTAACCAGTTATTCTGAAGACATAGATATTTTTCAATAATTTTAAAATTATGAACCTTAAGCAGGAATAAAAGTACTTGATACTCTTCAAGTGAATTCAGAGATGTGAGGGAAAGCGAAGTCTTCTATGTAGATGTTGTCATAAAAGTCCAGGACAGAGGGTATGGTTTAAACTACGTTCCTCCAGGTATAAATCCATGAGGCCCACAGATACTAATATGAGCCTTCCCTGCATCTTTATCTGCTTTCCAGGAAGATGGAAGCTCTTAGCTGCTGATCCCCACAAAGATCTATGTAGTTCAAAGAGGAGAAATTTCATCTCTTTGGTCCTAGTCATACCCTAGCTTTTATGTATTTTATGACAATTATTAAGCATGACTGCAATTATAATACTTTCATGTGTTCACGCAACGTCCCATTATTACTTTTTAATATTATTTTGTGATAGAATATTTGAGATCACTTTGTTTTCCTCATGTAATTTCATTTATTAAATTGTTTTCCTATATAATATAGAAAGTTCATTAAGAAAGCAGTAAGCTGAGGGATATTACTGAAAGAATTACTTAAAGGAAAAGTACATAGTCAATAGAAACATATTAAGTGGCGTACATCACACAACAATGATTCTTTTGCTAATACGTTAAAGTTTTATGAACTGTTTTCTTTTTGCTTATGGGCAAAGGCACTAATATTCAGTAATTTGAATTAGGGTGCATCTATATCATATAGCTTGTGTATAACTGCCTGGTCCTAAAGACATCACCAGAGCGGGAGCTGTTTATTGCTTTGCATGCTCCAGACAACCAAACATTGCATAAGTAACTTTAAAACTGGTAAGATAATAGAATTTATCATGAGGTTGAAAGCATAAAGAGAGAAAGGGACCATCCATATTAGATATTGTCTCCTTTACAAAGGAAAGATGTATTGATAAAAGCTATTAAAAACTTGAATTAATGCATATTTTATAGACTCTACAGCATTAAGAGGAAGATTAAACTTAAAGGTGGCCATTTCAGGCTTTATGCAGCACTTCATAATTTTATTTTCATCCCTTGAAGTAATATGGGTGTAATGCTAGTAGACCAATTATGTTACCAGAATGAAGTAACCACCTATAGCAGCTTTGCTTAAGATGCAAAACTGCAGAGACACCTTCTCACTAGAATTCACTGTTTTGACAGCATACACGAAAATATAATGTTTTTATAGGAGATACATTTTTTTCCTTACAAGTTTACTATTTTGGTAGATTTTGAGAGACATTAGAAATTCTCTAAGAAAACAACAGCAAGGATGAGGAACAGCAGGATTAGTTACTATAATTTAATTGAGTGAATAAGAAAGACTTGGATTATGATACAAAACCTACTGGAGTTAAAGAAAAGAGACCCACTGGCTGAGAAAAGTACCTTTACGTAAAAGTCACTCAAATTCACAGAACTAAAAGCTTGTTTCCATATTTCTGAGTGTTGGGATCCCACATGTTCAACATTTGAAAGTAGAATCTGTATTAGCAAGTCATTCAGAAACTAGAAATACTGTGGGGAAGCCAAGGAATATGAAAGGGCAGAAAGCCTAAGCCACCCCTAGATGCCTCTTGTAGGTGAAAAATCAAGGGCAGAGTAAAGGGAACAAAACTTAAGAAGAAAATGGAGGAGGTATGTTGTAAAGAAAAAATCCCATTTAAGTGATGCACAAAACCCAGAACCACTCTATACGCTATATA
Organism: Tringa tobata; assembly: GCA_033628505.1. NCBI lineage: Eukaryota > Metazoa > Chordata > Aves > Charadriiformes > Scolopacidae > Tringa > Tringa tobata. The sequence continues at coordinate 2,873,579 of JAHREE010000161.1, forward strand.
TACTATATAGTACCAGAACCACTCTATATACTATATAATAATATAATATTTGCATTCAATATCACTGTTGGATCACACCAAAAAAAGCCAAGAGATCTGATCTCTCAGTTTTCAATTTCCAAAGGGGAGCTACATGAAAATGGGTAAGTTCACAGAAGGAATCCTTCCTTTTATTATGGAAACTTAGTTAAAATGTACATTCAAAAGGGTAGAGTGTCTTTAGGTGTATAAAGATTGTTTTTAGGTGTACAAAGTTTGTTTACAATGGTTACAGTATTATAGACTAACAGTTACAGTATTATAGCAGTTACAGTATTATAGACTTGGAGAAAATGCACATTAGTTACTAGAATGTTTTAGAAAGAATGAATATAGGAAAGATAGAGGTAAAAAATAACAGCAAGACTAAAACCACCCATGAACTTGGTAGCAGCATAAAATCTAAAACTAGATTTCTTTCAAACATGCCAGAAGCAGCGATGCTGCCTGAGATTCTGTAGGCCCAATACGTGTTTACAGTAAGAAAGAGGTCCTTAAAGAAGTCAAGAAAATGAATTCTTTCTCCTACATGCATTGAAAATGAATTTAGTTAAGTTATACCACAAAATTCCTTTATGATTGACATGTCAAACATACCATCTCAAATCTAAGTGTCGGTAGAATAGAACAAAATTAGGAACAAATTGGTAAAATGAATAAGCAACAATCCCCAAGACCAAGTGATATTCAGTAAGATGCTCTAAAGGCAGTCAGGTATGAAATTACTGTAATGTTGTAATATGTAACCTTTTGCTTATAGCTAGCCTGGTTCCAGAAAAATAGAGATGGCTAATGTGATAACAAGATTTCAAGACAGTTCTTGGGAGATTTGAAGAACTACAGGCTAGTAAGCCAACTACAGGGAGTTTCAGAAGGATTTCACTGAAGGATAAAGCTATAAAAGAGCCCATAAGATTTAATAGACAAAAATCTAAAGTGATACAGATGGGAAAACATGTAACTTTAGACATACAGTTAGGACTTTGAATTTGCATTACATTTTTCATACATATTTTTGGTGAACATTTTAGAAAGCTCTTGTTTTATTTCTGATGCAGACCACATTCTTTGAAACCTCTGTTCTTTGAGAAATTAAACCCTAGTTTTCCAGCAATCTCTGATCAGTGTTGCAGAAGAACCCAAATTTGGAACTAAACCTAACCTTAAAGAGATAAGCTGTCCCAAATGGAAATGTAAAAAATGAGAGTATTTCCAATAAAATTTTGCCAACTGAAAAAATTAATCACTGAATCTTTATGCATGTGACTAGGTTGTATCCCTTGTCATTCAGAATCCACTTGTGTTTTATTTCCTTTATTAAGCAAAAGGCACATTATCCTCATCTGCAGTCTTTAATCTCAGTCTTTTTATACTGTATTCTGAACAAGGCTAATATGCAAAATTCATTTCCCTACCTGGATGCAATTTAGGGGCCAAGACTGATTTAACTCTTTCAGTTATTTATCTGTGAGATAATTTTTCCTTTTGTTAATGAAATAATAGAGACATACTTACCAGCTAGAGCTGTACCCTATGTCAGCCCTCTCACCCAGCAACTGCACGCAAACTTTCCTGATAAGTTCTGTAAATGATGGGTGGGAACCACTTTAAGTTGGTGAGAACAGTCAATACTCAGAAAAATTTCTTACTCTAAGCACTACCTAGATAAGTGAAGAAAACTTTCTTTGTGTAAGGTGGGGGGAAGACTTAATTGCCTGAGACAGAGACCCTCAGGTATTTCACAGATGTTTTGTAAAAAATATTTGTAAAAGCTATGTAGCAGAGAGATTGACAGCAGAGTAGAGGTGTATAAGCTTGTACACTGTCTCCTGCATGAATTTTGCTTATTTACAGAGGAATTTCACCATGATATACTTTAATACACGCTGAAGAAAATAAAAAAAGGCAGCTTGGTCCAGTGAATTGCCCTCAGTCCCCACACTGGGGCACCCTCCTAATTCACCGCTAGAGAGTAAACCACTACACTTTCCCATGTCCCTGCCACGCACATCTGACTGCAGCTTAGTGTGAGTTTACACTGCAAGCTCGTCCAGTGGGGAACCCAACCCCAATGGGTGCACCCACACAGCCATAAAACTCTTCATGGTACTGTTATGTAAAAAAAACCATTATATCTCCCTGTAGGTGTCATGGAAGGAGTATTTTTTAGGAAATATTTGAAGACAGAAAGATGTCTTTATCTACAGTCAAAATGCCTTTCTCTCTGATGTAGAGTGTAGTAAGTGATTAACCAGCACTAGCAACACAACACAGCTCTTTAGGGTGGGAATTGAAGAACATAATCGGTAAATAATGCAAATTAGTGCTAATCAAATAAATTAATTCATCTCCCATGATTAGTAAAGAATTCAGTTCCATCTGCAAAGTGCTGTCTGTAGCAAATTCAGCCCAAGAATATGCAGCTTGATCAGTAAAGTTTGTAAATAACTTTGCAGCTGAAGTGTGTTGTTCAACTAGTGAAGATGTAGCTCAGTTGCCAAAGTACTTCAAAAAATCCACAGCTGAGATATGGAGGAGCTCAGCTAGAGAAACAGGTGCCCGGATTTGTGACAAATTAAACTAAATCAGGAGTGTATTCATCTTCACTAACAGTACAAACAAAGAAGAATCATAAATAATCTCAGTTATTAAACTGTGCAACTCAGTTAGCAAAATATACAACTATATGTCTGGGAGAATGTACTGATAAATTCATGAATGCATCTCAGTCAAGACATGAAGAAAGCCTGGTCATTAACTTATCACTCTAGTGGCCATGATATTTGGAAAGTTACTAGATGGGGCTGTGGCTGGAGGACAACACACATTGCCAGGGAATAGTACTGAACTAGGAAAATGTGCAACTGCAATGTATTTTCCCTTCTATAGTCTCCTGCATTACTAACAGCAAGCAGGGTCCCCTGCAGGACTGAGATCTGTTCTCCAGAGGTGCATCATGAGACTGTGGCTTATGAGATCTTTTAGGATAGCTTTTTTCTGTTTGGAGATGAGAGCTGGGATTGAAGTGTTGCTTGTTGAGGTGTCTTCCCTCTGCACTAGCTTGTACTGTCGTACATTACCTTTGGATGTTACCTACACTAACTGCAGTTCCAGCAGTTTTCTGATATTTTCCTGTCCTGAGTTAGAGGTGACTCTACAGTGGTAGGCTGCACTTTAATATTCAATAATAGTGCTGCTCAAACTGGCCTATGTACTTAACCCCTATATTTTGCTGTCAGCAAAGGAATGAGTCAAACTGGAAATTAATGTGGCTGAAGAATAAGGCCCTTCCCCTTCCAACCCTCTTTCAACCAAACTAGAATCCTGCTTTCATTTACTGCTCAGCAATGTGAACAGCTTTGAGAAAGGGCAGTGGAGGGGCAGGAGTGCGTGACAGGGTCTGCTGCAAAAGATTTGTATGCAAAAGATGCATGAGACACTATGGCCTCACCAAATTTTGAGGCATTGAGAAGTCAAAGCTTGTATTGTGGGTTCTGTAGCAACCTGCTCACAACAGCTACAATCTTAGTGGTGTTCAAAGTCAAACGAGAAGTTGGAACTAGGGCTATGCCTGCAGATTAATCCAATTGCAAGTATTTCCACAGTAACGTTTGTTTGCAAGGCTCTTGTAAGGACAAAGCCTTAATTGCTGTCTATTAAAATTTGAAGAGTTGAGAACAAGACACAATCTTAAAGTAGATTCAATAAAGTTTTCACGTTGATTTCCCACATTTCAGCTTTGAATTCTACCAAAAAAAAAATCAAACTGTAAAAAAACTTCAAAGCTGAAAGTTTGCTCACTGCATTACTATCTGAACTTTTATTTGACATCACACTTTCAACAAACTGTATAAAAATTTTTTTCAGTAATCCCTAAATATAATGTTCAAATACACTTTAAAATACTATGTGCTAGAAGTCAACTAAAAGTAAAACACACGTGCACATTACATCATATGTAAATATTACTTGCTTTGATATAGGTAACACCCAACTTCCTACAAGCTGAACAAACAATGATGTTAGAACTCAGTTAAAATTATTTTTCTGTTGGTTCCTTTATACAAACCATCTAGAGTCAGGAATTAAAGTGAAGTTTTGCTCTGTAGTCTTGCTAGAAGTTCCATTCCTATTTTGTTTCTTACTAATTTTCATACCAAATTGACTTTTTAGAGGTAAAAAATTAGCATGGCAAATATATCCTGAAGCAAGTGCTTCTTGCACTAAGTCTAATAACAAAGATTTTTAACAAGTCAGTTGATTATTCAAACCCCTTCCTTTGTTGGTTCTTATTTGCTAAGAACACAAAAAACAGTAACTGGAAAACCTTCCTCTGTCACAGCAGGCCCTTAGGAGACAAATCCTTTAACATTAAGATGGTCACATGCATTCATCCATCATCACACTAAAATCTCAGTGAACCAAGACACAGATGGTAAGAAGGATGGTACAAAATTCACAATTTTACAGAAGTAATGTCTTCTTAAGAAAAAAGAAACATCACCTTGATTTTGAAAAGAAGGACAGTCTACATCAGAAAATCACATGCCTCTTCTCTCTAGTTTTTAATTTAATGGGTTTAGTAATTACTAGAGACTAATAACATGCTATAATGCAAGACTAAAAGTACACATTTTGTAAAGTTCTAACTCATAACTAGTGTAATTTATTAATCTCATAACTTTGCAGGAAAACATATATTTCATACTTGACCAAATACATGTATCTCATAGCCCACTGGAGAGTGGCAGTTATAAGCAATTTAATATTTAGATATCCCCCTTAATCCTGCACTGAATGACCAAATGACCACTGCCTTCACTGGGTCACAGAACAAAGCAGGAGAGAAAGATGTACGCAGCTGTTTTTATAAAGTTGGGGTAAGAAGATCATGGACTGAACATGCAGTATTCTCAGAAGAAGCAGTGGCCTTAAAATATACCAGCCACTGAATTGATAAGCAGGCATGGGACTGCAAGAAATACTTTGTTGTGAATAATTTATCTGCTGCTTCCCAAGTCAAGAGTGAAGTCTTGGGATCGGGTTGTGAAGATGTGCAGTAACATCATAACCCATATTCAAGGTGCAGTGTAAAGTTATGCTTTGTGCATTTAATATCATATATTCTAGCTGGGAATACACTTTTGCCTTGTCTCTATTCTAAACAGAAGAAATGCTGAATGTAATCAATCTTCCCTGTGTGCACTCAGCCCCAATCTCCACACAATTTCTATGGGCATAACTTCATTTTCTGTTCAATTCCTTTGCACTTTGTAAAGCATGGAATCCATACAAAGTCTTCCTTCTTTGTATTCTTCCTTTTGAACTCCTAGTTGCTAAGTTATTTCTCTGCCAAAACAAACATGCCTCAGATTTTTTCTAAAGAGGTGTGACTAGTATATTTTGTTTTTTTAAAAAAACTGTTCTAACTCTAAAATGGCTGAAGGAACTTTCCAGTTCAGAAAGACAAAACCAACAGTACCAAATTAAATGAGCCTCAAACAATACCTTGCCCATCAAAAGAAAGCACAGTAACTCCAAAATTATCCTAATTTTCTTTAAGAAAGCAGATCAAATCAATTTTAGCAATTGTGAAAAATCTACTTGGTGAAAATTGCGACGTTATCATTAATCACGCTTATTTTTTAAAGTTTGGTGGAACAGGACCCCTGGTACTCAAATAGTAAACCAGCAGTAGAGGTTGCAATTTACTCAGAAAAGATATAAAGAAATAGCTGTGGATTGATTCAAAGAGCGTTTTGTAGCCCAGATTCTACAGTGAACTACATGTTCACTCATCAAAACTATTCTGTAACCTGAACTATGGTATTCTCTACAAATAAAGGTAAAATCAAAAGTTCAGCTTAATGAACTATTTTGACAAGCTTTCACAGAGGATGTTATACTGCAAAAGTTTTATATCAGCATATGCAATATTATATAGAACATTTATTAAGTAAACATATCAAACTGTTCATATAGTAGTCACTGTGTAATACAGAACCTGCAAAATAAAATGCAGGAGACGTAGGCATGGAATGGAATCCGTATTATCATTTCTATTTACAATTGTGTAGAATGGTTTGACTTGAAACAGCTGGGTTTGTCTATGTAATTGATTTAAATTTGCATTCAACTTCTTGTTTAGATCATTGAGTTGATTATGTAAATGAGCTTTCTATGGAAGATCATGAGTATGTTTGTTTTTTTTTTCCCTTAGGGTCTAATATGGTGTAAATATTGATAAAATATTGTCACCAGGAAAACAGCAGCACTGTTTAGGACGACCATCCACCTCTTAGGGTGAAAGAGCAGCTATGTGAAAGGCTGTGCTCCCTGTTTCCCAAATGAGATGTGAGAGAGTTTGATTTATACAGAACAAGAGGAATTTTGGAGGTTTAAAGGCCTATCCAGTATCGTCATAAAAAATGAAAGTGAAATGCTTTGATACAGATAACATTCTGTAGATCCTCAACTACAAATTAATTATTCATAGAGTCATAGAATCACATAATCATCTAGGTTGGAAGGGACAATCAGGAACGTTCATTTAAAGATTAAAAGCAGGAAGGAAAATTAATACTGAAATGGGATTATTTTGATAGTCTCCATCTTTTTGATTGACAATAATTATAAAATAAAAGCATACTGGGTACATAATTACATACCTGATACTTTTATTAGTCTTCACACTTGAATAACTGGAAGCCAAAATTTTTGATGGAAAGCTAAGTAGTTCTCAATTTTTTGATTTACAATTTTTTCAAGCTTCTGGTTTCCAATTTTCATTTCCCAACTTCAGGTTTTTTTAAAAATCACATCAGTGCTCAAATAAAGTAACTTAAACCAATTATATATCATTTAAAGGATTGACATTGGTAACTAAATGACATTTTTTAAGACTAGGAACTAGCACCATGTCAATTATGAATTTTTGAATTTAAGTATTTTATAAATCAGAATATTAGATTTATTTAAATATGGTCTTACTGGTGTTCTAGCAGATTGTACTTCTAGAAGTATATGTTGCAGTTAGCATAGTGAGCTGTATATACAGCAGTGACAGTAGAAATTAATGAATGAACACAACGGTCCGGAGTTGTCTGGCTGAGTTTATTGCCATTGATGATTTTGTTATTTTGCATTTAGACCAGAAAAGGATTTAACACTGCTTTCAAATGATTTGACATTTTCATATTAGTCACTGTTGAGTCCAAGACTCCTGATTTTTTTCTAGACTTAGTATCAGCGGGTAGGTAGTGTAAAATACTGTGGCTCAAGAATCAGGCCTATAGCCTGTCTCTTATTAAGACAAAAAGCAGCTTTGCTTAACAAAAGACTTCAGAAATTTCTGAGGTAGACAACTTATTAACAAAAATTGCTTTCCTTTTAAATCACAAGAGCTTTCCTCCTCTTTGAACTTGTCCCTCCTTCTTTTGGAGTGTTGAATGGCTTATCTTCCAAGCTTTCCTAGAAAAATCTGTGGTTTCATGACAGTGACGCAACATGTCTACTATTTACAGTATAATAAAACTTATCCTTGGATACTAGAGAGCTAAAATATTTGATTGAAGTTTATTTTATTATTCTTTAATATATGAAAAGAATCATTATAATAGAGCATTCCTCCTTTACGTCATCAGTACAGCATTAAAATCAGACAAGTACATTTCAGACTTATTTTTTTCTTAATCTAGAAAACCCAGGAACCTGATAGAAATCACAGTTCAGAGGTCTAATGACTGGCCAGCTGACTGTAACTAAGCAAATGAAGCTACAGCTTAAAAATCTTGATTGAAAATACTAAAATTATCACACCATTACCAAGCCTCCAGTCTACTTGGAGCAGCCAGTTCTTTTACAATGAAAAGACATGTTCTTCTATATGCTCATACAGCCCATACTTTCTCCCCAAAGATGCTGAGGTTTCAAAAAAAGAAATGAGCTAGACCTATATAGTTTTCTGAAGCCACTTACAACAATAACTCTCATAACTGATAGCTTTATTTTATGCACGTATTTGTCCTTATAATCTGAAAGGGCAATGAAATTAAATAATTATTAATCATGTCTTCCTTCATTTGACTCCATAAAATGACCACGCATTAGAACAACTATGGAAAAAATAAAGCCAGCTCTGCACTCTTGTGCAGCTTGCAAGTTCCAGTTTTGCCATAACTCCATTTTACTGGGGCACAACAACATTAAAGTTGATAAGAGTTACTATCCTGTAACTTGCCTGTTCAAAGAAGATCCTTTGGAATGCAATCACAGTTGATTCCACATTTTTACCCTCTAACAGAAAAGCTGTATTTACAGTTACATTACTATGCTGCATATTTTTTCCAGGGCCTGAAAAACAGTGAGGTTTCATTCAAGCTAGTCACCTGGATTTGGTAGGCCTGTTAGCTTTTGAAAGCTATGCACAACTGCATGTTTCTAGCGGCATGTTATTATCATCTCTGCCACTTGCCTGCTGTTGGATCTTGGAAGAGTTATTCCCCCTATCTATACTTCATATCATCACTAATCAGTAGAGCACTTTGAGATCCTGCAGTTCATTGGCCAGGGTGAAACTATTGTTATTATTACTATGAAGCCACAGATATATATATTACTGCATGCCTGGTGCTGTGCTGAGTCGTCCAAATAATCTATGGCTTGTCATTACAAGCACCGTAACTTCCTGAAATACAACTGAGAAATAAACTTGAGTCAAGTTTAAACCCTTAATGCCCTACTAATTAAAAAGGTAGTACTTGTGTTAAGAAATTTTCCTTAGGAGGAAAGGTTTATAGGACTAGACTTTTATTTTAAGGAATAAACTGCTGAAATTTTTTTTTTTTTTTAATTCTTCATGCAGGTCATGACTACTTACAATAGATACATACATACATATGCATATAGATTAAAAAAATAATATTTCTGAGGAATAACTGTAGAGTTGCCTATAGACTGTTTCAACTCTGCATGTTCAATCTCAGGTATACATTCACATCACCTAGAAATTGCAACAAATATACACAGCTGGGTTGCTAGCAATCTGAATATTACTGTAGTTCACAGTATTCCTTAAGAAATATTTTAGGAAAGTTATTGTATATGTTCTTACTTTAACTCTGTCCTATATTTAATAACAGAATATTGTTTCACTTTCAAATGTGAAGTTTAATCTTTTGCCTTTAGGGAACCTGACTCATTACAATTTAAATGAAATTTTTTCTTATTTTCTGAGAATTTTTCTCACGTTATTTGTTTTCAAAACTTTGGGTTACAGGGCCATATTCTTATATTTTGTGTCTTAACATTGCCCCTGAAGGAATTTGATTCCATTTTACTTCAGACCATAAAACTTGCAAATGCTGATGTTCTAGTCCGAAGAAAAATGTATGAACAACCCTCAGAAGAGGGATTATTGTTTCAGATGGCCCTCAAAATTACAGATCTATCAGAACTGAAACCAAAGGCGTGGTAAGTAATACTATCTGGAATCTTACTCAGATCCTACAGAACACAATGGAACAGATCAACAAGGAGAGGTGACTGGATAGTTTTTTTTCATTTGTTGAATCTCAGCGCAGAAATGGGGTTCTAGCTTGTATATTTTTCTGCTAAACCTATGGAAAAGCTAATTAGGGAATTTCCAGAAGCCTTTTTTTTTCTTTTTTTTTTTAGTTTTAACCTTTAGAGAATCCCTTGTGTTAATACACTCCCTACATTACCCATTATGTAATCAAGAGAACAGTGTATTTATTACAGTTTCTATATTTCTACCAAATCAGCTTCTTTGCAGTTTTATCTCAAGAAACCTTATACAAAGTCTATAGAGACCACATAAAATAATCAGAAATGTCTTGGAGGGCTTTGCTGGTCCACGGAATAAAATATCAAAATAAACACTGGAGCAGAAAAAAAAAAAGGACTACTGTATAAGTTACTTTAAGAATTATATTAAAAAGCAAAAAGAAAGACAAAACTAACTAACAAGAAGAAATTGCATTGGACTTTTTGAATAGATTTTTTGCAAGACATTGTAAGTAATCTGTTAATTAGAAGGAAAGACATCACCAGTCACAATATCTAGGATCTAGATGCTGAGATATCTTTCTTCAGAACTAATCATGAAAGGAAAATTATATGTTAGGCGGTCACCCTAACTTCTGAGCGACTTCACCCTCCTCCTTATAATGAAGCAATAGAGAAATCACAAAGACCAGATGATGACTCTTCATTTCAGCCCTATACTGGATATTGCATATAACAAAGGTTCATCAGTAAGAAGCAGTCTACAGCCTGGAGAGAAAATGAGCCTGTGAAATTGTGAATATTATAAAGATTCTCTCTGGGGTCTAGCAGATGTTGATATCCACTGTCATAAATGTACTTGAAGTAATGAGAGTATTAAGAGAGTGTATACAAAAGCAGTAGAGTTTAGTAGTAAAAAACATAGGGAATTGATTGACCTTTAAGCAAAATAAAATAGAATTTAAAAGGAAAAGAGTAAAACTACTTTCCATCAATGCCCTCCTACTGAATCAAATCACACATGAATGAGAGCTGATGGTAATCATTACAAAACAGAATTAGAAATTTTGGAAAAGCAGTAAAGAAAGCAAAAAGATGTGGAAAGAAGTCTATGGCTAGCAAAATCACGGAGTATAAGACATGGCTTTTACATATTTCAGAAACAAAGCAGTTCTCTGATGTACAATAAGTCTGATCTACAACTAAAAGCAAATAATAGAAAAAATGAAAATGAAGAAATGTACATATCTGTATCACAGGACAAAAAAAGAAATATTTTCCATTCAGTAAATATGATAGAGCATATTTAAAATTTGTACTAAATGTTGTCATTTTAACAGCAGATCCATTTATAATTTAAAGGAAAAAATAAAACTAAATAAGTTAAAGTTGGTTTGGCAAGAACAGCTCTGAAGTAATAAGACTGGCTGGAATAGCTCTATGAATAATGGAGAATTGCCCTAGATGGTGATCTATCTCTGCCACTGGATGTCTGAACACCAAAATGTGAGGTCTTCCTCAAAGTACGTGCTGTAGTTGCTAAAAGAATTCAATTATTGAAGTCCTATTTGTATTATACAGAAACTGAGAATAGATGATTAATTTGTCTCTTATTTCTTTGTAACATGAATTAGTCTGAGAGGAACATTTGTAGCATTTTGCAGCAGAACCAGAAACTGGTTCAAAAAACTCCATGTGCAAGAAATCTTAGGGTATCATGTTCAACAGGTGGGCAACACATGTGCCAATGATCACTTTTAGGCAATCTGAGATCAAACTCTTGGTTGGCCAGAAATCTTGTTTTTAGGTTTACCTTGATTACGAAGATTTCTGAATGTCAAAAATGTAATAGCTGTTCATGGTGAAAAAAACCAAAGGCGCCTTTTCTCCTTCTCTGATTTGCTTTTAGAAGTCATGAAGAGTCATGAGTCTACCTTAGAAACTGATGCACCCTGATATGATTAAAATGACTTGCAGAAAATAGCACAGTGATACAACAGCAAAACAAAACCAATGAATGATAACACCGCTAGGAGAACACTGCTAGTGCAAAGAGGCGAGGCAGGTGACTTGCAGTATTTCAGTGGCTCATTTATTTGATTGGAATATCAATTCATCAGCATAGCAAAAGCAAATCTGCTTCTCAAAAGAGTTGAGAGAAAACATTCCTTCTTTCTTTTTAAATTAAAGATGTGTAGAAACTCAAGGCAATACAAATACTGTGAAATAAACATACTCTCCAGTATCAGAACAAAGACACTTATTACGTTTTACACACACCCCCACATCCTGCAATTGATATGTCAAAATATTAAATATGAAACTGGTGCATAGATATCAGAAGCTGTCAAATTAGTGTTTGTTCACCCATCATCTCTGAATGAAAAAAAATCTGTATGTTCATGGTTAAGTAGAGACTGAAAACAAAACAGTGCCACTGAGGATATGAAATCTCAGTACTCCCCTAAAATAGCTCCCAGGCTACAGAGGTGAAAAGGAAGAATTAGGTGACTGGTAAACCTTGTAAATTACTTATTTTGAATTGAACTAATGTTCCTACCATGCAATAGGCGAAATTCACTCCAGTTTTATCAGAGCAATTCCTACTAGATTCCTGAAGTAAATGTTTATATCTTGCCTCCAAGTTGAATTTGGCTTGCTTGCTTCTCTTTCTGACCAGGGTAGAATCAGCTGTGATCTATACATAATTATACAAATGTACCCCATTGTTATGTGCATGTTTAGTTTGATTTTTTTATTTTACTCATCACATTAAACATTTTTCTTTTTTTTTTTTTTCAAAGGAGCTCTGAGTGTTTACAGCATACAAGAAATGTACAAGCAGCCATTTGTAACTGCACAGCAAATGTCTTCAAATAAAAGCCAGAACAATTTGTGAATGGGATTTGCTTTCCTTGGTTTTTTTGGTTGTTCACACTCCTGATATCTCTTCTTCCACTTATTTATTAGAACCAGTATTTAAAAGCATGAAAGAAACAGATGCATGGCAACATTGATGGGAAGTCTTTACAGATATAACAAATTAATCAGATGAAAAATATTAAGGCTTTTCTTAAACATTTGCTCTTTCTTACATGAATTAATTGTTGGTGCAAGATCTGCATCCTGAGAAGGACTACGGATTTCCAGTTTTAAAAAGTGGGTGACCATATTTCATGTGTCTAATGAAATTAATTTAATGAGTTTACTGCTTTCACAGTCCTGTGAAGGATTTTAATTTCCAAATTATTATTAAGAAAAAGTCACACTACACTACAATGAAAAGATTTATGGGATATGAAAAATCCTGAATCTTTTCCTTTTCTATAATACTTACTGAACTTATTATTTTTAGTGTACAGCACTGGTAAACTAACTGAACAATTGCCAGCAGGAGTCCAAAGTCAGAGATGAAAGCTTAAAATGTAAGCGTGTGTTTAAAAATACAGAACTACAAAAAAAGCTTCTAGCACTGAAAGATGAAACCAATCACTTTAGGCTGAAATCACGTGGCTACTTTTATTTTTTTTTTCTTATTTCTCAGATAACACATTTGGAGGATCAGAGGAGTTTTATTGAACTCTTAGTAGTTGACATACGGACTTCGTGCTTCCTAAGGTTACCTCTGTTTAGCAAAGTGCTGCAAGTTTTCATAGCTGTTAAAATATTCTTCCTTTTAGATAGCTGTTCCTCTTCTATAAACACTATTTGGAGACTCCACATGCAAACCAGATCATTATCAAAGATCTGTAATAGGTTAGAAGAGACCCTGTAACTCCATATAGACTCAGGAAACATCCATTTCAAACTTTCAGAAGCTTTACTGATTCCCATCCCAGAAGCCTGTTTTTCTCAGAAGCTTATTATATATAATATTGGCGGGTAGATGGAGATGGGCTTGGGATGGAAAAAAAATGAGAGTGAACGAGACACTTGTGCCTTAGAAAGTGTGTAGTAGTCTGTTAGCTACTGATAGAAGTTCAGATGAGAAAGAGAGGCGTTATCAAAGTTACTTATAATAATGCTATTATGTCAGATCCTGGGAGAGGCTGAGCATCTGCTGGTCATCCCCAGGGACCAAAGAGACCATTTCTCTGTTTATAATGAAAGGTGCAACAAAATTCATATGCTCTCCCAAAGGATCTTGATTTCTTTCTTACTTAAACAGGATTTGTAAAATTCACTGAAAATCTTAGAAGACGCTGTAACAGCACAAAGTATTACAGCATCAGCTCACACACTCTTGCTTGAAAACAAGGTTCTACAGCATTCATATTTCAGCTATTTATGCATCTCAGCACTTTCTCTGTGCTATTATTTACACTTTATCTGCCAAAATAGGCAGATTTCTTCACTTACAAGAGGTGTTTTGGGAATGGGTTTTTTGATTTTGGTGACAGATCACAGGAGTTTTGAGAATAATCCAGATCTCACTATTTTGGTATTGATAATTTTTTTGTATGTCCAGAGGGAAAGAAAAAATTTCTTGGTTATCTTTTGCTTTAGTCAAAAGATAAAGCATTCACACATTACAGTGATTCTCAAGAAAAAAAAATATCTCAGTTGTAAGCTTAACTGCCTCTTTATTTTACTTATTTTATCCATCTTTACAGCTGATTGCCTGAATCTAAACTACGTAATAAGTGATAATAACACAACATGTCATGATCTAATGCAAGTCATCTCAACCTCAAAATAAATTGCTTGTCATGAGAAAGGGACATGGCATAAGCTAAAGTGTGATGTGTACAATACTATTTTAAGATGTGGTGTTACGGGCAGCAGAAGAAATTCCATAAAAGACATTACAGGTACAACCGTACAGTAGGAATCAGTACTGAGGTGATATATGAATTTCAGCAAATCAGGTGCAGTTTGTAATCTATGCAGCATCTGGCTATATTCTACCCCAACACTGGAGAGAAAACAAGTAAACATTGGGTTTGGGTGAGAAATGTGACAATAGTGTATACACATAAATATCTCCTCAGATGCAGAGACCATTTAATTGTGAGCTTGTCATTATAAACTCTTTACATGTTACAACAGACTATTCCTTCCCGGTATGCGTTTTTTATGAAGTTCTCATCAAGGCATGGGAAAATTTATCTTTTGCTGCATATCACTAAGATATGAATTCTATTCAGCATCACACTTACATTTTTAAATGACTGTGATGCTATAATAATGCACTAACACAGCAGCATGCTCTGAATACCAATGGCTACATTTCTTATGCAGGCTCATTTCTGCCCAGTGGAACCAAGACTTTTTTAGAAAAAGCAAAGCAAATTATTACATTTTCTTTTGGGTCATGTAACAGAACTTCCCAGAAATGAATAAGGAAAACAAAGCTCTTTTCCGCAGCCTTTACAAAACTACCTGAATTTTATTTCAGGCACTCCTGACCCACAGGTCACTGCAGCTTGCCAGAAAAGGATACAGGATGGAGGACAGAGTATCTTTTTTTCTGACAGATTCCTTAGCTGAATGTGCCCTTCTCATCTTGTATTTAAATAGAGGAGAATATTCTTAGGTCAAGAAAGGAATAAACCCTTGTTTTCACCCAGTTCAATGCTGACAAAGTCGGAATAGCGGACTTTCTGCTTTGCTTCACTCATCCTAATAACTTGTCTGTACGACACCATACCTTTCTATTCATTTTAGACAACTTTAAAAACCAACACAAGGCAAATGTGATGTCTTTATGAATAACTTAATCTGTCAAAATGGAACTCAAGCTCAGTTCCCCAAGGCAATGGCTCATAAAAACAGTTAGTCTCAGTTGCGAAATAGTGCCACTGAGTCAATGTAACTAGTCAGGCACCTGAGACGAAGCCCACTCTTCTGAGCCCTACTGGTTGCCTCACACATGCCAGCACAGGGCCTAGGAGGGATGTCTCCTTTTTATAGACATCTGGCCAACAGAAAACAAATCCAGCTTTTCTTTTCCCAGTTAAAGACAAATGCTGCCTGTCAAAGGAACAAGGAAGTTAGTGGGAACGGAGAGGTCTTATTTGCCCAAGTATGGGGCGGAGGTCACTCTCTTCAAATCCCTTCTTCAGATTCAAGGTATAGATGCTGGACAATGCAGAGGACAGCACAACCTTTCCGATTTAAAAGAGAACTTGGTTTCACACCTGCAAAGTGGAATATTAATATGCAAGATGCTTCTTGCAATGGCATCCCTTTATGATCAATAACTGGTATTCCTAAATGTGTCTATGAGAAAAATAATGAGCCTTGAGACTGTCACAAGATATATTTTCCCAGTAAGGTAACCATTTATATCTGAAAAAGCCTTTGCATTAAATGTGGCAAAATGAACTTTTAAGTTTAACAAAACTCCCCTTTTTTCAGTGGCAGTCTTCTTTATGGCAATGGCAGCCCAGTGGTACATTTGCAGGGTTGGAGGTTAAATGTAACTGACTCAGTTCAGCTCAGATACTAGGATGTTGTTTACAAGCAGAAACAAAAAGCCATCCTAATGAGACTCTAGGGTGTAAATTAAGAGATAAAAAGAAAAATCTCCCAATTAAAATTTTCCTAAAGGTTGAGGGCTTAAAGCCATTACACATTGTGGTCAGATCTGGATGCAAAAACAAAACAAAACCCCCAAACCCTCTTAGTTATGACGAGGCTAAGACAGAACAACAGAGGGAGTACATTCAAAGTCAGACAGACTATAGGCAATCTGTTCTAATAATAGGTATTTGTCTAGACTTAAGGCCAAGTTCTGACAAATTACTATTGTTGAAATCAGTGAGAACTCTGCTGAGGAAAAAGGAAAAAAGTGAGCAAGGTACTTCAACATTTGGTCATAATATATTAAACACTGCACACAGAGTAAAAATGCACAAAAAGACCTCGAATCCCCTTTCAAGCAAAAATTAGTTATTTCTGATTGACATTTTTAGCATGTGCCAAGTGGTGCAGATTTGGGTGTTGCTTGTTCATGTACTAATTTCTGTTTGAAAACACGAAACATTTATGTAATGAGTCAAGAAGAAACCTCAGTCTAATTAAAGATTATGGTTTTAATCTTGGAAAATTCTGAGAGTCATCTACAGAACCTGATTCTGGATTTCTTGCCTGACTCATTGCTGGGAGTACAAGTGCAGGACCCACTCCTGTGAGGACTGGATGCCCACCAAAATTATGTTTAGCTAGGGCCATACTGGACTGATTTCTCATATAGAATAACTGTTTGTCAGTAACACATAATGAAAAACGTGGAATGAGTTTCTGTTTTTTATATATTTCCTATTCTGAACACGCAATAGATAGAGTGCCTAAGGGAAAGCTGAAGAAATGCAAAACTTCTCAATTTCTCGACCTCCTCAATTTTCAGGCTTTCGTACAGCTCAAGTCTTTTGGGGAGCAGTAGTTAACAGCTAAGCCTTGCCAGCATGCAGGAATAGGATGTACAGCTGTACAGAAGTTCAGATAATACCACAGGAATCTGAATCTACTCTGACTCCATCTGCAGGCAACTAAAATGAAGCTGATGAAAATGTCCAGGCGCCCTAATGCTAACCCACCTATTCTTTTGCTCATCTAAAAGATATCATGCACTTCACTTTAAAATTCCCCTCAGTTCATGGATCTTCCACATCTTCCTCATCAATTTCACCTAGTATCTTAGTCAAGAAGAAGTAGTAAGACTTTCAGGTTCTTTAAACCTGAACTAGAACATATGCTCCAATTTCTACAACAGCCTTCTGAGAAGTGCAGGAATTATCAGATTTTTTCATTAAATCGATTACTGTGGAAGAATAATGCCTTCATTGGCTTCTGTGGCTATGTCTATACAGACAGCTTAACTTGCTATCAAACTCTCAAATGTACCTTAACATGCCTAAAGTCCTCTAGCTCCCTGAAAACTGAGCAGCCTGCTTCGAGCTCTGTCCTTTCAGAAATGTAAGACCAGTACTCTGGACCAAAATGCTGGCATTTCCCATCCTGCCAACTGGACATGAAAATAATCAGGAGTCAATTCCTAACAGAAGCATCTTCTATTCTTGTTGTACTTACGTGAACATCAGTAGTGTAAGCCAAAGTTGTATTAATAACTATCCAACTATCATCCCATCCCTTACCAAGCATTTACAACTTCCTAAAATAAGTCAGGTTTTCAACTTCTTCAAAGTTGAAATTTCAAACTTTCCCGGTTTTCCTATTATTTCCTCTCAGTCTGCCTATCCTTCACTTTACATATATACAAACAACTGTTTTTCCACATATGCTTCTTTAAAGCAAAAAATAAAAATTCATAGGTTATCTCCTCATAAAACTCTGCTTTCCCAGTTGACAAATAACTCATCATTCATTCTTATTAAACCAGCGTAAAAATTTATAAAAGGTGACCAGGGAAACTGGATGCTTGCTGCCATCATAAATCTCCTTAAGTACCTGCTGGAGACATGGCATGCTCCCTTGACATTGTTATGCTCCTAATGATTATCATGGGTGCAATAAAAAAAAAAAGCATTAAGGAATAAGAAACAAGAATGCATTTTATGTTAATTTTGTCAAAAAATTCCACAGGACTTATCACCTTATGCTATTGTCAGGAAACCTGGGGGAGAGAAATAGCCTGGAAATCTCTTTTATGATTATTAATGAGATGATGTTGCTTGGTTTGGCTCCCTGTAAGTTCCTGGCAAAATTCTTATTCCCTTGATGCTTTTTATTCCACCCCCCTTCTTCCCTTTCTGTCAGTCAGCATCTTTATTTACTTTTATTTGTATCAAAACAAAGATTCTCAGTGTCTAATGAAAGATTTCTACTGATTTCAGTGTGCCTTGGAGAAAGTCATAAACTTTGCCAACAGTTTGTCTGTTGTCTCCCTTCATAACTTTATGCTTTCCAGCATGACTGAGATTGCACTGCAATGCAGGGATGCATTTCATTATGCTTTCTCTCCTTCAGTAGTTTTGGAGAAGAGTAAATGATGAACAAAATCTGGGCAATCCCTGAGCTCCACCCGCAGACACTTGGCACCATGACGCATCAGTCAAAACATAGCACTGTATCTCACAAAAGCAGTCACATCCATATATCGTTTTTCTGAAAGCTAGGATTTTCTTTATGCAGTAAAACATACCCAGGCTTGCAATATTTCAGGGGTCCAACTGCAGAGCACATAGAGGTAACTGAAGTACAAGGTGGCTGGGATACCGGGAGTCCCAGGTGTCCCAGCAAGCCTTCCCAGGATAAATACAGCATCACTGAAGACTGCAGTGTTCTGGCATCTATCCTTTTTACTGGTTATTGAGTTAGGTAAGCTAAAAGTATCTTGGGCATGGTGGCAACTACATTGTTTCCCTGTTGGCTTCCCTTCCCCTTATATACTCTAAGACCCAGTTAGGATTTCCCTTGCAAAAAATCGTTAGTTTTCTCTGAATGGCTTTGCTTAAACAGTTTTTAAGTATAAGCACATATTCAGAGAAGAAAATACAGGTAGGATTTTTTTTTTCTTAGGAAGATATCTAAGACTAGCAGCTCTTTCAAAAGGAAATGTAGCAATTATAATTGATACATAAACAAGAACAACCCTTCAATACAGGAATCCTTTATTTCAATTCAGAATTGATATTGGGCAAAGCTTGTTTTTACTGTGCCAGGGTCTTCAATGTCAGAAAATTTGAATAATTTAGTAAAACAGTAATGTTATATAAAATTGATTCACATTGTGACTTAGCTGGTCTGTAAAAATGCATGCAAACATTAGAAGTATGTAACCTAGTCATACCCCACTAACACAAAGCTGTAGTTATTAAAAAAAATCTGACATAAGTCACATTATAGATAACATGTAGGTTCTTTTCTATTTTGCTATTCTTCTCAATCTGAAATATATATATTTTAAATTATAATTTTACATCTCAACCAAATTGTCCAGATTCCATTATGTTTGGCAATGAATTAATATGAAAGCAGAAAGGTTAAATGTTTACAAATTTGATTATAAACAGCACTAGACTTTAGACTGAAGAAGTCCATTTGAATAATTTTTCAATACTGCATTAGCAATTTATTATATTTTTAAAGAAGTTAATGTTTAAAAATACACAACTTTCTTGTAATAGTAGCACTGTACTCTATTATGGCTGCCATTAAAGCTTCAAATAATGGAAAAACACCCCATAGGAAAATAAATTACTGTAAGATCAAAGACCATGAGCTTCTCCCATCTGCCTCGTTATTTTTAATTGTAATTTATATGTTATTTCTAAAACATACCCATACCTATGTGTTTAAAAGATTCAGATTAAGCTTTTTGAAGCTATCCAGAATATTTTGATTCTGCAAACATACATGTTACTCTGCTGTAACATACATAGGAATACGTGTGCATAAAAAGCTGTTGACACATAAAAATGGCAAAGGTGGAACAAAAGTGTACATCAGTGCTAAAAATGGCAAACTACTGCTGACTGCTGTTATTTCAATAAACAGAAAATTATAAAGGCAGTAGAAAGCTGAAACATGTAGAAAAAAGAAAAGTATGAAAATAAATTCTTCTCTCTTATGTGCTAGAACAAATTTAGCATCTTTAAGAGGTCACTTGAAGGCAAATTTAGACCCTAGTAGGGCAGTTACAAACTCAGCAGCAAGATATAGCAGAAGAACCACTTTAAACACTGAAGAAACCTTTAATATTGGAAGACAACAGATGAAGAAATATGGTGAAGGGAGTAATTCCCTCCAGTACCTTTGGCTTACAGAGACTTACTTTCATGTTTAGCATATGGCCTTCACAAAAATCCAAGGGATTTTAAATCAAGCTCTGGGGACTGAGAGTCAACCTCAACCCCACTTGGATGAAAGTAAATGGTTCTGCTAAATGAATTGGAGAAATAACGGTCTATAGCAAACGGGTGGAAATTGCCTGCAAGAAGATGGGCTGCGCTTGATATTGTCAATTTGTTTATACCATAGCTTCCAAATACAAAACATCTAAAGCTTGCACTCAGCTGACAGAAAGGTATGCTTCACAGAAGTGGCCTCAGAATACAAATAAATTGGATACCACTTAGAGACTTGAAAGCCATTGAAAAGCAATGAGATGAAAGGCAAACACCACTGAAAGTGACAGCAATATTTTCTTCCAGAGTACAGAAAATGTAAAAGAAGAGAGAACTCTTTAATAGCATAAAGAGAAAAGATGCTGTATGTCAGTAGTTGAGTACTATACCTCTTCATGGAATTCAACTAAATACTTCAAAACGGGGCATATTAAAGAGCACTGGAGTCGAAAAACCCTCTCTATTGTTTTCTTGATATAATGTACAATATACAAACGTAAGAGAGGACCCAACTATACTATGGATTGTAGTGTAGGCAGCTTCGTCTTCACCTGTGATTATCATTTTGCCATAAAGTACCAAGAGATTAATATTTGAGTTGAAACTACATTGTAAAATATTTCATTTTGCATAACTGTACTTTGTCTAATGTTTCCAAATGTCTCTTTTAATGAAACATTATTCCATGATACATTGCTATATTAAAATGTCTCATGACATTAGCTTTACATCAAAGTTTAGAGTGCTGCCATTTCCCACATAACACTCAGTCTGCTGAACGTTTTTACATAAATGCACACTTTTTAACAAATCAGGCGTGTCTTGCTCATTTTTCAAAATATTATGGCATATTACATCTCAAAATAAAAGCTTAGACACTTGCTTTTCAGACAGATGAGTTTCCAATTGCTAGCAGAAATAATATGGCTGCTAAAACAGAATGAATCAAATTTAGATGATTTTGGGGAGATTATTGAATTGCTTTTTACAAAACACATGAAAGCAGGTGACAGTCCCATATGCCTTTGAAATAATTTTAAATGTTTTTTTCAATACACTTTTATGTGCTTCATCTGCTGCATCAGGACTGCTAATAACAGACTGTCCTTTCTCACTGCAGTGCAATGAGATGAGCACAGGGGAGAATTATGTTCTTAACTATGTAAGAAGTCAAGCAATGTAGTGGTTGGGAGCAGTGAGAAAACAAAGTATGCGGAACAAAAAAATATATCAGGAATTTTGTTGCAGATTAACCCAGCCTGCATATTCTTCTGTGTGCGTAAATCTGTACATGTGGAACAGGACTGAAACTGAAAGCATAATGATATAAGAAAGTGCCTGGTTACACAAAAAGTGTGTTTAGAATGATGACAGATAATTGCTGGAATGTATATATACTGGAAAGCATAAAACAAAAAAAATGACTATTATTAGTATTCACCTTACAGAGAATACAGATTTCAAGCAGTACTTGAATCAAAAAGAAGTTCAGAAAACAAGTGTTCTACCTCTTGTAGTATAAGCCACAAGTCACTTGCCATCAGACTATAGTAATAAAAATTTTCATACAAAGCACAAATACTACAAGACTATTGTGCACTAGAGGGAGAAGGAAGGAAGCATCAATTACCCTGGTAACATCTTCAGTTACTGCAGCAGAAGGGAAATAACAGAATTTATGTTAAATGAGCATTTCCAAAGCACAGTGCCTCCCTCAGCTGCTTCAGAGAAAGACATACTCAAATTTGGTAGTAGTTTAGTCCTGAGCATGTGAGTAACTATCAGGTGGGCACATTCAGTGAAACCTCAATACCACAAGATGACATGCAAATGCCACTCAACATTTTGGTTCCAGTTATGACCGATATCTGTCTGTGCTGAGATACCTATAAATTATTTCTGTAAAGTAACACACTTTATTAAATTCTGACCAAATTGTGCCAAAAGTGTGTGCATGCATAAGTATACATTATACAGACACAAAAATACATCCATTTCCCCTTCCATCTCTTTCTTTGACAAAACCTTCATATATTCTGCTGACCTCTGACTCCAGTTTATCACTGCTTTGACCAACCTATATCTGAAAGTTATTCTGGGGAACCTCTGCACAAAGCATAAAGTTTATGAAGAGCCTAATTAGAAAAAACCCAGAATAAGTTGAAATTCTGTGGACACAAAAGGGTCTGTTGTATTTTTTTCTTTTTATTCCTGTTACATATTATTGATAGATATAGACATAAAGACTGTCTCAAAAGTATTTACTCGGTTACTGAAGTGAAAAGCTGTCGCTGTATGGCGACATTTTATAGGCCTACAAAGCTGCATCATGGGAGGCTCAGTTCTTTGTAGCTGCTGGCAGTTGAACACTAGACCTACACAGAGCTTTCAGTGAGACCTGCAAGTGTAGATAAAGCCTGCGCTGGGTTAGGGCAGACTGCATGTGCAAATCGGCTCTGCTTTACTGGAAGAGATTTTAGAACTACAAAACTGCAGATGAAACTGGTGGGGTTGGGGAGAACTGTTTCTTATATTGTAGTTCCCCATAAATATTATGAGCCCAAGGTACTGCCATAAGAGACAGATGAGTCATCCAGTATGTTTCCAAAAATATGTCTGAACTTTTAAGTGATTTTAGTCCAACCGTGCTTTTACCTCTTTTGAATTTACTTCTGTGAACATGTGGAGCAATGAAATTTTGCTGGCACAAATTTAAAAGCATATGCATGATGTTCATGGTAACTACTCCTGCTGGACCACAGAATATTTCAGATTGAAAGTGCCCACACTAACAACTACATCTTCTGATACAAGAGTGGCTGTTCCATTATGGTGGTTGGAATAAAAAGGGGTTCTCTCAAATAATAGTTTTCTCATTGCTGACAGGTGCAGCTCTGCTGTTCCAGCTTCTTTCTTTGCCTTTATCTCTAATTACTAATGACAACAGCCAAGGCTTCAGGGCTTCCTCCTGCATGCTCATTGCCTAAAACTCCATTAAAATAAGAAGAGGAAATTAAATATACACTTCTCTTAGCATTTATGCTGCATGGTCCAATCCTGTCAACATGTGCTTGCATGTTTAGCTCTTTTGACGTATTCTTGTGCATAAAATGAAGTAGAGCTAAACAGCATATATCTGCAGACTCAGTATTAATGGTCCATTTTACTGGCTTTCCTTGTGACCAGGAACAGAGAGATCATTATTATGAAGACACAATCCTAAGATAAAGACATTTTCATGTTCTCATTAAGATGTATCATATGCAAAAAGAAACTATTAAATATTTGTATATTATAGATATATATATATCAATACCAGCTGAACGTAATATTAGGAAGTAAACATAAGGACATGATAGGTGTTTTCCCCTTTAGACTTGCCTTATTACCAAACCACCACCGAGAAATGCTTCATTTCCATCTATTCTTAAACAGGAAAAAAATAAACATGGACAATTCAAAGTATGACTGCCTTCAGGAGCTGTGAAAGTCCAATTAGGCCTAGATGTCATTGCAGATTTGATGACTAACCAAGCAGAAACATCATGCAAAAGAAAACATTATTAAACGTATCCTTGTCTTAACGTACTGGTAGAACACAGGGAATGGCTCAATTAAGCACCTGTGCTACAAAGTGCATATTAACTGCTGCTAAAATTACACTGAGTCCCTCTTTGTGAAATTAATCTCTCCAACCATAAAATGAGACCTTTACTTCCTTCTGCACTCTTATTAATTGCATGGCACTTCACTGGCTCTTGTTGAGCTGAAGCTGGAGAATTAGGCCACAGAAAGGTCACTTTCTTTCTGCTTGCATGCTAATTAACGAGATCTAAACAGCAGCTTGGTCTAGAAGCAGAGTGGATTAGGTTGCATACAAGGAACTATCCAAGCTATGGAAATAGAAGCAGGTCAAGACTCTGTGGTCTAGGCTGCAACTACAACATATCGAGCTTGATATCCTGTTCTATGAGCCACCTTCACAAATGCCAGTAGGGGGTCATTATTTATAACCATCCAAAAATTCTCCAAGTTTATTTATGATCATCCAAAAATTCTCTGCATTAACTACCACACAGATTAAAAACGCCCCCCTCACCACTGCCCCATTAATGGTAAAGCCAATAAAGGATTGTTTCTCCAGCTCAGCATAGACAGCAGGAATGCACATCTACACTTCACTGTCCCTATACCAAGTAATTTGTAAGGGAAAAAGCCTTATGTACTGATACAGCAAGCTCATCCTGTAAGGAAACATCCTCCACTCCATAAATGAGGCTTTCACTACCCCAGTTCTTCCAGTTCTGTCTAGAAGGTCATTAAGTGGGTTACCTAAGTAAAAACATCACATGACAGTTGTTAGCTGGCCATTACAGAATATTTCCCTGCAAATTTACATCTGTATTATCAATCTTTTGTTTTACCCTGTCCTCTGTTTTCCTGATATGGGTACTCTGAGAAGTTTTATCTAGTTCAAACTTCCATATTTGTGCACAATGCTACCAGTTCAAATTAGAGCATGCCATTAAGACAACATTCTTGCCCTGGCAATCAGTGTGGAAAAGAAAGAATTGTGCATGTAAATATGGTTAGAGTGCTTTGATATGTTTGGTATAGGCAAAACTGAATCCTGGAATCCCGACTTTCTGTCAGTTCTGGCATTTATTTGGCATCCTTGTTGTCACAGCTCATTGTGCTGCTAAAGCCAGGAATCTGTTTGACATGGTAACCACAGCCAAGTGCTTCAATGCATTTGAGCATTTCTGAATAACCATTTCTCCTTGCATGTATAATATGAACTGGCTAAAATAATATTTCAGATCAAAATACTTTAAAACTCATTAAGTAGGTGACAAACGTTCACAATCCAAACCCTTTCTCTATATTAGAAACGGACTGAACAAGACCAAAGTAGCAAAAATCTTCAGACTCAGACCCAAGTATAAAACCTGAGGTACATCTTTCTTTAATGGATGTTGCATACAAGCAGTCAAACCTTTATGTAAACATTACAGGAAAAAAAAAAGTTTGTCACGATCAAGTTGCAAAATATCCTGTATATGAAAAGCTGCAAAGGGTACAATCATACTAAAATACTGGAACTGTAATATACTAAGAAACAAAACAATAAACAAGCTTTATTGGCTCTGTACACATGCTCTTATCACTCAGTAGTACAGATAAAAGACCAAGACCTTTTATATTTAGGGAGACTATGATACTTCATACCCATTTTCCACTGGTGTAAATGGCCTTATAAAGGTCAAAGGTGATCCATTCAGCATATATAATAGAAAGTCATGTTTTGCAGGCTGCTTCCTGAATTGAGTCCTTATCAAAAGATATGACGTCTGTATTTTCAGTAACTCCTACTGTACAAAATGACTGACACTAGTGAAAAGTGATGACAGCATCTTGCAACACCTTGACCAAGTAGAAGTCTGTGTAATATGTAGGGAAAATCAGGACCAGAGGATTTTTTTTTAATTGCAGCTATTGGTTGCTGAAGGAGGAATATTACACTCAGTTTGATCAATAGCCCATGTAGTCCAGTACCTTAATTCTGGTGTTGGCCAGTACGTAAAGGCTTTGTAGGAAAGCCTTTACATATAAGTCACTACTATCTTATGCTCAGTAAAGAGAGACTGACACAGAGCACAGAAACCTACCATGAGTACCCACAATACAAAGTAACGGAAAATTAATCTCTTTTATTACACGAACTATTACACTCAGTATTGCTTCACCATGGAAAGCAATTGCTTCCTGACCTCTGAGGTGATCTGTGTTTGCCCTGAAGCAAATGGACTAACAGCCCCTGTAACTATCCAAGAGAAGATAGAAGAGTGTATCTATTCAATTAATACATTTCTATCTAGCAAGTTAAATTAGACTTCACCAAATAATGGGCGCTCTTAAACCAAAACATGACAAAAGATAACTAGTAAGACACATTTTTTGCATAACATGGATAAAGCATTTAACAGATGCTGGCTTCCTGACACTCGCCCTCTGGGCTTATATTCCATGAATGAAATTGCTACTGTGGCTGTCAGTGGGTTTTCATATTTGTTCCTTCCACACTGAAGCAGTCAGTTTTAATTGGTGAAAAGACATGACAGTGAGCTCAGAAACTGTACAAGAGTTAGGTTTAATGTTATATTAAAAAAGGACAAGCTAACCCTAACTCCAAAACCTGCAGGGAAGCTTTGTGTGGGGAGCAGAACAACATGTGCATTTTAAATAAACTACTATGTATGTATATATTTTATTTTTAAATGAGGATGGGATATGAAAAAGGCACTTTTCTACTTTACAGATTAGTAATTTTCAAGTATGTAAACTATAAACATAATAAACTAAAACAAAAAAAAGAGAAGTATATTTCAATACTTTTTTTCCTTGTTGGAATTCTGCTTTGTTTAGGCACTGCAAAAGTTGATTATAAGGTGGTTAAATACCACCAGAAAATCCGCATTCAGCAGTTCTGCTGTCAGACATCACATACAGGAATGGCTTGCATAGCCTACAGAGATCAGACCAACATACAGTACCTCAGTTCAAAAATAATAAAATACGAACGGGACATCCCCTCACCCCCCCTCATTTCATGACACACTCTGACCCAATGAATAAATGTTTGCTACTGCTGAAAGTAGCATTTCTCTTTAAGCCCTGAAAATGTGATGATGAGTCTAGAATGAAAAAAAAAGGGTTTTTTTTATTGGTAGCTACTTTTCATCAGGAGAAATACATATGTAGTCACATATGCTGAGGCATGTTTCTGAAAAATCAATGCCCTAGTGGTCAAGAGGCAGAACCTGGAAAAACTTCTGGAGGGACACAGTGTCCTAAGCAGCACATCTAGTAAAAATCCGGAAGGCAGCAGAATTTCATTAGAAGGTATCCTGCAGAAAGAAGTGCATTATCTCCCACACATTCTGCTGGACTTTTTGCCCTCCATTAAGATTCCTCTAGGCTGACAAAACCTTTGAAAAGTCCATGGGAGGATCTCCTCACACTGAGACACTGGTAAATCTAAAAACATACTTGCTTTCCCTCTTTCTACTGGGCCTTGCTGCTTACACTATACACATGAAAATGAATTTCACTTCAAGTTCAAGCCATCTTACAGAATAGTGAAGGCTGCCACATTTGAACAGCAAACTGTATAGGAAGCTTAACATGACCTGTCCTCAGTCTACATGACTTTAAATAAAGTAATTATTGACTATTCTTAATATGAATTTCTAGGATTATAATTATTTATTGCTTTATTAATACAATGTAAAGTTTCGGAGCATAAAATAAAACTTCAAGGAATAGAGCAGATACAGTTATTTTCATGATTTCTTTTTCTAAATCCCACTCTACTTTTCTGAGTGAAAATCTATTTGCAGAAAAATGCAAGCAAATTGTTACTGATGTTTTACCTACCAGTAATTTAACAGCTGCATTCAATTCCCAAATGAAATCTGAAATAAAACAGCTACAAGTAGGTTGATCTGAGGGCTCACCATTTTCATTTCAAAGGCTTTTTTTAACATTAATTTGTCCTGAGGCATAAACGTAGACAAACCATATTAGATTTTAATTTGCTAAAAGTAGATTACAGGTCTTCTCCACAGAGACACTGAACACTCAGTTCTCAGAGAAGTAAACTTTTTTCCTGAGTGGAAAGGTGTCTATGGAGGATGGCAAAGGAGGCTTTTTTCAAAGGGTAGATCCTGTAAAGTGCAAACATTCTGACTCTGAGCCCACAAAATACAATCAGTACAGAAAGTTAAGTCTAACAGAGCTGGACTTGAAATACAAGCTAATTCTGTGTTTAATTAAATGTTTCAATATAGAGGGAAACTATTTAGCTATACTTAGATTGAAAATATCCAAGCTCCTCCCCTGCCTTCCACTATTATTTCACATGTTCCTCTTCTCCTGTTGAGTGATATTTCCCAAATCTGACCAACTTGAAGGGCAGAAACACATACGAACACAGGGGGAGGGTCTCAAGGCCACTGTATATAAGTAATTGTTTTTAAGATTGAAAGTCAAGCTATTTCTATAGTAGACTTTTAAGGCTAGTAACAGATTTTTTGGTGCTGACACCTCATTATGGAAGGAGTCTTTGAAACTAGTAATGGTAAATTAAATAACCCTGGATAGAAATCTAGAAGGTAAAGAACAGCTCTGAGACCTTCAAAGCTCTGGGCCATGCTCTGGTTTCCTGCTGTTCATTTCAATTGCAAAGGACTTGTTCTGACTGAAGGCAAAAGTGACACCCAAAACTCATCTCAGAATTGCCCCAGAGGCCAGTTTTCTTGGGGAACAGTGGGTAGGAAGAAATTTCTTTGCCTTCAGGCTACCTCCACACAAGCATGACTCCTGTGGGACCATACTAAAAAAGACTCTTGTTAGCCTGCATGCCTGGAAGAAGTTTCTCTTGTCACCTTTCATGTGTTTGCTTTGAAGCAGGGAAGAGTCAGAGAAGGAAAGGAATGAATCAGTCGTCAGTCTGACTTGAAATATCCATGAAGAAGTTCACGTACATCCTCCATCTCTTTCCCCATCATTATCTTCAGCTTTGTGAAGGCTTTCAGGGAATCTGATTGTCAGAGGCAAGATTCTCCACCCCCACATCTCTTCTGTGGGGTTCTGTATGACTGCTGGTGAACAAGGCCAGATTCATTATTAAGCATCAAGAGATTTCAAAATCCCTTACTCAGAACCAAAAGCATTTGCCTTTGCAGTGGAAGGGAAAGCGGTCTGAAACAAAACAAGTTTCTCCTGGAAAAAACACTAGTTTTGCCTGAATTACCAATAAGTATTTATATTTAGCTATAAAACAAAATCCCCAACCTTTTTCACATAATCTGTCCATTCACTGATACATAGCTTAGCCACAAAGCACTGAGTTTTATAGTGATTCTTGCCTTTTTTTATTGTTTCTTCTTTTTTTTTTTTTACTGATTTCTTGTGATCTTTTTCCTACTCTACTTGCTTTGAAATAGTTTCTGAACTGCAGGGTGTAGAAACACAAGGCTGTAAAGCAAAAAGTAGAAGTCTTTTCCTTAAGAGAATGAGCTGTTTTCAATTTAGATAAATGCATAATATTACTGTAGTATTCTCTCTACTTCCCTGCAGTTATTATGGAGAACACCTGCTACATACACTGTGGTCATTATTTGCTGATCCAAGGCAAATGACAGGTTGCTAAGGGTAACCACCTTAAAACCAGTTCCTGGAATCACATGTGATTCATGTAAAATCCTGATTAATAAAAAATTAAACAAGAAGCTGCTTCTATGAGTTCTCATGAGAATCTTCAAAAATGTCCCCACAGGAGGGAACAGGAAGAAATTTCCTTTTTCTCTAGAAGAATTATTTGTCCACCCTTAAGTTTCATCTGTGTTTCCAGGTTTAAGAGCCTGCACTCCACCAGCTGCATCTGAAGTAATTCTCTTCTGTTGGAAGACTCTTCTTAACTGCCCTGCAGGGGGAGATTTTTAAAAGATTTATTTTCCTCACAATTTGAGGAATCAATGTTAGATATATGCAAACTTACATACCTGGTTAGTGGAAAATCATGATGGAATCACACAATAAAGCAATAAACGAGCTAAGAAACATGCTAAATCCAAGAAGTACAAAATCCAGTTACAGAACCAATTTAAGATACAAGGTAAAACAGAATTATCTATGAGGGGAGCAGCCCTCCCTGCCTGGCATGTCCTCTCAAGCACATCCTTGCTTTCAGTCTTGATTTCCATCAACCAATTGCTTTCTGCCTTGCAGCACCACTCTTTCTGGCTCCAAGCATCTTCATTCCTCATCCCTGAAGCCAGCCTGTCTGGTTCATCTGCTCAGCAGTTTCTCTTGAGCTGCTGTGACTTTCATTCTCATTCTCCTAGTCCTATTATACACTCTGGAAACTCTTCTTCCCTAAATATCGTTCCAACTCTCCAAATGTGCAAAAACACGCAGAAAAAACAAATCTTGCCTGGAAAAATATGTATATTGAGAGCTGAGAGCTAGGACAAAATAAAGTCTACACTGAAGCAGTGTGATAACACCTGACAGTCACTTTCTCTCTATAGAGGATGTCATAGAACCTCTTAAGGACTCTCTTTCTTTTTTTTAACATAAAACATGTTCAGCTGCAGTCTCTTTCCAGTGAGAAGGAGACTACCTACATGCAACTGAAGTCATACATATATAGCAAAAGCCTGAAGACCTTTCCAGAACATATATAAATTAAGTATAATTTATATAGTCCACCTGGTTTTCTCTGACGCAGGCATAAGACTACGATGGCAAGTGGATCTCAGGCATTCTGCAAGGAGTTCTGGATATGGCAGAGTTAGCCCAAGGGCTGCTTCAAATTATATGGAGAAAGGCATTTTAGTGCCTCATCCTGAAATGCTGAAGATGTGAGGATGGCATAAAGCCATTATATAACTGAAGTGTCATGGGGAAAAAAAAGTTGGAAATCGGGATTTGTCTAATGAATTCAGTACAGTGACAAACTTTAAAAGATCATACTGTACACAATCCTGGCAGAGAACAGAAATTTGTGTAAAAAAAGAAAACAAAAAACCAGAAAAATAAGACACCGTGCTAAAAGGGAGAGATCTTATCTCTGGCTTGCATGACTGGCTGAATAAGCACTGGCCAGTTGTGGAAGACACAGAAAGCAAGAGTAACATCTGGATGCATTTTTGCCTTTGAGGAAACACAAGCTATCAAGTTTTCCAGAAGCATCATAGAGTGAAATATAGTCTCTTCAGAACAGATTGAAGGAATTCTTTGTTGTTCTTTCTTAATATGAAATAGAATTCTGCTTGAAACTACATTTTTTTTCTTGGAGTATAGAAAAAACACAACATCAAGTATGCCCTAAAAGCAAACAAGAAATAACTCCAGGAAAAACATCTTTTTTCCTGCCCCAGAAGCAAAGTGAGAGGTTATAACATTTAAGTTGTGTTGGTATATTTATTTCTCAATCATATTACTATCATACTTGGCTGGGTTCATTTCAATTCAGACATTTACTTCAAATACCTGAGTTACAAATACAGTTACTCAAAAGAAAAAAAGGAAAAAGACCTGCAGCAAATGCTTTGGATCTGAGGAAGGCAATAACCCTGATCTTTTAAGTTACTGTATTTTTGCAAGATAAAAATCAGCAGCATGTTGCCGATATTCCTCTAGTGCATCCTATCCTACCTCCATGTAAAACTCACTGATCTTATTTGAAAAGGTCTGTTCCAAAGCCCAGTAAAGCCAATGGGGATCACTCCATGTTTTCATCTCTCTTATGGTACAAATGTAAACTTAGTATCAGCTTTTTTCGAGGAAAAAACCAAACTGAAACCCCAAATATTCATCTGTGTAACTTCATGGAGAGTATTAAAAAAAGAGCTAAGGTTTTCAAAACTATGTATAAGACGTGGATTTCCACTAACTTGATGGAAATTCAATAGGAATTAGGCATTCCAATCCCAGACGTCTCTGAAAATCCTGACCAAAATTCCCAACTCACCAGTCTTCTTATTTTATATTTATTGCTTTTTTTTAAATGCATTTCTATCTATTTCCATCTACTTGCAGCTGTAATGACATAATAAAGCTAAAAACCAAGTTCTTATTAACAGTACACACTGCATTTTCTACCTCTTCATTGCAGATCCCCAGAACACTCCTAACTGTGCATTTAACGTGAGTAAATTATTGAGGTCTGAAGTAACTGTTAAATTAATTTAGCACTGGAAAATAAAAATTGAGACAAGAGCTATCGCTGTATAACAGCGCTAGGGAAAAGTTGCTTATTATTGACCTGTAATAATTTGAAAAATGCTTATGAGTTCTTTTTCAATTTCACTATTTTGCCTGAACATAACACTGTTACCAATTCCTACTGGGGATAAGGAAGTTAAAGTTTTAACAAGTGCACTATTTTTAATTTAAAATTTTAATTTAATACAGGTGATATAGCCACAAATATTAGAATACTGTAGATTAGCCAGAATATTAGAAGCATAAAGAGGAAAGGATGCAAGAATTAAGTGAATGGATGTTGGGAGACAGGACTGACACACTACTTGTTCTCCAGTGTGCTGGACATAAGAGAAAACTCCTAGGTATGCTTTTAGAAGTGAAAATACAAGAAAATTCGAGTCCTCTGAAGTCCAGAGCAAATACTCCACTGAGACCTAGAATAGACTCTGTCAGCCAAAGCCCAGGTGCCTTGCAGCCGTACTTCTGTCACCCTTCTGTGTAACAGCCTATTTGGACCTAAAAAAGGACTACCAAAGGGCTTTAATGAAATTGTTGACTACTTTGTACCCAAGGCATTAATCTTTTTCCTGTCTCTCAGGATTGCTTCATCCACAGGTAGTGCTTTTCCTAATGAGGATTTCCATGGCTCTTCCAGCTTTTAGGATACCTCTTTCAGTTACATGAGCTACAGCTGCCTTTGCATGATCAATCTTGCAACACGTGATAGCTTAGAGGGAAGCAATAAAGATTGAAGTAACTTCAGCTGTACATGTTACCTTTCCAAAAGAATCTGACTTTAATTAGTCAAGTAAGCCATGTTAAGCTAAAACCAGGATTCTGCTTAGCAAACCCAAACACTTTTATTATGTCACATCTAGTGGAACAGGTTCTTGAACTGCAAGTCAGGATGCTGGACTCAAATTCTTGCCTTGCCATGACATCTTGGCCAAGTCACTTGTCTATGCACTATTCCTTCTCCAATCTTTTTCTGCTTTAACTACTTAGGTTATAAATTCTTTGGGCAAGGAATCCCCTTCCACCCTTCATGTCTCAAACAATTAACAGAGCCCTAATCTCAGATGGAACTTGCATACTTCATAGTAATAAAAAAGCTGTTAAAGATAATTAAAAAAATGAAATCACACTTGCCATAACACTGAAAATTTGTGGAAAAGTTCGTTTGCTTCTTTAGTGACTGGAATGACCTGGCAAACCTTTCCTATCTGCACAGTCTGTTTGCAGTTACTAAAACCCTGTGCAGGTGGGAAGGGCTGCTGGTGTCCGTTTGCAGAAAGGGTAGTGGGAAAACAGTGGTGGGGAATTTAAAACAATGTAAGAAACATACCGGAATGTGTAGTATACACTCTGGATGCCAATATTTGACTGTCCACACTTTTAATAGCCTGTTGTGAACTAGAAGAATAAGTGCTATTTGAATATTAATTCAGATAGAGTGCTGAAAGAATGTACATTACACACCAGATAAACTTATGAGCATTTAGGGACAGTCTGATAAACACTGAAGCTGGGACAGGTGATGACAGCCTCTGAATTAAGCATCAAATGCTAAATACTATTGATTTCCTTAATCAGCCACAGTTAACCCAATTTCTTTATTTATAAGCCAATTTGATTGGAATGGTGGGAAAGTTTGCACTACAGAGTTCTAAGACAGTCTCAAGAGTCTGTTTTTCACCATTATGTTAATGAGTATAAACAGGATATATTGTTTGACTTTTAAAACCATTGGTTAATTTCAGTGCTTTTTCCATTCTTTACTTCTCATCTAGACAAATAATGAGATCACAGATGCAAACAATGTTTTCTTATGTGCTGCATTAAGATTGGATAAAAATCAGTGAATAGTTCTTAAAAAACAGCTTCCCCCTTCAGTACATTAATAATTCTTGCTGATTTATTATTGATTCAAAGAAAGTACTCCTCTTTGTTATGACAAGTGTTTTGGCTTTTTGGAGGGAAACAGCTGCAAATATTAGGAAACAGATGAAATTCAAAATAATCTTCTGTTTCCATTCAGTGCATAGAAATCTGTCAGCTTATGATGGGAGAGAGAGCTTGCAAGTAGGAAAAAGCTTTTGATTTTTGTTGTTGTTATTTTGGAAACATTTAAGAGAAAATCTTGGGGGAAATAATGGAACAGAAAAAGTTTTGAAGCACATACTGTAATGAAATAACTGAGATGCGTCCAGGAATAATTACAAAATTCCATCCAATAACAGAGCATTAGGCAGTTCTTTAAGGAGCGGGAAGTTGGACATGATGACTCTTATGGGTCCCTTCCAACAAGATATTCTGTGATTCTATCATATGAATTATTTAAGATGAGCTGTATTTACTGAACCACAGTTGCCTTTGACATCCATCATGCCTTGTTACTGACAACATAGGCTGATGCACAAGCACTCTGATTTTCAACACTGAGGACTATGCAAAAGTTGGGCAACAGAGATTCAAGCTCATAACTAAGTGGGGTTTTTTTAGCAGAAAGTATCTTGACTTTTTCAAAGAAGAAAGGGAAATGAAACATGAGGCTGAAATACTACTGCCATATATAATATTCTAAGACTTTAGCTTTACTGACTTTTAGGCTCCAGTCACCATTTCTCAGTCCTTTTGATACTCCTTAGTACCGACTTTGTGCAAGTGAGACAGTTCAGCTTAGCAGCTGTAGTACTTCTGGAAAAGTACTGATTCCTAGACTCCCTCAAACAGCTCATAATATACTCCTTTCTTAGAGGTATAGCTTCTTAAGTTCTACGTTTACAGTAACTTAGTAATAATACTGGAAAGCAAATCAACACATCAACTTTACACAGGCTCCCATAAGCTGTAATTCTTTTACTTCAGAGAGCAAACACAAGGGGGTGGTGATCATATCATGCCTTTTCTTGCCACTCCGAGACATATCTAAGATCTTAACAGTCATCCTCCTCCTCTAGCTCACAGCCTTGTCTGACTCATATGCTTCCTACTCTTTCCTTTGTAATAACGTTACTCTGCCTTCATTCTCCTTAAGGGAAGTTCCAGAAAACTGGTATCCACAGAAGTTACCTGCTCCACCATTTTGCTCAATGAACACTTATTCCCTAACAGATAAACCCTAAGGCTGCAGGTGCAATTTACTTACAGACTTAAAGACTCCAGCCCGCAGGTCATTAGTATAAACACATAATAAAACACAGTCAGAAAACCACAGTCCAGTCATACAGTGAAATCAAAGTTCAGGCTTACTTTAATAACAGCTTCCCTGAAACTTAATGACTAAAAATAAAAAAGGCAACATGCATTCATAAATTTGAGTCAATTATGGATTAGTAATGTAGTTGGGAGTAAAACTGACAGTATATGGCCATAACAAGTTAAAAACCTCTCTAAAATATGTACTCCTACATATAACTGTTATTAGGATTTTTTTCCTACTACTGGAAGAAAGAAAGAAATCTATTATTCTATTATATTCCATAATATAGTAGAATGGCATGATCAGGAAAAATGGCCTATTAATTGGAGGCAGGTTTCACTCTACTTTGCACAGGCTTTTCGGATCTTCAACAATATTTGGCCCATAAATTTCCTGTTCTCCTATAATAAAAAGCTGATGCATATTAATTCTTCCCAAGAAATTTTGTTTTCAATCTTCTAAGCATTTAGTTCATCAACATAAGAACTAAAATCCTTCAAAAGGAAGTTACTTAAGGAAATGGTTCCATCCTTCAACATTATCATTACAGATCACCATACTAGAATGTGAAAGTAGTACATGAGTGGTAAAATAAAGGTGAGCTGATGGGAAATGCTTTTACAAAAAAAGCACATTCAGAACGAATAGCAAAAAGCAAGGCTGCTTCTGTGAAATAGAGCAGATATCAGAGAAAATAGCTTGTTCAGACAAAGCAGTTTCGAGTTCCTTGAAAAATGTCTTTTAAGGTCACTATCAGTGTAGAAAAGACTGTTGGGATATCAGTAAGCTCTTATTTGCATTTTACATATTGGCTGATTGTCTGATAGTAAAGGAACACATAGTAGACCAATAGAAAACATCTCCAAAAGCTTTTCATGATCTATGTGTAGAACATCATCAGGCAGGTAACCAAGAATAATGGCGAACAGAAGCTGCTGCTTCGGTAAATGGCTTCTTTTCTGAAAAAAAAGTTTCTAAAACCACTTGTATTTATGAACAATTCATGCTACAGATGATAGGCACAGATTTAAATCAATAAGATTTAAAGGTAATCTGGTTTTGATTAACTTCACGTTGTTTTGGAAACATCACTAGTTTTCCTTACTAAAAAAAACCCCTATTTTTGTCATGTATGAAGTCTGCCTTTATGTTAGGGCAGTGGGCACCCCCTCCTATGAGAAGATTCTATTTAAGTACAAGTGCCATCACAAGTTTTTTTTTTGAACAATTACACGCGTACAAATAATCTGTACTACTATGCATAGGAAAAAAGAAATGAGGCATTACATTCAAGTCTACTAACTTTTCTCAACACTGTAACGGGACACTAATGTCCTGCTACAGTTGAACCATGAGAGCTATGCTGCTAAACACGATTAATTCACTGAACACTTGTCTTCAATTCTGTGTAAAAGATTTCAGAACTATGCCTTTGAAACATACATTTAATTGTAACCTGTTTAATAACACATTCAACCTACAGTCTACCACAGTTGTCAGAGTAATTAAAGACAACAAGGAAATATTTTCAGTGATAACATGGGAAAACTTAAAGGGAGTTTTGGATAAATCATCATGGAATCGTGGGCTATAAA
Source organism: Tringa tobata (assembly GCA_033628505.1). Taxonomy (NCBI): domain Eukaryota; kingdom Metazoa; phylum Chordata; class Aves; order Charadriiformes; family Scolopacidae; genus Tringa; species Tringa tobata. Next base: position 2,910,526 of record JAHREE010000161.1, read on the forward strand.
CCACAGTGGTTTAAAATAACACAGTCTTTATCATGTCACACTGTGCTTAGACATGACTTTATTATACAACTAAAGCTGATGAGTTTAGAATTTGCATACAACATTGAGGTTTACTTCTGATTTGCTGAAGTAATTTTAACCATAAAACAGCATGTCAAAGAGGGAAATAGTCTAAGATAACAACTTAACATTCCTGTTTATCCACTGAATTGGACTGACTTGATATACAACTTGTCTTTCCCATTTCAGAGACTCGCTAGTGAATTCCAGATTGTTTCTCCTTTTGACTCACTCCAAAACACAGCTAAAATTGGTATTGAGGTTAGAACTTTCCTATTGAGTGCCAAGCACACCCAGATTGGGGTGGGGTGCAAAAAACAAACAAAACAAAACTAAAACCCAACAAAATCCCCCAAACAAATAACCAGTCAAAACCCCCAAATCCCAAGTAACTACTGCAGTTCTTTCTAGAACTGAAACGATGAAATCACAAGTTAAGATCTAAATCACATGGTGCTACAAATACTATGCCTAAAAGAGGTACTATAACCTTACTACCAAGGAATAACATATGGAAGAATATGGATTTCCATCACTGCAAAAAGGAAGAAATATCTTGCTGTTGGCCTTCAGCAGCTGTGTATCATGAGGTTGTTAACTTTATGCCCATTTGATTTGAGAAAAGTTGCCCCATACAGCCCTGTTTAAAGATGAAATGTTTGAGCAGCCTACACAAGGAGGCAGAAATGGTTCTTATGTAGCCTCGCAACTCTATATAGACCGTTACATCTTGTGTTATTGTTACTGAGTTATTATACACACATTGCTAACTTAGTATTCAGTTTGTGATGAAGAATACAAAGTTGAAAGTTTTTCCTTTCATTCAAAATTTAAGAGACACAAAGCTCAAGAATTTTAGAACTTTGGTTGTCTTCTTCTGCAATTCCAATAACCTGGAACAGGTCTATTTTTCTATCTCAGTGTCATAGCAATACTATACTCCTCCAAATAACCATGTCTGCAAAACTGTGTTAGGAATTTGTTCAGAGAAGACAACACTTTAAAAAGCATACCCTTCTTCATCACATTTTCCACAGCAGTAAACTGTCACTCTATTATGAAAAAAATACTCAGACTTTAAGTATGATATTTGCAGACACATTCTTTGTTGGCTTAACTCCACTTTCCACTGAGTTTTCAGGAAACAGAACTATACTAAGTGGAAACCTTAAATGACATTGAGGAATTCAGAATTAAGATGTCTAAGAATAAGAGGATTAAAACAGTCTTCCATGAATTGCAAACCAGTTCTTGCACACTACAATTCAGTGACTTTTTTTTTTTACACAGTCTATGGCCAGTAACAGATTTAAGAACATTCATAATATTAAATACTGGTTAAGTGATTTTACCGAACCAAAAAAACCTGCTGAATGTGAGTTACTGACACAGAGAAGAGTTAAAGATTTTATTGAATTTGCTCCCAGAACCAGATTATTATATATTTTACCTTAGTTCTGCTGAAAAGATGGAAATATTACATTTTGCTAGAGGTACTCTAATCTATCTGCAGATGTTTGCAGCTATTTGTCATTATATATTTGATGCCAAATACTTGGTTACTGACACTAGTACAATGTGTTATCACTCCTAAAGCTTACATTGACAAGCAATGGCATGTCCCTTTACAGCACTGCTAGTCATGGAGGACACCTTTCTTTGCATACCTCAATCATTTTGCAATACACCTGCACCTCCCCACAGTGAAGAGCTGGCAGGGAAAATAACAAACCCTCTCCCAAGCACACCCCAGCTCCCCCCTCCCCCCCCCCAACAACGGCATGCTGAAACAAAGATTTAAGATTGACTGGCCATAGAGGGTGAGGTTGGAAAATTACATCCCAGTAGTTAAAGATTTGCACCAGTAAAGATTGCACTGCTCTAATCCTATGTGTATCACAGCTGGTTTGGTAACAAGCAGTATTTTGCATAGAAGTTACTGCTGCAGAGATGCCAGATTTTCAAACTAGTAATTTGCCTCAGTGATTAAACTCAGGTCATATATATTACAGTACTGTTTAACAATATTTATTTTAAAATGCACCTGCTGCTATGCACAGTAGTATATACACAATAGTAACAATATCTAAGGTCAAATAACAGATTAATACAGCATCCAATTTTCAAGTATGATACATTTACCAATTCAAACAAATATCAATTGCCTCTGAGGTTAACATTCTCAAGATTCTACAGCTTTGAGTTTTAATAGTCATAAGTTTTAAAGGGAGAAGTTGCCATTGCAATTGTCCATCTGCCGCATAGCACAAGCACTGAACTCAGGCAGCATTTCTTTAGGAAGGTCATTGCTTCTGCTTCAGTTAAGCATACTTTAGAGTACCAATCTCTTCTCTACTTACACATCCCAGGACACACCTTAGTCCAGAGTCTCCCAACAGTGCTGTCCCTCAACTGGTTGCCCACTGTGATTTCCAGATCCTTGCCAGAGTTGCTACTTCCCAGATATGTTCTCTTATCACTGAGGATGAACTACATTTTTCATACTAAGATAATTTCACCTTTATTTGGTTGTATTAAAATTAGGCCATCCAGATGAATTTGGGTTGCCAAGCATTAGATTGCTTTCTACAACTAGCCTATCTTGACAGTTTATGACTCCACAAAAAATACAACCGTCCAATTCCCACTTTAAGGGATACTGATTATCTTCTTCTACCATAGCAGGCAGCAATACACCACAGACAAATTACAAGACTGAGATTTACTTTTCTTTCTCTTCAGGAGGTAGTAAGACTGACTTGAAAGGTGTTGTGACTCATCAACTCTCAACATAAAAATCTTGAGAACTGGTTCTGTGGAGAAAGATTACTAAGTGCCTGAAGTAAGCTGACTTCACTATCATAATGTTAATTTATATACAGGTAGTGTATGTGTATAAGACACATGGAAACACCATGTGGGGAAAAATAATCGTGCTTTCTAACAGCAGAAATTCTACATTGTTTTCCATTTTTGTCTAGGACTCAAATATGCTGAAACCACTCACACCAAAAATACAGGATTTTTGCTCTATTTTTTTTCCTTTCCCCATCTCCACAGGGAAAAAAACAGCCCTCAAGTCCTGACACTTTCTGGCATGACTTCTGTATCTGGTGCTGACAAATGCAAGCTTACACTTGACAACTCTGAAGAGGATAGATAACATGCTGCCTGTGATTACTCATCCTTCTCTTCAAGTTCCCTGTCTGGCTTGAATACATCTGATCTCACTTGTCTCTTATCTGATTTTTTTTAAAATGCTTTGGAACAGGCACCTCTTCGTTCTGTTTGTAAAACACTCAGCATGCTGTCCCAGGACCTTCAGAAACATCTTCAGCACACTTAAACAATTACATACCTTACCACTGCTTTACCTAGTGTTGCAGTATGGGGAAAACACCAATTCATGATACTTAAACACAGACTGCCACCATCCAGCACCTGGCAAGGCCAGGAGAAACGTTCTCTCATGAGGGACCCACACAGCATTTTGAAACACAGCATAGCCCAGAGTGAAAGATGTACTGACATCCAGTACAGGGTTCACAAGCCCACCACTGTTAGGAGATAATAAAGTAAAGCTGATCATTCAGCTTTCAGTTTTGTCTAAGTGTATTAATTTATTGCTTCTGAGCATATACCAGTCTGCAGCTACTAGGTACAAGGACTGGATTTACTGCAAGTATACTGTTCCTCTGAAATAGGGTACCAAACTCTCTGATCTGGCTGACCATTTTGTTGCCCTTTAACACAGCAGTAAGCATCTCTATTCTTTTATTGTCTTGTTTCAATTCACAAAGGGAAAGGAATAATAAAATTACTAAAGTTGTGCTTTTCTTTTTTCTACTTCTTTTCTCTGAAGAAAAAAAAATAAAAATCAGGACAGCGATTTATTCACATATACAGTGTATTTGAATATAAAAGGTATTTTTATCTGCTCCATAGTCTATAGTAAGTACTACAACATATGAAGAAGTTTCTGATTTAAAAAGTAACCAAACCCCAGATATTAAAAGAAAAAAATATTGTACTTGGAAACTCTGGATTGTTTTTTTACTAGGTCTCTGAGTTTGGGCTAATGAGGAGCTGCAAAGGGGAACTGCCACTAGTCTTCCCTGGCATGGATATTCTCTGCTAGGCTGGGGTATACAGACTGTTCTAACCAGCTTTTTTTGCCTGCATTGACAACAGAGGAATGAACTGATCACACTACTTTCCCCTACCACCCACGACAAATGCTCAAAACAACAGATATCCTCCAGAAGAGAGGTTCCCCCTGGTTAGACCTTTTCTCATGAAGCTCTCTTCACCTGCAAAAATTATTCTTTTGTTAGGATTGTCTCAAGTGAATCATCATCAATAACATGTCAAATTGCCACACTAACCAGGGCTTCTTTTACAACATAAAAAGTGTGAACTCCTTATTTTTACTGGAGAGGCTTCTGCTTTGCATGAAGAAAAAAAAAGTCACAGAATGCTACTTTCTTACCAAGAAAGACTAAATAGCACCAGCTTAGTCTTTTGCTCAACTGAGCTTGAAGGCGGATCTGAAATCACAACACCAGCACCAAATACATTTAACCCAAGACGCATTTAACTTGAAATAAGTCATTGCACAGAGTCTAGCTCCAAAAAGATTTAAAGAAAATAATCAAGCCTTTAATAGTTTTGCATGTTAGCAATGAGTTGTAACTTGAGTGTTAGCAGCCTTTTAGAAGTGTTTCTTGGAGATAAAATTTGAATAATCTATGTGGTTTAATTTAAATAATTTATGCATAAAGCTCTGCAGAGCTATAATTGTAATTATAATGTTCAACTCAGTAGCAATGAGGTGCATTTGAAGTTGGATACTGATTGTACTGTATATCTCATGCTCTGAATTTTATTTTGTTTCGAACAAATCCTTTTGAACACAGGGAGATGGCTCAGAGCTTCACAAAAGTTCCCAAGTGAAGTTTTAGAGAGTTTCTTTCCTATGCATTTCTTCTTATTATTTAAAGTCTGAAATCCAATCTTTCATGCTTCTGTGTCATGGTGATAAAGAAAAGGTGGCTGAAAAGTGCCCCTGGTTGGAGAGGAAGGACTTTTCTACTCTTCTTGTGAAGAAACAGCTGTTCCGTTCAATAATTTCCTGAAGGAATAGGCCTGGAGTGTAAACAATATTTTATACGGACAGCAGTGGAACAGAGTATGTTATTTCTGAAATTTTTTGCACTTCACTGTGGAGAATGGATTAACCCTGTGTGACATAAGAATTTCAAATGTTATCTGCTTGAATTAAAGGGTTAAAGTATTTTAAAGAGGAAAAAAAATCTACAACAAAATGGTGTCATCTGAGTAACCTGGTTCCTAGAGAGGGAACATTGAGGCATTAGGAGCATTTCAGAAACTGCATGTTGAAGCCTGAACAGACGTAAAGTTTGTTCCTACCAGGAGGTGTCCCTGCCCATGGCAGGGGCATTGGAATTGATGATCTTTAAGGTCCATTCCAACCATTCTGTGATTCTATGATTCATATTAATACTGTTATTTTTGAACTTGTAAAACATGCCCATAAACAGATGCTAAGTGTAACAGGCAGATCCTAATATATCCATTCAGGATGTTGGTCAAATACAAGGGGAATGGACAACAGATACTTGTGTGCTCTTCCTAATTAAAGTCTGCCAGGATAGAAAATTGAAGGACCATTGTTCTAATACCTTCTTGTGTGGTTTTCAACGAGAACTAAACAGGTAACTAGTGTTCAATTTCAAGCACTAACAATAAACTCAAATATCACCAGATTTTAAGTCCCTTGAGCAACACTTCCAAAGGACAAGTTAGAGGTAAGAGAGAATCATAGAATCATCTAGGTTGGAAGAGACCCTTGGGATCATCGAGTCCAACCATTTACCCTACTCTACAAAGTCCTCCCCTACACCATATCCCTCAGCACCACATCTAATCGTCTCTTAAACACATCCAGGGACGGTGACTCAACCACCTCCCTGGGCAGCCTATTCCAATGCCCAAGCGCACACTTAGGATTCCACTGCTTATGAACAGGTCTTGTAAGAAGCACAGAGACGTTCAGACAGGCTTCTGGCAGAGACAGTGAGCTCCAAAGGTTGAATAAACAACTAAAATTTTCATGGGTGAATGAGGAACGTGGCCCTCAATGTCAGGAAGAGGTAAAAGCTTATATCTGCATTTCTTATTACAGAGAATATGCTGCTCCACACCATATACTGCTGCTTGAAAAGCAGCTTTGGAAGTTAACGATATGAATCGTTAACTTTGCAAGTACTGTATTTTACTCTTTCCACTTTGTCCGGTGATGTTTGTGATGATGGATGATCATACTCACCCCACACCTACAAGAAGTGCAAGGTCAGTATACCTTTCCAAAATATGGATGAGTAGTCTCCTTAAGATCTTGTATCTTAAGATTATTTCATGTGGAAAAGGCAAGCTTTTTCCTTTAGTTATTTAGTTTACAAGAGGAAGAAAGGCAGCTATATTTATTTCAGTAGCCTTCTAACAAATGTATTCAAAAGTGTTAGAACTAGGTAAACCAGATGGCTTCAGAAGCTTAATATTTCAGTTAAAGCATTAGAGGTTCACATAGGCAGGAAAACAAAGTAACTGCAGGTTTCTTCTATGCTGCTATCATAATATGGAGCCCGCATGCATTAATAAAGGAGCTGTCATTATTCCAGCTAACTCCTACAACAGGTTTCTAATCAGAAACTAATACCTTGATTTGATTTTTTCTCTTCTCTTTAACAGCTACACTTTACTATAATTTTGTTTTAAAATTGGAAGATAATCCATTCTTTGCATTAAATGAGTTCTTGCAACATTAAGCCTGAATCTGAGCTAGTAGTACCTTTCTGCTTCTCCTTTATTTTGAGTGACAGCATTTTCCTGGAGTGATCCAGGAAAGACATTTTAGATGTTCAGAGCAGACCAAAATAGCCTCCAATAAAACAGCCTGAAACAATGCTGAGATCAAATGATGCTAAGAGACCACTAGCAGCAATTTTGGCACATTTTGGTTCTACCATAAGGTACCTCTTTCTTTGCTCTTGGGAAGTATAGGCGTTCAGTAAAGTCTGAGCTAGAAGCCATTTCTAACATATGCAAGTGGATAGCCATTTAGAAGATTAATGAGTCTCTCTTCCCAGAAGGCATCTGCTTGCCACTTAAATTTCTTAATCAAAGCTGCTGGAGTTGCAGATCCAATGCGTAGAACAGCTACCTAACAGCCAACAGGCTGAGGAGTAAGGCAAAGGGCTAAGGGAAATGCAGTGTTACCACTACAGTAGGGTCACAGTGAAGCCATAAGCAATGGAAATTAAGTTATAAATCAGTATAATTTTTGTTCCCCGTTAACAGACCCAGCTTGAGTTACTCAAGCTATGCAAGTGGTGATTACACACAGAAAGTATGCTGTGTTTGTTCTAAATATATAGTACCTATTCATACCTCATACTGAGGCCAATAAGTTGAACGACACAGGGACCTGTGTGTTTACATCTTCATCAATGACTCCTGAGGTGTTGACAAAGCACTCTGTCAAGTTCGCAGACACCAAACTACAACAAATTGGTGGTACCCTTTGACATGCTTGAAGGCAGGGCCGCTATTTAGACAGACTTACAAGAGTCTGAGGAATGGCACAAGTGGAATTCAGCAAAGACAAAAGCAGAGTCACGTATCTGGAAAGGAAGAGAAGGGACTGAGAAGCAAAGAAGGCTCACAGCATCCCAGCTGTATTAACGGGGCCACAGCCAGTAGATCAGGGGAAGAGAGGTACTTTTTACCAACATTAGACTGACTTTTGAGGGAAAGGAAAAAAAACTACCCAAAATGGTTAACCAGCAAGAATAAAAAAATGTCATGTTTAAAAAGAAAGTAGCTGCTAAATGCAACCTGTTATTCCAAAATTAGTGTGAAGATCCAGATAACAAACTAGATACACTCTCATTCCTGGAATTTAATAAATTGAAATTGATAGATACTGTGCTCTTGATCTAAGATAAACAGCTTTATCAAAGCAGCCAGTTTGATAAGCAAGCAATCTGTGAGGAGTTAAAAAAGGAGATTAAGCAAGTGAAACCTTCAGAAGCCAGGAACTGTTTCTTTAGTGGTCAAAATTACAGCTGCTGTAAGCTTTATAGCTTCAAGCTCCTTTCAAGTCACTATGAACACACACAACAGGCATTAATCAATCATTTAAAAAAAATACAGCACAATTTACAGATTATTTTTCATTAAGACTGCACCTATATGTTCATTTTTGCTAAAGAAACCCAGAATGAGTCTGCAAATGCTAATAAGTTGTGCCACACCTACAAGACTGACAGAGGAAAAAAAATGCCTGCTGCTTCAAAAGCGGCAGTTTAGCACCATGTTTTTCTGGCCATAGATCAAGATGAATGGATAGAGAATCCAGTAGTATCAAGCTGGTGGGAAAAACAAAAAAATCTGATTTTTTTCTAGATGCCACAGTTTAAATTTACAATTATACTGCTCTATTTCCCAAGCTAAGGCAGAACAAGATCGGGTAAAAACTAACTGAAAGCAATTACATAGGATTTTGCACCATTTTAACTCAATTGCTTTCTAAGCTTATTTAAATTTTAATCAGCCTTAAAAACAGTGTCTGGCAAGTCCAAACCATTATCTCTGATAAAAAAAAAAAGCAGAGTACTCCCTCTAAATACCTACACATCATGGACTGTTGGGAAAAAAAAAACACCCACAACCCCCACCCCCCCAAAAGCCCAGTAACATGAGGTAAAGTCAAGACAAGAGACAATCTGGCTACCTTCCCTGCAGCAAAATCCAAAATCATACTGTCCCACAGAAAAGCTTGCATTCAGGGCACAATATGTAAAATAAATCTCTAGAATTAGATATGTTTGGAATTGTGTTGTTCATTATCAAACTCCATTCTAGGTTTTCTTTCACTAGTCTAAAAACATTATCACTTTTACAGTCCATGATGATGGAAGGCTTCAGCTGTGACTTAGTGTTCCCTGCCAATCCAATCAGCTACATACATTCAACAGTTTCACCATGCTTCTCTGAAACTGCACTCTGAAACACCACTCAGACCATAACAAAACCCCCAACAACTGGGAAACCATACCAAACAACCCAGTTTTAACTGGCTGTAGTAGCTCATGAACTTGAAACAGTCAAGATCAGACACAATTACACTGGTATATTGAAATGTAGTTAAAAAAAAAAAAGGGGAGAGTATGCATACAGAATTATGGTGGCACATCCACTACCCATGACAGACTGTCTGAAGCTCGACTCACTCATCTAAATTTTTCTATCCACCTGACCCAGTGTATTACATATATCAAAGATTTGTGTGTGTGTGTGTGAAACATGACATGATTAAAAGTTATATTAAAGAACCTGACAACTGCAAACAGGATATAAATTCAAGGGTTCAGATTACCTGTAGCACAATTCTCAGAACAAAGACCTTGTGTTTAATAGTACATATACTATGTTTGTCCCACAGTAGGCAGCTGTCTCTTATAACTGATGTCTAAGGTAACACTGATTGATGCCATTTTTCCAATCATTTTCCAAACTTTCCTGTTTAACGAGGTGAGCTGCACAATGGCAGTTTATTTACCTGCTGGCGACCCTTTTCTTTGGAGGGTCACTGCTCTTAATTATAGTGGCACCTGCTTACTGCTTTGCTTTTAGGTCTGTCAAGGTTTCCATTATAAACCCATTTTTAGATGTTTATTCTGTAATACCCTTCAAGTCCACTGTGGGTTGAAGCATGGCTCACAAGGTATTGGCATGTATTATTTTGTAAGTAATGATGGCTCTCTTGTTCCATCCCCAATAACTCAGGAATGACTCTGCTGCTTCTTTGTGAGAAGGCTATACATACTTTTTCCTAAGGAAACAAACATTTTGCAGGTAAGAAAGCCTTAAACAGAAAAGTTTAGGACACTAGAAAGTATAGTGATCTTGCAAGAAATACTGGCCTGTATTCAAAACCCCCAGAGTTTGGTATTCTACTACCTCAAGTTTCTTGCATCAGTCAAAGGAGCTGCTTCTCTGCCTTGGCTCACCATAATCACTATATGATATTAGCTCATTTATTTTCTTTCCTTTCTGTCTTGCCTATTATGCAGTCCTGGTGGCATTCCCTTTATCCCAAAGTCAGGAGACATTACTCTTACTGAAGAGATGCTGTCACTGAAGCACGTAGACTACCTAGTTCATGTTTCATATTACATATGTCTTGTAACATTGAAGAAAATAGAATGGAAGGTAACCTATATATGCCTTCTCATCTGGAACCAAAAAAAAAAAAAAATCAAAGCTAATAATTTGTTGTTCCATCACTGTAATGTACACATAAGGAATAGACCAGACTGTCACCATGACAGTGACGCGAGACATAGGAGAGACCCAAGAGATAAGCAGTGAACATAATTAGCAGCTTAACAGTAAGCAAGCAGACACTGGAAAGTGAGTTGCATATGCAGTGCTACTGTGGTTGAGAAACAAGTGGCATGTAAAAGGTAATCACAACTTTTTGTGGGAACGTATGCCAAGCTTCAAGTTTCACAGCTGCAAATTGCAGGGTCACAACTGCATGTACTCATGACACACTGGAATCTTGCAGGACAAGAAGTAGTGAGATCACAAGCCCAACTCGCTGAACAGTGACAGTTTACCTACTGGATTCATGTACCCTTATCAGTCCATAACCTTAGCTCATTATGTTGTGAAACTATTAACTATCTATCTGCCCCAACCTCTAATGTAGACTGAAACTCTTGAGGTAACGCAAAAACAAACAAGGCCACAGCTTTGTCATTAGGGTGGTAACTGCCATGACAAGAGATACTCTAGCTGTGAGAATTTTTGCAAGTAATCACTGGGTAAGTTATCGGAGGAAAAGTGGGAAGAGAGGAAAGTGTTTGTAATATGATTGATAGTTACAGCTTGTGCACGCTGCTTTCCTCTCACAACATCACATTTCTGAAACACAGAAGTATTTTTGCATTTTCTTATCTACCTTTTGCAGTGGATGTTCAAATCCCTAAGGATTCAGGTAAAGACAGAAAGGAGAACTGTATTGTGGAAGACAGTGTATTCCTTAACACAGCTACATAAAACTGTTTGTGTTAGTTCTGACTCTGTTTGAAAGAGTTATCCACCAGCTAGGAATAAAAATATTCTACCTTCAAAGTTTTCATCCTCTTTTACATTTCTTTTGCTATGATCATCTGAATTCAATAAATCACCCCCATTTAAGTAAGTTGGGCCTACAACTGCAGCTTTAGAATAACAATGGCAAATATAACAATGATTTCTGGTCTTTGGCTGTGAAAGAGGTGTTCAAATCTACCTCTTCCTCTCATACAGCAAGAGATAGTCTTCTGATGTGTAAACAAAGTTAAACTTCAGTATCATCCAGACTCCAGAAACTTTACGAATTGAGAAGTGACTTCATAACTAATATAGCTATAAATTAAGCAGAAGTTGTATGACCTAATTACTGCTTGGACAGATAATAGCTTCCCATGGCCATTAGGAGTCTGTTGTTCTTACTTGAGTACTAAATGTCAGAAGCCTGTGTTTCTGCTACTACTTATACTTCTTTATACCTTATGACCATTCAAAAAGGCACTGCAAACTGAAAAACACTAGGTTTTAGTCCACGGAGAAGGAAAACCCATATGAGTACATATGTTGTAAAAAAGTCAAACTTACTAAAGAGGTACTATATATATCACTCTCAGAATGGTACAGTCCTAGTCATATTTCACATTGAAGTGATACTCTGGGTTAAAGGCACACATGGTAGATATTAGACTGCACAAGTTAACATGCTTCCACCCATATTCAAATATACACTGCATAGCTAGGTCTGCCTGTAGGTCTAACGTATGGAGTTACTTGGTAGTGGTGTTATATGCCATTGTATATACTGGCATATTTCCCAGTCCTCCACTCCAGACAGCTCTTGCTCCATGGCAGAACCTGCAGCAAGATCTGACCCACTCATTCAGGTCATTCTTTAATCTTAGCTTTTAAAAATTGAGCCTATGTAGAAAAGATAAAGAAAACGCTTTCCGTTTTACTGAACCCCCCCCAAACTTTAAAAAATTGTAATCAGTTGACCAAACATGGGTTTGTATGTAAGTGAAACAAGGTTATACAAAGATCTGACCATGTAAAGAATAACAGAAAATTTTTTCAGCTCTGATTAGAAAAACATGCACAGATGTATGCATCCGTGTAAAAGAGGAAAAAGTCTTCAGGCCTAAATTGTATCTGGTTTTCACTTTCAGTAGAGCATCAAAAATTACTAAGAGGATTTTCACCGTATTCAAAATGCCACAGAAACTCTCTCATGCACAGACAACTTGTTGGTAATAGAGAATATCCTCTCCTCGAAAGTGACGCTGAAATTAACATAGAATAAATAGCTTTTAGAACTCATCATTTTAGATTTGCAAACAAACAAAAAAAAGCAAAGCAGTGTCTTTCTTTGATCTGAATTTAGCACTGCAGTCCCTTGTTATTTCATGTCATTTCAAGAACAAGATGGGAAATGATTAATATCAAGTCTGAAATCTAAATAGGAAGAGTGGAATTAAAAAAATAAACAACTACCTGAAAGTACAGATAAACTGCAATACATTTGTTTTGCTCTTAACTTTGAGGTGCTGCAAAGCAGAATTTCTAACTGTGACAGGATAATGAAAAAGTTATACACCACCCACTACCATACTTTAAGACATTTTTACTACTTCAGATAAACAACACTGCTTTCTTTTTCCCCTGAAATACAAGGTGCCTGTCTCTAATTTGGTGCCACTGTCATCAAGCTTTCATTGGTCTTGACAGTCTCAGAAGCCCTTTCTTTGCCCCATATCTCTTCAGAAGTTACTGTAGTACAAGAAACCATATATCACTTTTAAAGGTGACCTTCATAAGAAAGAAATGGGCTTGTTCCCTTTCTTTACAAATTAAGAAGCAAAAAGAAATTGGAAAGATTTTGAATTGGATATTTTATTTCTGCTGTTAAATTTATACACCACTAAGCTCATCTTCCCTAATTTTCCCATATAACTGCCATATGTATTTTACCCAACTTTAATTGCATTCAAGTGGCAAGTGATTTTCAGCAAATAACTCAAATCCTGAGGACAATTTGGGAGATGTGATGCAAGTGTGAGACACAGAAATCCAACCAATTCCCCCCCCGCTTGCTTTTTTTAAGGTGAGCTAAACCAACAACCAATCACCACCAAAAAAAAAAAAAGCCCTCCACACTTTTCTTCACTCAAGGTATCTCTAGATAAGACTAGGGACTCCTCATATGGGGACAATATTATGTTAGAAACAGTGGAAATTGATTATTTCTTTGAGAAGAATGCGAAGTGCGACATCAGCCAACTTCTGAATAATCCTGGGCAAGCACATTTAGAAGAAAACGTCCCCCCTGCATGTTTTTTTTTTTCTTTTTAAACTACTGCTATTTCATTCTTTTTGAAAATCCCTTAGTGATGAAGAAAGTGATTACAAGGCCTTGTCTCTGACTCCACTATATCAAAAATTTTTGTGGTAGAGAACTTCATACTTTGCATATGCTGAAATTTAAGACAGATTTGTTAGTGTTGTGTGTGTGTGTGTGTGTGTTCAACACTTATTTTACATATTACAATACCAACTGTTTCTCTGGGTGCTATTTTTCTGATGTTGGCACATATCACTGTAATGCTGGAGCTAATTTTATCTGTGTACATGCTAGTACCAACTTGTCTTATAAGAGATGTAAAAGACTCCAGAAAGCAGAAAGGAAAACAGTGTAAGGTTCTTCATTCTTTTACCCTGTAGTTAAAGCACAGAAATAACTATATACTGTTGAGGCTGATTATTTCATGTCACCTTTCATTACAGCTTTCAGAGCAGTGCCATTTTAGAAATAAAACCTGTGCATATATTTTACAATACAATCAAACACTGTGAGAAACTGCAGTTTTCCTATCTTCTTCAAAGCTGAATCAAGTCCCATGATTATTTTTAATGGGTATGTTTCAAAGTCCTTCATTACAAGAACATTAATGCACACAAACACAAAGGTTGTTACTGTTCGAAAAATATCAACAAAAAGAGAGATACGTTTTACAGTTATTACAGTTCAAGGAAGTTGGGGCGAGTACAATCACTACTGTGACCTCTGGCATTATGTTTCCAAACGAAAATTTAAAAAAGTACCAGTGTAAGATATCTGTTTATCAGGCCTTTAAAAAAATCGCACCAACATTAAATGATTAGTTAGTCTCCCTCCCCGCTAAGGGATTATGTTCTTTATCACCATTTTGGGTGCATTTGCAACAAGTAAACTGAGTCTTGGAGGTGTCTGAAGAGCTTTACTGTGCTTTTAAGCTATATTTGCACCCCGGTTACTGTCAAATCCGATTTCCAGGGGTAAAAAAAACAACCCAAAGGCGCACAGAACTCACCAGGCTGCGGCAGGTGTGTCTCCCCAGAGCCCAGCTGCCAGTGCTCCCCGCTTCCTCACCGTAGTCCTGTCAGTAGAGATACAGTTCTCAAACCAGCTGGCAAGGGGACCCAGGCCAGTCCCGGCAGCTCCCTCTGAAACTGCTATTTTCCCTCAGTTGGCCAGTTTGCTGCCTTTTTCACACCTTTTCTTCAGGGAGGCCCCACACAGCGCCTCACGCCATGAGGCACGCAGACTCACTGGCAGCCCAGACAGGGCACCCACTTCCACTGGACCGTCCTCAGCACATGAGGGGGCCCTGCCTCTCCTTGCTGCTCCTGGAGCTCCCCTCACATCACACAGCAAAGCTACCCACCCACCAGCTCACTTAGGCTTTAATATTGCCCCAAAAAACACTGTCCCATGTCACAGCGACAGCCGTGACTAGCCTAGAGCAGGCCTAACACCCCACAGCAGCACCTGCCTGCTCCCCTGCCATAAAGCAGAAAGGCTTTACACCCCTAACACTGTGTATCACCAGAATGCAGACCAGAGCAAATAATACTGCCTTAGGGGGACACCACAAACAAGAAAGAGGAAACCCGAAAGTGGCATTTCCACAGGCACATTTAAACTAGAGCATCCTCAGTACCCGCTCTGCTCCTCCTGCCTCACCTGCACTTGAGGAACTCTGAGGTCCAGCCAACGGCCCTGCTCTCGGAGAGAGGGGCTTCCCCCTACCCCTCCCGAAATAGCCATCCAGCCCCTTCTGCCCCCTTCTAGCACCTTCTCCCTACCTCAGCAGCCTTGGCTGTGCTGGGGGCGGCCACACTGCCTCCCTGCAGCCTCAGCCTGGCAGCTATCAGGGACTGCTGCCCCAGGTGCAGCTGAAGACACATTCCTTACCTAAAGGATAAGCGCCCAGGAGGAGGAAATTTATGTAATGATCAAAGACGTTTTCCCCCAGCTGCGATTCTTTCATCCGGCCTGCTGCAGTGTGAGTGCTGGCAGAGGCGCCCTCTGCAGATTAGAAGGGTTTTAGTCCATTTTGGCAGAGGGGCAACAGGGCTCTCTGACCTGCACATCAGGAGTATTATTTGTGGTGTTGATAGCTGCTAACGCCCTCTCATGGCTGGTGAAAACAACCAGAGAAATGAACTAGAAACGACATTAGAAACTACTTTTGGTTGCTTGAGGTAATGTGCTGTGTCATTCTCTGACAGGCCTCACCGCACCTGGCAAGTCTTGGCTGATTTCAAGCATCTGACAGAAATGGAAACCTAAAAAGTACTGAGTTCCTACAAGGATCATCGAAATTGGAGCATTTTTTTACCTTTTTGCGTACACCAGCATGTTTATAAACTGAACCAGCCATTGCATGTTGCACGGCAGCCCCTTGGAGAGCAAGGCCATCTCCAGGGAACAAGGTGGAACATCGGCACCATCGCTGTGGCAGGATTTAGGGACAAAGCCCCTATCTTCGCCTCAAACCCGAGTAAGTAATTTTACAAGAGAAATAAATTGTTCATTTATTCAGAATTAAAACAAAAAAATAATCTTTATAATCTTGAAAATAAAGTCTTAGGGAATTGGTGTGTTTGCATGGAAGGATATTGTCATGAAAGGACAATGCCATACAGTGAGGAAGTAAGGATTGTGCTGTCTCCTCAAGTGCTTGGCAGGCTTTCTGGAAAGAGATCCAAAATGTCTATGGGAGGGACACTGTGTCAAGTCTGTTTTAACAGGGTGAGGGCCAAAACCTACAGTTCATTTACAGGGTGCCCTTGGCGGAAAATATTTGCCTTCAAGATTTAGAGTTACTACCAGGACTCTGGTTAGCAGAGACTGAATGCTTTGCTGACTCATACTATATAGAGAAAGCTTAATAAAATAGAATATATCTAGTTCATGAAGTCTCTTGATATTGTGTTGTAATTTAGTCCACCAACAGCCTTTATTTAAAGTTGGATTCCATGAGTCTGTTATAATGAGCTAAAAAGTGCACAGATAAGCAGTTATATCTGAAAATGTGGCTCCCTATCGATGTATATTTTGCACAGCCTGTATATCTTAATTGAATTGAAATGAGCATGGGACCCTAGGGTTTTTTAGGTCTAGTGAGGCATTAAATACTCCAAAAGCACAATAAAAAATGAAAAAAACCCCACACTTCTCCAAACTATTGAACCTATTGCTTTAGCTCTGGGCAAAGCACTCCTACTACCTCACAGAAACACACAAAAACATTGCCACAGCCCTTCATAGTCTACCTCTATAGCCTTCATAGCTATAATCTTATTTATCTTCTGCACTTTTGATACACCCATCTTTCTATCTTAAGTGCTCCTATCCCTTCCAGTTGCCTCACATTATTGCATGTGCTCATATTTTTTTCCTCTGTTCTTTTTGAAGCCACTTACTCCAGAAGTACTTTTACATTGACTAGAAACAAACATGGGTTTGGGTGTAGTGACAAACTGTTGTTCTCTGTGTTGAGATGGGGCTCTATTTTACTTATTTCAGGAAAATCTGTCTCCATTGGAGTTGGATTAAGATCATGTAGACATTTTATAAAATTTTTGAATAATTTGTGCTGTGTACATGGCTGCATATATCAACATGAATAAGAACACTAGCTGTTATGTGTATTAATTACACAACAAATTGAATCTGATGTAGAAGAATGATCTAGCTCAAAGTAAATAGCAGGAGCTAAACTCCTTTTCCAAAGTGAATCTTTTAAAAGCTTAAGAGCTGTTGAGTTCAAAATCTTTTCTTTTTCATTATCATACTTCCTGCCTTGGGCTGATACCAAGTACCAGAGCAATCCTGAATACTCTAAGTGAGCCACTGATCAACCTATATTTGACTGAAATTTGGAGACCCCAATGGGCTAGGCAATTAGAACAAAGATCTGAAATCATGGATGCTTACCCAAATTGAGCTGAACCTCTGAATATTTTTGTTTGCCAGTCACTCTTGGATGATACTATTTACATTGTCACAGAGGGAGTATTATTGATCACCTTCCACTACCGTGTCTGTTATAATGTCAATCAAAAACAAGCAGCTTGATAACATTCAGACTCCAGCTGTACAAATGTTCACTTTTTGGGGCTCATTACTTCACTCCAGCTGGCATCTTTTCAGCCAGAAAAAAGCACTGGTGTTTTCCTTCAGTACAAACAAAATTCTATGAAAATACTTTGCATAAAATTGAATCCCATTTAATTAAAGATGATCTTTCTTAAAAAATAATCAAAAAACCTTTTGCTTAGGCATTAGAACTACAAGTGGTGCACTGTTAGGATGTATCTTTTTTTATTCTATATCTTGATATCCCAATCAAAGATCATTGGTAGTGGGTGAAAATGACCAGACTATGGAACAGACTTGAAATCAAAGACTGAAAGATTTCATTATGCTAGAAGGAGTTGTTGCCCACAAATTAAGATATGTTAATTCAAGGACCAAGCAGAATACACTGATGGATTGTAGTGTAGAGCTGGACAAAGAAAGGAAGGTCTACTATTGTTATGCATTACTAAGTTTATTTTACCTATAAGGAAAAGAATATTGATTTCATTCATCTCAGTCAGTTGCAAGTTTAACTGAATAATAATTCAAATTCAATGACATCAGCGGTACAGATGACGGTACTGTAGCAGAGTATGGCAAGAAAAGGTGACCCAAGAGTGATATATGCAATTTTGTTAGAAGAGATCAAAACCCGTCTGTTTTTAACAGCAGGAAGAGCAGGATCTGTAGATTCTACTGCTCCTGAGGTCTATGATAACCTTTGTAATGTCTATGGGTTTTAAGCTATGGTTGATTTTTCATTGTGCTTGTACGTAACCAGGACACAGAGACCAAAAGAGCAATAACATGGGACATTGACTCTTGATACCTGCTAGTATAAGTTGGGAGAAACTATATAAATCAAAGGAGTTACAGTAGTTGTAACTAAGTGGTTAAATCTCAAAATTTCTCTAAATTGATGTCACAAAGACTTGAAATAAAAATTCAGATATCACCACAAATGACAAGAAATTAATTCAGATATTCATTGCACTTGATAAAATTCTAAATAGTTACATTTCACGGACACTAAAAAATCTGATCTCATCAACATTTTCTACTGAAGCTGAAATTTCTTACTTTTATGGTCTCAGCTTCATTTAAGTTAATGATATGCAAGAAAGCCAAGTCTTACTGTATTTCTTATAATCCAAACAGATTTTGTTTCACAACTATTTACATATTAGGTCTCTGAAGTAAAAAATTAGAAACCATTTTATATAGTCTTATTTTGCTACAAAGGCAACTAGTCTGGTTTATGAGAATATGTCTACATGCACATGTAAAAGAAGCAGGATTGACCACACACTGTATTTGCTCACGGTTGCCAAATAAACAGGCATGGGGAGAAGTAAAGCAGGCAATAATTTTTTAAGGAAATCCCGAACACATGAGAATATATATGAAATCTGAATGTCTCTTTCTCTCTCTTTTTCTCTTTCTTGTTTGTTTTCAAACAATGTCTTAGATGTAAAATTCCAGGGTTTTGTTTTAGAATAAGCTTTTTTGAATGAGTAAATTTGAGACAAATGTGTGGATTCAAACCAAAAGTATGAGGGATTTAGTCTTCATTGGGTCAACAGGATTGAAATGAATCAATCTTGTATGTAATGCCTTATGTGAGCACCAGGCTCCCTACAGAAACTGGTATTTACCTTAAAACGTTTGCTTACCTCTAAGTCCAACATGTTGTTTCTTTTCTTGTCACCAGTAACAAAAACCTTTCACACACTTTCTATCTCCTTGTGACATATTTTTACATTTCACATTGCAAATTTTGTTTATGTAATTTTGAATCTCAGGTAAAGTCTTCCTTTCATTTGTTTTGTCTGTCCAGTATACATCCAGAAAATAACACTTCTTGGGTTTAATTTTCAGAGATTCTGAGCATCACAGAGCCTCACTGAAGTAAGGTATATTACGCAGGCCAAGAAAGTGACAAGATTTGTGCTTAACCTGAGACACCTAAGTTTACTTTGAGGCACCGTTGTGCCTTGGGCAATAGAATATTGGGGGAAGTCTTGCTGAGTGGTTGGCCCCTTCTGTGGTATGCCATACTCCAAATCTCTCTTTCACAGAGAAGCTCATACTGATACATCTCAGAATCTAATCATGGTAGCAGGACTTATGTAGCTTTCAATGTATTTTTACTCCGAAGCAATGGTAACACTGAAGGCAGTGGCATCCAAAGCACAGCAAAAGAAATATGAAAAGTATTGTTTTGTCTAAGGCACAAAATGGAGCTCTGATGTTTAGAGTCCCAATACTTAAAATATCATCAACAAGTATACTCTTACTTTTATGACAGCAGCTAGAAAATAGTTTAGGTGCTGTTAATATTTATAATCAGCAGTATTTTGTATTTTATTACAAAATATTTAATTGCTTGATCTGGATCTACAATCGGTGACAACAAAACAAATAAACCTTGATTTTCCTGGAAGTTTTTTACAGTTTGTCCTGAATCAAATTACAGGATAACTAGCTCTGCTTGATGTTGGAGCTAAATCCTTATCATTGTAACTGACTCAGATATTAAATCCTACTTTAATATTTACAAAAATGCAAAGTAATTTAAACGATTAAATTTATTAAAGGAAATATGCAGATAATAGGAGGAATGAGGGAATTGGAGAAAAAATAGAAGAATGAACAGGAGAGAGAGCCAAAGCTATGGCAAAGTGCATTACTGGTGGATTCTGCCAAATAACAGAAAGGCACTTTCCATCCAAAGTTCTGTTTTCTTACTATTCAGAGCTGTGGCTGCATTCGCTCTCTGCTAAACCAGCGTGGCAGCTGTGCAAACTCCTCTTTAAAATCTGGTATTTCACATGTTCACTTGGCATTTAAGCTCCATGAGGTTCTTCTTCAGTGGATTAATGCATACACCAAGCAGTTTTCTCTGGAATGGTAGAAATCCCATAAATGTCAACCCTTATCTTCCAAAGCGTCATTAGATCAGAATTAAAATCTGTAAGTTAAAGCTGATAAAAATGCCATTTACTTCTGTCTTTGTTTGCCTCATCTCTAGAAAGTATGAAGAGAGTTACTATCTTCCAAGAGGGTCCTGATTCTAACTATGTTTGCAGGAAATCCTTCCTGGAAGTATCTTCACTTCTAAAAATATGAAGAAAAAACCAAACCAAAACAAGCTAAAAAGGAGCAGTGTGACTTTAAAAATGTTTTTAGGTCATACCTGCAAACATGTCAATTCTGGCCACCCCTTTGTTTCCCAAGTGCATGACTAACATTTTCAGCACATTTGAAGAGATCAAATTATTTAATATTCCAGATCTTTTATTAGGTGCCATCATTGATTGGCCTCTCAAGTTATGGAAAGAACCAGAACAATTAATAGCTTTCAATGGTATTTATAATTCTGTATTTTAAAGCATTATTCTGTAGCTTACTGTCTGTGTTTTGCATTACACTTAAGTTAGTATTGGCTTGTAGTTCATTGTCAGCTCAGCTGACTGGCTTATGATGTTCCTTCTTTAAGTAACTGTGTTGATGCATCCTTCTGGGACTCTGGCTATGGAGACTCCTTATTGTGTCTCTATTATCACACAGTTCTTGTGTAGATTATCTTATAGATATCTCCAGCACTTCTGTTACAGTTTACTCAATTGCTTATCCTGGATAAACCAAAGTCACTGGCTTTGCATTTTACTCAGACAATTACTCATGCATGTTAAATTCAGCAATGAGTCTCATTAACACAGCAGGACTGTGTTCTTTAGTATATTCTGCATTCTGAAACCAAGTCATCACTAATAGAGATTCAAGTGCTGATTAAATAATGAAAAAGGCCTCTGTTGCCTTGCTAAACAGGACCTGGGCAGCCAGCCTGCAACTGTCATCCAGCTGAACTTGCTAGACATTGGCAGAAGATAGAGCAGGCTAAAGAAAGTTTCTCAAGCCCATGCAAGAGTAATTTCCTTTCCATCTGCCATTGTGGAATGTGATTTGCTTTTCCCAGCCAGCAAATCTTGTCAATGCCTGGAAAAATTATGCCTTCGTAGTATCACTTGGCCTATGGTTCTTCTGAGACCATTAGCAGCACACTTTTCAGGAGCATATAGTCCATCCACTTCCCTCAGAAGTACCACCATGGAATAATTTTAGTGCTGTTAGTTGTGCAATGTAGAAGGGAAAAGCCAGTGTAGTTATGTAAAGCAGTTGGCTGTGGTGCTAATTTGAGATGCTAGTTTGAGTTATAAAATTCTTAGGTTCATAGGACACCCAGTTCGGACACCAATGTGACTTCTTTATCAGTATCACCTGTTCATTCTTATATCTTTGTTTTGCCATTTCTTTGCCTTCATACCCAAAGACCATGAAGTGGTTGTATCAGCTGGTAAGTCAGTCCTCTAGTCTGACAAGGTTAACATGATAGGAAACACGGTTGACTCAGGAATGGGTGATCTGGTCTGAAAAAAATAGGAAGTTTAGCATTAAATGACATCTGAGCTGTTTCAATTAAAACAAAAATCAAAGCCATCAAAATTCTCCTTTTATTCCATCTTTTTTGTACTTTTGTATCATCAGGGTAGGGAGCACTAAAATATATATATTTTAAAATACAGTCAGTTGAAAACTGAGTGGAGAATTGTTTCTGTTTATAACTGCCTCAGTGGATAAACACCAGGAAACAAAATTGTTGCATTAGCCAAAGACCATCTTTAGCAAATGGCCATGAATACATGTAGGATTACATTAAAAGAAGGTTTCTAATCTTCAGATGTGAGAACAGCTTTCTAATAAAGCTCTGTAATAAACCTAAGGTATTAAGCTTGATCAGTTTATGATCATGGTTAATTACAATAGCTGAGACTGAATTCATATTTTAGGGGGCCCCTTCCAGAGCTGAATCCTGTATTGCCACCTCTAGATGCTGAGGTCCTTGACAAAATGAAATTTCCAAGCAAAAAATTATAGAGAAAATCACATATGGATTCCAATTTTTTTTTAATACGTGCTGCTCTCCTTTGCAAACTCAAATATGCAGATGTCTATGCATATGCAATCCATATGTCAGTGTTCACATTTAACTCTCTGCTCTAGCAACAGAAATCAAGGCTAATTCTAGGCCTTCATGGCACCAGACAACTTCTGTCTCACACACGATGGGCAACATGAGCTCTGAATCCCATTCAAACTTTTACCGATACAACTTTCAATTAAATGAAATATACCAATGCTGTGCACCTTAAGGTATGATTTCTGCGCTTCTGCAATCCAGCTGCAGCAACCTTTATATTTAACACATTTAGAGTGGATCTCTGTGAAGAACAGCTGTAGTCCCTCTCCAGCTATGTTCTTGTTTTAACTAGAAATGTAAACGATTACAGGAAGATTTGGCACTTACAGATACAATGTAACTCTTCAGACAAATATTTAAAAAAAATATAGGGCATTTAGTGTAGTATTACATTCACAAACAGATGTATCTCCTTTGATTAACTCTCATTCTTCTGGTGGAAAGCACTTGCTTAAGCAACGAGCAGTGCTTTCTTTTGTTGTCCTCTTTGTATGCCATCGTGGCAATGGCTGCTTCTCATGTTTAATTTCTACAGTGCCTTGTTCATCATTTTGGCGTTTTTGGAATCAAGTTCATGAACTGTCTAATGGTAGTAAGAACAATAGCAATAATAATACTTAATTTCTTATTGTTAGGAACATGAAAGATTTTGCAAGATTCATTGCACTCCAGTGGAGTATACTTGACAGTAAGTTAGCTGAGTTTTAATCACATATTCTTACCAAGTTCAATAGCTAACATGTTTGAAAGTCCAGTCGATTTCTTAAGCTATATTAGCTTAATGAGGCATATATAGGCCCCCATAGTCTTTGCACTTATATGGCAGTGTTGTGATTAATACTAATTAATGACACATCAATGCACATTTAAAGTGAATGATGAAAATAATCATCTGACCCTGGTAAAGAATACACTAAAGCAACATTCAAGCAAGGTGTTAGAGAGGGACAATCTAGATAAATATGGTTCAGTTTTCTGCTGCATTAAGTTGAATTCAAATAATATTTGTTTTTACATTGTAGAAGGCCCCAAACAGATTTGATTGATTGCTTCTGCTTCCCCAGCTTGTTGTTTCTTCTTTTTTTTTAAGCTACTTCCTCAGTGATGTATAAGAATGAAAGCTAGCAGTGAGCAAAGGTGCCAGAAAGATGGGAAATGCAGATGATTACAGAATCCATCAGAAAAGGATATTCTACATCTGTCCATAGATAAGAAGTTTAAAGACCACATTATAACATATTCAATCTTTCACTCTTTTCTCAAACTGATGATAAAGGTAATGGGACAACAGATTTGACAATATTTATTCAGAGGGAAGTGGTCAGCCATGCAGTGTCAGCCAGAAACAGCAGCAGTATTTTAGGAATAAGAGCTCCTGTTCCTCTGCCTTCCTCTTTAGATAACTTGTTCTTCCCGTTCTTGTACTGCTGCTTTGAATTGTGTTGATATAAAAATAATAGATACTGTAATAGTATTTTGTACTTCTGTCAAACTTTTCAGCCAAGGACCTCAGAGCACCATTCAAAATTGCTAATTCTTCTCATGTATCCAGCAGATGTGTTTACACAGGTATTAAAGTATCAGGGAATCTATTTTACACAGCCTGTCCTTTGCTACAAGTGCCTGTCTTCATTATGGTGGAAAAACAGGGGAGTATTTGTCATCTTTGTTCTCCCACGAATAGGCTTTGTTATGCACATGATAGTGCAGGGTATGTGGACCATTAGAGAATGTATGCCTAACCCTGGTACCAACAAATGGACTTGCCTTCTTTCTCAAGTGGAAGAAGCCTATACTTTGTGGGACTGAAAATCTTGCTTTTACTTCCTGTTGAATTATAAGTGCTTTACCTTCCCATTTCCTTTTGTGTGGTTCTGCGTGTCTGAGAAATGTCATGGATTTTATAAACACAGGGGAGAGACAAATCCTGATGTCAGTGAGTGAGACTGACTTTTTATGTAACCGTAAGTGATGGGGAGAATGGGCTGAAAATAGGAAGGAATGCACACATTCTGACTGTGTAGGCCTGCAGACAGCAGAGTGGGAAGAAGCTATTGACGATGATAAATATAGTTATTTAGTTGGATAAATGATCTCAGACCTTGGAAGCTCTGTAATGCTTTTTAATGGGGTTGCACAATAGCTATACATAAAAAACCTTAAGGTGGAAATCATAGATACTTTGAAGTCAGTAACAAAACTCTCCTTAACTTTAATAGGCTAGGATTTCACTTTGAAAACATTGCAGAATTGTTAGATAGAAGAAGAGGGTAGATTTGGTAAAAGAAAAATTCCTTACACTAAAATTTAACAGACTGCAAAATAGTTTCCTGTGAGGAACATCTGAAATGCTATTCCATGAGCTAATTAAAATTTTCTTGGACAAAGCAGTTGTGAATATACTGCTACATGTAAGATGAACTAATAGGCCTTTTTCATCTTTTAACTTTTACTACACTGCTATAATAAAAGACACAAAAATCAATTCTTTCCAGTGGTTCAAGGAATGATTTCACTTTACAAAGCTAGAAATGTGCCAATTTGCTTGGCCATGTCCCTTTAAGGTGACATTGTAATAAAATGTGTTCAATTATTCCAAGTTTGAATTGTTGTACTATCTTTTTTTCTATATTTAAATGATTTCACACATTTTTGACACAGTTTATCTCATTGTCATTTAGTATCTTAGCTGGTAGAGAGCCATAGTTTCTGGGTTTCTTTCTGGCTTTTTTGCAATACAACCACAAAGCATAAATATCATCCACAGATTTATTTTTCTCTAATGTGATAATGATATAATGATTGAGACAGGAATCTTGCTTCTGTAGAAGTCATTCTTTTCTTATACACTGTAAGTGGAAAATTATGCTATCTTCTGTTTCTGGTGAATGGAAATTCAAAAGCAAACCTTTCAAAGAACTTAATTTTAAATCAAATATGACTAAGCACCTCAGGTGTTTAACAGAATATGACTGACAATGTGGCTTTACCTTAAAGAAAACTGAAGAAAATGGCATCTCTTATCTGTGAAGATGGGCGGAGATCGTAAGTAAAGTAGGAATGACCTCCGTGCTGAATGAAGGCTTTTCATCAGTCTTAGCAGAGTTTATAACACCAGTTATTGATTTCAAATATGGAAACTAACATTATCACAATTGAATTAAAAGATGACTAGAAAATGGGGTAAAATGTACGTAGGGTTGTAGCAGACTAACTTGATACAAATTTGGCAGAGTTCTGCACAGTCATGTTCAAAAAAATACGTATTGGAAAGAAGTGCAGCAGGCTAGTAAAATGCTCAGAGGGAAGGGGAATGACTCTTTATCGTAAATGTTGCCTGGTGTTGGCTATGTGCTAGGCAGCCTTGTTAGTGCAGTGGTGAATTCAAGTTCACAGACCTTGTCTGTATCTAAGCATCTCAGACCTCAGGATTACCTTGGTTGATCCAGCTTGTGTCTGAATACTAAACACCCCTATAGAAAGTGCCTGAAAGGCTTAACTTGCACAGCCTGGTAAAGCCACAGCTAAGAGATGTGAATGCTGTCTATAAGTCATAGAGGGGAACTATTTATTTCAGGTGAATCTTAGCACAAGATCTGATAAACACCTAAGCTAGATGAGAATTGGGATCTAAAAATTATGTACACATCTGGGAAAAACTGAGGGAAAGACAGAGAGACGAATGTTATGATTGGACTTGATAAGCCTAGGGAAGAGGATGAGTATTATATGTATTTATTTTTAGACTTCGTGACTGTGAGGCCAAAACTCTGTTACTGTTAACGTCTTTTCTGACACTCTGATTTAAAATGACTGTAAACACGAAGAGTTAAGAGGGAAGGTTGGACAATGACTTGGGTGAAATCCTGACCCCAGTAAAATCAGTTCAAACTGCTGATTTGATGGGGCCAGGATTTTACCTTGAGTAAACTGCAGAGATTCGTCTGAGTGATCATTTTGCCTGGCAATGCAGAACATCTAGTAGCAGAAACACATATTAAAACATCAAAGCCTTTACTTGCTTTGTGCTAGTTCTAAATGCTTCAGCATAACTTTCCTCTTCTATAGAGTGGTTTATTTTCTCCTGTAAAGAAGAACTAGTAGCGTACTTTCTGAAGGTAGTGCCATGCTGTCCTAAGTTGCTTGTTCTAGCAATACACAGACATTTTTCTAGCACAAAGAAAATGACTAATTAAAGTTTAATTAACATATTGAATGCCCTGGACATTTTTAAAGGAAGAGGTACTTGAAAAGGAATTGCTTTTACTCAACACTTTCTAGTTTTTCTCCTTTACTGCCAAGAAAGAGCAATTAGGTAAGCTCAGTTAAAAAAAAAAAAAATCCCCATTTTATATTTTATATATGAGAGAAAATGTACTGAGAGGCAGTAAAAGAAAGAGCTAGAAGTATAAATGCAAATAAAACTTGCAAGGCAATTTACTATAGCATGAGGCCTGATTTCTGCATGGTTAAGTTTTTATGTTTACTCATGCAGAATGACATGCAGAGCTGAAGTGTGTGGCTAAATCATGATGCTTTCACTGGGACATATACACAATCATAAAGTTAACAGGTGCCATCAGGTATAGGGATGGACTAAATTAATTTTTTGAACACATGTCAAGTCATAGATATTGATGTTCCGTAGGGCAACACGCTACTCTCTCAGACCAGAGGACTAAGGAGTGAGAAGAGAGACTTCCACTCACACTTGGGGTTGTTCTGGGACTGCACAATTGCAGTGGTATAATTTAAATTCAAGAACGTATTATAGAGGTTTTATTTTTAGTCTATTACAAAACAAGCCCTATATAAAAAAGCACTGAACTAATGGGAGAAAAGCTACAAAGAGTCAAAAAGTCCTTTAACTTTTCTTCTCATCACCACAGGAAAAGAAATCCTCCCCCCTGTGCTTCTAGGTCTCTGTCATATTAAGCAGAGTTAAAACTAATTTCTTCTTACCATTTACTTAATTTCTATACTGGATCTCCTGAACAGACCTGTTTGTTATTTGAAGATGAGGTTCACATGCTGTGGACCAACAAAGGCAAATATGGCCAGTTCTCTGATGCTGTCTTATGTGTCTCAAGCTGAATGTGGAAAGTCCATTACTGTGTCTTCAAAAGTAATTTCAAAATGCAAATGCACTGGCTAGCAGATTCTTATCTCAGAAAGATAGGCAATTTCCTTGCCCTGTGCTCATTTATTTTTCATAAAGAATGAAATATAGGGCAGAGTTTTATTTGTTGACAGTTATCAGCAGTAACTCAGACTCAACACTGACCTAAATTCTTCCTACTCAGAAGCGCTGAAGTAGAAAATAATGAAGGCAGTGTTGTTTCTCAAATGCAAAACTTGAAATTGCTGGAATGCCTGCAAGTTCAAGGCCTCCAGTTCTACTGTTCAATTCCTTACAGTAAATTCTTATGTAGAAAAATGTACCTATTTGCTAGGTATTCCTGTACTAAACTAGAGACCCTAATATAATATTTTATCCCTTTTCCCCCCAAAAAAACTCTTTTTATAAAAAGATTGTGAATATCTTTTATGGAGGAGTGAGAATCCTTAATTTGATGCCCAGTTGTATATATTTTATTTTTCACATGCATGTGGAATTTAATGCTGCATCACAGCATTATGGAATATCTGCAAAGATTTGGATGCTGCTGATGCTGTCTTTTGTGTTGCTGTTTGAAATTAATCATTTGGCCAAAGTAAATGTTTGGACCTTAAATGTCTTGGTCTTCTGCTGTCTTCTTTACAAGGGTGAATATTTTTATGACAGAGAGGATTCTTGTTTATGGTGTTTGGTAGCTTCTTAATGATGTATCATTTTAAGGAACATTTCTCTGAAAACCAACCAAATGACCTCATTAAAAACAGTGTGAGCGTGTGTCAGTGCTCCTAACAATCATCACATCAGCAATAGCAGTCTTCAGCAGTGACATTTTTATTTTACTAGAATAAATTACTCCAGCTAATCGTAATTAAAGCCCTGTATACAGCTTTGACGTCTCAGCAGGAAATCCCACCTTTCAGCTGAGAGGTTTTGGGGTAAGATATAGCTAACAATGTGGCAACCTCCCAGTACCCATTATACCCTCAGGTAGATTGGTAGGCAGCCAGTTGTCTCATACACTGTCTCTGAATGCCAGTTTATGTCAAATGTCTTTCTTTTGCTGTTTCTGTTCCTTCGCTGTATTTACTGTAGTTGGCCAACTACTGATTTCCCTCTGACATTAGGGGTTTTTTTTATACACAGGAAGCTGTCTACCTGTCAAAGATTTCCTTTCAGTCCCCAGGGGTGAGAGGAGCTGAACAGAATGGTTGGAGAAAATAAATTGCTCAGGAGCATTCCCCACTGTGCTGAATCCAATACAGAAATACAAATGAGAGCAAATAGTGTAGCCAAAGACTGCCAGCACTGTGCTGCATGGAACATCTCTACACAGAAGCAGAGGGAGGCTTGACCTCTCTGGCATCCAAAAAGACCTGGGACAACCTGTCCTGTCTAGTGTTGTTACTGATTTAAAGGTATGCTATTGCAACGATCTTTGGCCTTCATCTTGGAAGCAAAAAATACGTGTTATACGTTCACTTTTACTTCCTGATGTACCTGAATAAAATGGAATTATTCTTTTTTTTCCTTTCAACATGGTGTTGCAGATTTTTGGAGGGCTGCATATTAAATAAAAGAAAAATACTCTGACTCTTTAGAAAGGGTAATTCCAAATACAATAAGGATGAGGTTTGTGCAACCTTGTTTATGTGAAGGCTTTTTGTTCCATGGGTATATTTGTATAGCTGATTCTACTGTGGTTCTTTAGAGGCAAAGAAAGAGACAAAAAAGTAGGATATGTTAGGAAATAGTCTGTTATTGCTGGAGTTAGTGATGGCCCCTTTGGTAGTGTGGAAGTGAGGGAGGAAGTCTGTGTTCCTTGGTCTAAATGTCTAATGTTGTTATCCTGCTTCACAGAGCAAAAGTTACATTTTCTCTATACATTTGGCCTAAGAAATGGATGGTGAAGGCCCTATAGGAAAATGCACCATATAAAATTTTGCTCCTGGTGAGCACCCTGCTATCCATAGCTAGGCTGGAGATAGATCTGAACTATATCTTTTATTTTCCCTAAACAGCTACTGTATACAAGGAGGCCACACATGGCTCTTGTATATCTCTCTGTGTGTGTATCACTAGTTGTAGCCTGTGCATATTTTATTTCCCATTAAGTTGTTGGCATCAGCTTCAATAAGATGATGGTCTAGCCTTAAGAGGTTCCTTGTGCTACTGCTCCCTTGTACTGATGCTACTTAAATGTGGTGCTGGTTAAGGGACATCTGGGCCCCACCGGGGCTCTGTGAAGGGACAATATGTGTATCCACAGTTTGCAGTCAACTCTGAAGAAAAGAAAAGAAGGTGGAAGTTAGGCATTCTGCTAATACGGCTTTTTACTGGTTCACATGAAAATAGCTACTTTGCCATAAGATGTATTTTAGTATAGTTAAATTTGGGAAATACAAAAAAGCATTGGTGTGTTGCATAAAGTACGTGGTTTCATATACTGTAGAATATTCTACTAATAGAAGATGTCACTTTACTAATGTAATTTTGTATTATTCATACTTGCATATTGAATTTTCACTTTTCATATTGTAGTTTGTATTTGATCTCATTATTATACTTTCCTAGACTGCCATACCTCACTGGGGAGTTGTTAGGTTGAGTGTTTGGTCTAGTTTTATTTGCTTGTTCCTGCTGTTCCCTTCAGAAGTATCGCTAAGATGAGAATTTGATGTTCTATATTTTTAATCATTTGTATACGTCAAAGGGCTCATTAGACCTTGTTATTTGAAAGCGTGCATGTGTGTATATAGAGACTGATAGACAGGTAGATGTACATGCATATATATTGTGGTTTATGTTTGTATTTTTGAGGGGAGAAAATAATGAATGAGGTCCTGTATGTAAAGCAAGAAACTTAAATATGTCATTGCTGATTAATGTTAAAATAAGAAGGAGCTTATATCATGAGTTCCTTTGAAAATCTGGCTACTCATATGCTCAGCTAAGTATGGATTAAGGTATTTAGCTGCAGATTCTTATGCATGAGTGAACTACTCCTCTTAATGTAGGTGTGCATGTATATTAAAAGTTGCATGAATGTATAAAATTTCCACTTCATAGTACATCAATATTATACAAGGCTAGCCAGGGTTGAATATTGGAAAAGGATGCCCCTAAAATAATACAATTTGCACTTTGAAAGTTGTCAGAAATCAACATTCAGACTATAGCATCCTTGCTGTTATTATTATTAATGTGTCTGCATTAATGTCTGGGAAACCTGGACCTCATTTGCAACCCAGTTGAGCTGTCATCATTATTTCATGATTATAATGACGAAATAAACAAACATCACTTCTTTTTTTTTTCCCCTAGAAGTTTCAATTTTTTCTGCGTAGGCTGTTACATTCTTCTCTGCTTTCCTTGATAATGCATAGAGCACACATGAAGATTGACATCTGTACAGTAGTATCTCTCTTGTATCATCTCTGTGTGCCTCAATCTTTTTTCTGCCATCTTTTTTGGGGGGTTGATTTCCTTCTTCATTCCTGCCATTGCAGGTGACAAGTCAAGAACAGCCTTTGCAGAAGGTAACCTGACTTCATCAAACTGTTCCTTGTGGCTCTGTGCAGTCTTGTGGATGAGTTGTTCCGAGTTCTGTTTCCTTGTCAGGAAAAATTCCTTGAAGCCCAAGTTCTAATTACAGATGAAAAAGCAGTGTTTTCAGTCAGAAGAAATTAATTTCATGGCAAGTGTTACATTATTTTTCACAACAGGGCTTTCTTGTTATGATAAAAATGGTTTTTAAATGGCACAATTTCCCTGTGAACACAATGATAGAGCTGTAAGGAGTAGTTCTTACATGAAAATAGACCATTCGTTTTAGACACTTTGCAGGTGTGTAAGAAAGACAATCAATAAACCTCAGAATCTACATGGAAGGCTTTATTCCCATTTTATTGATAAGTAAATGTGGGCATTCTGGTGCACTAGGAACTTTTGCTAAGATCGGTTTCAGTCAGGGAGAAGTCACCTGCTCCAAGGATTGCTGTTCTGCTGCCATGCTTTCCTACTACAGGAAGAAAACTTGCAGATCAGGTCCCATCTATTTTTTTATCTTCTGCTATTGCATTTAGTATAGAAATGAAATTAGGCACCTGGGAAATATAGTGTAATCAACACTGATTACACTATAAAAGAGTTGTTTCCCTCCATCACTGAAAATATTTATTTTGCAAGAAACTCACTGGAACTCAAATGTAAACCTAGATTCATTCTGTGAATTTCAGTGTTAGCCAGCCTACACATTTCTGTCAACTCTGCTTGCTCTCTGCTGTTAATATGCAGTTCTGTTCATTTGTGTCACAGAAGCAAACATGTTTTCATGTCCTTTGTAGACATCTTCTGATACTATTGGCATGAGCCTTTTTCCGCTAGATTGCCCATGAGCTTTTGTATGAGTTCTCTCCAGCAGCTCCAAATAGCTGGATCTGTCTCCCCTGTTGTGGCATAGTACAATGTTCAGGACAACAAAATCAGGAAATATGCGATATTTGGAGATAGTTTGAGATCAAAACAGGATGACTGTTGCTCTCTGCGTGGGAATGTTAGCTCTGCAGTACATCTGATATATGAGTGTTTGTCTCTCAGTATTGCCAGATGGGTATAAATCTGGGCTCTCAGGATTTAGAGTGCTAAATTTGTCAAGATGGCATTGTGAGAATATTAGCTGCTAGCTGCTAAACTCTTCATTCACCAAGAAGGCTGCTCTTGATGCTTCCTGATAAGTTATGTGAAATGTTTGTCATTTTTTTCTTTTCTTTTTCAAAATCTCTTGCCAGTGTTTATCGTTCCTAGAATTTAAAACTACATTTGCTTTAAGCTATGTAAAATAACGTGTAAGTAAACAACATAAAAATCAACTGATTTAAACAACATTTTCACTAATTAAAACTGTCTCCACATTTCCCCACTGCTGTTATACATTTTTGAACGTCTGTGATCTCTTAAGAACAATCATATAAGTGTATTAATTATTATTTCTGATTCTTGAATATAAGTTTTAGCTGTAAGCTGCCGGCAAAGTCCAGCAAATATTCTCCTCTGTGCTGCTTATGCCAGGATATACAGTACCATCAATCGGTTTATTACTTCTTGTTCTTTCCAAGCTTTTGATTGCAGCCATAAACCCCAAAAGGACTCATTAAGATTCTTTCACTTTTATTTCCATGTACTTGAAGCACTCTTTAAAAATAAAGGTTTTAACCTAGGTAAAACTTTTTTGAACACATTTTGAAAATCGGGTCAGGTCCTAATTGAGCAGAAAAAATTTATCGTCTTGCAAGAAGTCTACATGCAAACTGTCATTAATTGTAGGCTCTCGGAGTAAGGGAAAAGGTACAGCATTCAACAGACAAGTGAGGATAGCTCTTTGGTTAGAGATTGATTAGATAATTTGCAGGCAAAGAGGAAAAAACATTATCTTACATGTAATTTGTAGGATTACAGCGGAGTGTCTAGGTATGATTGTGTTCCCCTTCTTTTACCTCTCCTGCTGAAGTATTTTGTGTTTCTTAGTGTCCTCTTTCTCACTAAACTAAGTATTTGGTC
Organism: Tringa tobata; assembly: GCA_033628505.1. Taxonomy (NCBI): domain Eukaryota; kingdom Metazoa; phylum Chordata; class Aves; order Charadriiformes; family Scolopacidae; genus Tringa; species Tringa tobata. Next base: position 2,943,868 of record JAHREE010000161.1, read on the forward strand.
AGAATGTCAGGCAGTGTAAATTGGAATAGCTCCACTGAAATTGACACATTTATGCTGATTTGTACCACTTCAGGACTCTCCTCATGTACCAGGGTTATGCAGTCCTTTGAAAAATGACAGCAATTTTTTTTTTTTTTAATAATAACAAAATGCTGTTCTTTGGGCTATGGAAAACAACTCAAGCTTCATACAACATTATGTTCAGTAAAAATATTTGGCATAGAGTATGGTGTTGTTTCTCCTACCATGAAAGCTGTCTTACTTCCATAACAGATTAAATAAATTACTTGTTAACATTTACAGCTGTTAACTTACTTACTCATCACATCACAAGGGATCAGTGTCAGCAGGAGTGAAAATTATGTTAAAGTAACTAGATTTAACAAGACAGAAAAAAAATAGTTCTGGAAAGTTGAAACATTTAATTACATGCAGTTTCCTGGGAATGAACCATTTTCCTCAGCGTAGTGTTCCAATCACTTTCCCTAGGCTCTGGGTGGGCACAGAGATCTGCCTGTACGGTGTTGTTCTAACAGTAAGACTGTAGTTTAGAAATAACTTGACCTTGGACATGAATGCCCTGTCTGAATAGGAGTGCAGACATCCTCATCTCAGAGGGGCATTTGAATCCCCATTGCTATCTTTTGACCCCAGCAATAAAAGGGCTAATGAACGGCTGGAACTTTGAATATGGTTCCTTTTTCTTAGAGTCTTTGCTTTGAACTTAAAATTGATGTTAAAGTGGAAGGATTTCTCCTAGTAATGTATGCAAATTGGTCAAAATTCTTGCTTATTTTACTGCCAACAGTTTTACAGGGACATGAAGATAATTCCTTTTACTATTTAGGAGATAGCATATTTAAAATCCAGAATATTCAGCCACATTATATGTGTAATTCTCTTTAGTAGAAATTGGTTTCAAATCCCACTCCAACTTCAAAAATGGAAGGGCTTAATCTATGAACTTTTCTCTAGCTAAATGAATGGTACATAGTTCACTAATTTGGGGATTCACCAGATAGAATGGTCTTTGGTTAAAAACCCCCAAAACATTAAAATGACTTTCTTTTTCTGTGGAGGTAGTTTAATTTTTATGGTTGTTTAATGAAAGGAGGAGACTGAAAAAAAAAAAAAAAGAAAAGAAAAAATATTCTGGAAGCCTGTAGTTGCTAAGCAGGGAGCCCTGTAGACAAGATGGGGAACTGAAATTCTGGAAACTCACCATCATCCATTCTCCTGGGTCCGAGGCATTTAGCTCAGATAGAATTCCCAGGTTACCTCTGCTTAAGCCAAGTCTAGACCCTTCCACCACACATGGCTGCCTGTTAACCAACTAATTTATTTAAGAGAAAGCATAAAGATCCATAGATATTTTCTTCATTTTTCTCATGAAAATGCAAGATCAAGTTTCTGTTTCTTTTCAGAATACTTTGAAGTTCAGAATACTTTCAGTGAACTTTGATAGAATGCTGTGGGGAGAGTACTGTAAATAAAAAAAATAATCTGGAAATCTGTAAAAAACCCACCCTGTAAATAATCCCTATTTTTCTAACACCTGAGGTAAGAAAACAGAACTCAGCTTCTGCATTATGGAGAAATCCTGATACTTAGAACTCTAGCCAAGGTACTGGAAATACTGTCTTTTCTTCCTATTTGTTTGGATGAAACTAGCCTTTTTTAAACTAAGCGTTCTAAAAAACCCTCCTTTTCCTTGTCTCATGGAAGAGGTTCATACATATAGGTCTGATATTGGGATGTCAAGGTCTGGCAGAATGGCTCAGTAAGATGGTGAGAATAGGCCAGTCACTAAAGAAAGCATTGTAATAGGAGTTTTATTGTGTGCTGTGTTTTAATTTGTATGAAATGCCTTGGGTCTGATCAAAATAAGTGCATATTTGATGATAATGCCAATGTAGTACAGTGCTTTTATAATCTCGGATATAGTTAACTGCTCAAATGATCTTAATGTGTTACAAAAGAGAGAAAGACAGTATTCTCTATTGCTGATTCAATATTGTTGCTTTATTTTCTGGAATCTGCTTCTATTAACACTGTTCCAAATATAACAGGTGGTTCTACTGTATTTAACTAGAAACAGTTTGCAGGCTGCTCTATTAAAAATAGAAAAAAAGCAAACATGGATTGAATTTTGTCAATGCAAATTAAAAACATGTTAAGAAAAAACTCTGATGTTGGTAATGGCCTAATATAACAAGCTTATAAATAAATTGCTTAATGTTCTCATGTATTTTTAGTAAACGGATTTGGGAATAGCACAACAAATCCCCAATGCCCAATTAAAGTCTCTTAACTAATTTAACAAATGCATTGTAAATGGGTAGCTGGAGATACTTTAAATAAACATACATTTCACAGAGGAACTTTAATAGCCAAACAAATGGAAAATCAGTTCAGATGCTTTAGCTTTCTCAATTGTCCTTAATAAATTAGTCATAAGAAAACCAAACATAATTAACAAGCACAGCCGTCATACTTTTTTTTTTTTAATTTGGATGACAGCATTTTGCTGTATGTGTCTTTTAAGAATGTCTTAACTGAGAAGAAATTTATAAGGTGTTCAAAGCCTCACTGGAATTCTTTCTTTTTACCCAGCATTACAATTATTTTGATGGGCTTTGCTTGTTTTGCTTCCAAATTCATTCCAAACGAATGGTGAAAAAACAATTCACTTCTAAATCTGAGGTTGCTAACTTAGTAGTGAATTAACTCTGGGTTTGATTTAAGAAAAAGGCACAGATCTTTTCTTTTCTCCCTTGGTAAAACCTTGCCAGCCAGCCAACCGATGAAATGAAACATCTGGCTTTCCAGTGAAGATTGTTCTGGCATTTTGCCTGCACAAATTTTGTCCTTGTGGAATCCCTGTAAAGAGTGCAAACTGTGCTTCAATTAAAGAAGACTGAAGGGCACGTACAGCAGCTGAGCAGCATGTGTGCTGGAACTGCATTTGATGGGCCGATATCAAGCATGAAAATCAAGTGCAAAAAGAGACAGCTGTGGAAAATCTACTCAAGAGCAAATATTTAACAAATTGGGAGGTAGAAAACAGCAGTCCAATGTGTTTTGCTTTTCTGGAGCGCTTAGGACTCAATAAGGTCATGGATGGTCACTAAGTCTTTCCCTCTCCTTTTCTTGTGATTTTTTTTTATAAAAAATAATTCTAGAAATATCCCTATCAGTCAAATGTCTTCTTTTCAGGGTAAACCCCTCCAGCTCCAGAAATATAAATTAAGGAGCAGGATTTTCTCCCTTCATTTTGAAAACTTATCAGACTGATTATTCACAGGAACAGACACATTGTTTGATTATCCAGGTATCAAAAAGTAGAAGTCAGGAGGGAATCATCTTGGTCTACAGAAGAAAGTAGTTCCTCTGAATGACAGTTCATTCGGTTCCTCTGAATGACATTCTGACTTATGCAGTATGGAAAAGCAAAACATGATTTAATAATTTGGAAAAGATTGGTGACTCAGACCCTAGAATACTCTGTTGTGATTAAGACTCCAGACACTTATAAATTGTTAAAAAATTGGAGAAGGAGCAAAAAAGAACTACAAAAAATGGTCCTGAAAGCTATAGAAAGTGCCCTATGATGCCAAACACAAAAACTTGTTGAAGTGAGTTGGTGAAAAGAATGAAAAATTACTCGATCAAGCTCAAAGTCAGGTTATTCTGGACAATTTCACAATATAACCCAAAAGAATTAGACTTTGTAGTAAGAAGTGCATAGTTCTCCTAACTTGAAAAATGAGTTTTGACAGAAAGTGTATGGAAAAAAGTAATTATGAATGCATTTGGGAATAGTTATATCCAGAAAGATTAGACTGTGAGACCCCTACCAGAATTCCTGCAGATCACATTCAGATACAGTTCTTTAGGCACTTCTTTACTTAAAGAATGTCAGTAATTACAGAGAAGTCTGTTAGGCTCCTTTTACACATTAGGGTAAGATATAACAGCCCACTGCTTCAGATTTAGGCATGTGCATTGGAGAACTTCAGATAGCTATATGCTAATATCAAAAGAAAAAGCACTAAACGTTATTCAATTGGTGAAGCAAATATCACAGTGCCCTGACTATGTCCTAAAATTTGTGGGATTTATGTAGCTTGTGCCTATGTAGAGGTGCTGAAAGTGTTTCTTAATAGACATTGCTAAACTGGATTTGTTGATTGGGTGCTAAAGACAAGATTCTCTTGGAAGAAACTGCAGCTGCAGCAACAGCAGCAAAATTTCATTTATTTTCAATACTGTTTTGGGCAAGATACGGAGAACAAAAAGAGACCAACTGGAAAGATGAGTTGTTTCTCTTTATCTAAAACAGTGCTCACATTGTTGTATGAACTTCCAAGAATTTTATAAGGGAAGTTCTACACCACTGGCAATACTGCTGAAAGAAAACACAGTGCCTTCCACAGAAATGCTAAAAGTCTTTGATACCAACAGAGAATGGTTAAAAAAAAAAGTAGAGATTTTCAGCTTTCACCAAATTTAAATTTAAAAAAGACATAGGATGGGCTTACGTCACAAGCCTACACCTGCAGTTGCTAATCGAACACTAAAGAGACAGGTATTTGTGTGTTCAAGTTTAGAAATATGAGCATGCAAATGCAACCCGTGAGATCATTTCCTAAAAATTCCTCTCCAGTGATGTTAACAAGTGTGTTTTCCCAACACAACCTGAGAAGGTACCTATGGGAACTGGTTTTACTCTTAGCTGTCAAGCCCATAAGCCTTCCAAGTTTAAACCAGTGAGTCGGTTACTAATTTGTTTTATGTTCTCATTAATGTCTATGTAAGAACGACACTAAAAGTCAGTATTGTTAATGGGAAAATCTAACAAAATGTTAGTTTTTTTCAGTTTAAAACTGTTACCCCTTATCCTATCACTGCATTCCCATATCTCCTGTAGGAGCCTTTTAGGTACTGGAAGGCTCCTATAAGGTTTCCCCAGACCCTTCTCTTCTCCAGGCTAAACAGCCCCAACTCTCTCAGCCTGTCTTCATAGGACTGGTGTTCCAGCCCTCTGACCGTATTTGTGGCCCTGAATTAATGAAATTAAATGAACTAATATAAGTGCATGTGAGTGGGTTAGGATGAAAAAAGTCAAATTCTCCCCTATCTATCATGACCTATAGGAGTCACCAGAAGACCATTCCATCTTGGATTTTTCAATCCTTTGCTCTTCTAAGGCTGTCAGCGTGGGTACTAGTTTGCTCATTTTTGAAAATGGTTTTGTACCATGGATCAAACTCAAACCTGACAGAATATACCCCAGCACACTATGAAAATCATATCCCTCCAGAAATCTTGTATGAATAATTCTTTAAAATACAGCCAACTGACCCATTTAATGTCCGCCACTGTTAGCAGTCAATTGCAAATGCTTTTCAGACACCACCACGCAGACACGGGTTTGAATCAGTGCTGTTTTGTTTCCCAGTTGCTGTGCAGTGCTAAGATCAGGCTGTTCTTTTCTGTGCCTCACAGGACAAAGCTTAATAATGCTGGATCTCTGCTTAATTAGGTTTGGGAGTTTCTCTGAATCTCCTCCACAGAAAATCCAGCCACTGGGGGAGGAATTAAAGATTCATATGCACCGTTCTCTTGTGGCAAGCACCTTTATGGTGTGTACCACATCCTCATGCAACAAACATTTGAACACTCCATGCTTTCTAAAGATTTCCTCTGGCACAACATTTCATAAAAATTAATAGATTAAGACGTGTTATTTGCTCCCCAGTTCTTCTGAGGGCCAAAGCAAAATAAAAGAAATGAGTTGATTTAGGATGAATCTTTGGAACTGAGATTTTTATTAGGAATTTGGCATTCATTCAGTTATTTCAGTAGATACATTGTAGTGTTTTTGATACCGCTTCTAACTTTAAATGTTAAAAGATGGGCTCTGGATATTACAAAGAAAGGAGCACACTTTGGCTCTCACATTCTGTAGAACTAGGAAGTATCTCATGCTTCCAAGAAGACTGGGATGTGTAATTGAACGAAGCATGGATTTTGTAACAACTAAATTTAAAAAGGAAAACCATGACAGCAGAGAGTCATGAAATATTTAGGGAAAAACCCTGCAGTTTATTTTGGTTTTCATTATTCTGAATAAGGGAAAAGTTACACTGTGACAATATAGATGGCATGTTTACCACTTGTGCAACCATCACAGCAATCCTGTAATTTTGTATTTTTAAATGTATTATATATTTTTTAGAACCAAAAAGCAATTTAGAGATTTTCACTAGAGAGGACATAAAATTTGACCGTTCTGACTTGTAGGTAGCTCATTTCTAGTTGAATTCTTTTACAGAGGGAGGAAGAACAAGATTTCTTGCTGATCTAGCCAAATTGTAACTACCCTGGACTACTAAAACAGCAGTTGATTTCTCATTTGAACTTATGCTTGAATTTCATGTGACTTTGGCTGGTAGGATGAGAAAAACGTGGATATTCTCTTTGTTATATATTGAAGAAATATACATACATATTCTCTTTCTACATATTGAAGAAATAGATGTAAGGTGACTTTAAGGAGCTCACAAGATTTTAAAAGTGACCTTGTATGTTGTAGTTTCAGAAAAGTAGGAGTATGGTATCTCATGCAAACATGCAAGCTTTACACTTGCCATAACCTACTGAAGTATGTATGTAAGAGGATAATTATATGTAAGGAAAAATATAGCACTTGCAAAGGGCAAACTGTACCAGTATACATACTTGCATGGAAGTATTACTTGGAAAAAAAGGATGCCCATTACCTTGTCCAGTATTTCTAAATCAGTACTAGTCATATTTTTTTCTCATTTGAGCCCTTTCATGCCAAGGCAAGTAGTGAGAAGTCTTTCGGACAAGTAGGGAAGCATTGGAAGTCTATAAATACAGAGAAATTCATCATCGTGATCCACAAAATATTTCTCTGCACTTCTTCACCTGCTGCTACTCTTGCTCAAATTCATAGCCATTAATAGATACCTATTCTCTCCCAGGCAGAATCCTAAATCCGAAAAACGTGTTTTGTTGGGATGAATATGCTTGGGAATCATGCCATGCTTTTTAATTCATCTTCAGACTTACACGCAAGCCATGATAATAGTAGATTCATATTTAGTAGGAAGGGAGGAGTAAAGAGGGAAGGAAAAACCCAAACTTTCCTGACAATTAAGTTCAGTCATTCTTAATATCATGATATAGTTTGCAGAATGCTTTTTCCAAACTTAATTTGGGACTCTCATGAAAAATGTGCCTATACTTCCTACTTCTTAGGATGAAAACAAATGTTCATTTCTTTATTTCAGCTCTGATAAGAACACATCTCTGCATAAAGACAGTTATTCTTATTCTGCTCCCATTTGGGAGAGGAGACAAGAAAGGGAGGAAGAACTGGAAAAGACCTAATATATTTAGTAGAAAAAAATCTCTATAGCTATCTGAAACATCACAGAGAATTAGAAGATTTTGGTACTATTTTAAAAACTGTTAGCTTCGTCTTTTGTCCATTTTAAACACACTCCCTATGCATTATGGTATTTCTCTATTACTTAATCAATTAAGAAATAAGCTTATATAAAAGTGGTTTTTTTTCCCCAAATGCACACAACAGAGGATTAATTTTGCTTTTTGTGCTCTGTAGGGAGAAGGATATGATTATTTGATATGATTCCAGTTCTGTTTCTCTTCCCTAATTTTCACATCCTAGTGCCTTTGTTTATGTTGGGTTATTATGGAAGGTGCTATGGGAAATTTATGGTAATCAACAACTGAAGGACTTAGAAATAGAAGGATGACAGCCTAAAAATCATTGGAAAAAAAAAGAACAAAATCATCTCACTGTTGTATTGGAGAGGCAGTGCTGCCAGATTTCTATGACTGCAGTATCAGGGACTGTGGAGAGGGTCATCTCTTCATGCATTATCATCATTTGCAGTCAAAGGAAGATTATGCGTTAATGATAGCTGCACAAGTTTCTCTCCATCATCTGGCCTGAAGCTTTATTTCAGGCAAGCTTTAAGGCTCCTGGCAGTATCTGTTTAGGATTAGAGTGCCATGTATTTGCTAAAGGCAGCCATCATATCCCTGCCTCTGAGAGTGCTCATTTAGTCTGCACACCCTTGCTTTCTTAATTTCTTTTTTTTTCCTTAATCTTCTTTTTCCTAATCTGCTGACCCCAGCCACAAATAATCTTTTAATTCTATTTTATGTATCCCTTCTCATATACTTTTTCCCCCTCTTTTTCTGTGTTTTCTACCTGTTCCCCCCCTACCACTCTGTGGTTTATAATATTTTTCTCTATGTTCCTCTCCTTTATTTAAGTTTTCAACTTTTCTTTATGAATCCCTACCACGTTTTGTCATTGTCTCTTGCTGTTTTCCAGGTCTTTCCTCATTCCCTCATTTGTGCCTTCACATTTCTCTCATTTCTTTATTTCTCTTTATAGTTCTGTGTCTCATTCCTCAAGAGGTACCCTTACGTTGCTCTTCCCTGTCCCTCCTGACTAATGGCCAGTGTGAAGAGAGCTTCACAAAGAAATATGAATCTCCCAAAAACCGGTGCTTCTGAAGGCTCTAATACGTCTGCTCTTAATAAACTTGAGAGAGAAAGCAACAGAGAAATGTTACGTAGAAAATTGTTAGCCATTTTCTCAACAGGGGAAATTTCACTTTTAATTTCTATTTTGACATATCATCTCACAAAGTAGATACTGTGTCAAGATATCAGAGCCTGATACTGCTATGTACACTCTCACCTGTAAAAGAGACACTGCAATGAATAAGGTGGGAACAACTCTGATCCAGCCAATGCCTTAAACCACATTAGAAGAAAATTATTTGTTCTGGACCTTCATTGCACGATTTACGTAAATACATATGAAGAGAAGAGTACATTATTTTATATCTGCTTCTTTTCCCTTTTTGTACCACACTGTGAAAATGAAGCTTCAATTGGAATTGGCCAGTTGCTCTGTGGGCTGCTGTGACTGCATGTCTCTAGGAACACAAAGTCCTTGATCCTACAAGAGGGAAAGGATTCAGGTGGGATTAAGTGACTGTAGATGGTCAAAGTCAGAGAAATGGCAATATCAGGCCTTGAAGATCTTCTCAGCAAGCATCACAATGAGCAGGGCTGGCGTGAAAGCAGTATGCTCATCTGTTACAGGCTCCTGCTGTTTTAATGTGTAAATATGCCACTCATGTCTGAACAGCTCTTGTTTTTATTCACTATGCAGATGTAAATCTATGTAAAAATAATGTAAATACCACTGGCAATGCTGCCATCAAACATTCAGGAGGTGGCTGCTGTGTATATGCACATCCTGCTTGCGGGGCTTCAGGGGGGTGTGCAGGCACTGCCCCCAGCCTGTCTTGAAAAACCTCCTGAAAGGTATAAAGGGAGCACCACCACTCAGTCTGCATCTTCCTATTAATTTGGATTACTGCTGTGTGTGGATGCTGGCCGGGAAAAGCAAACAGTCCAAGATGGCAATGGAAGTAATGTATGCTGCTTGCTGACTTACACCCTATACAATCTAGAAGCTCCAGCTAATGTTTCTTCTGAATGTGTTAATTCAGAAGAAATTATGAAACATGAAAATATTTGTAACCCACACTGAAAATATACCGTAAACCATTGTATACTCTCAAATCTAACTCAGAAGTGTTGTAGATTTTTCTGTCTGTAATCTGGAGATGTGCTGCTGGAATGTCTGTATATTGAAAATGTCTAAATATTTTCTAATACTATTGTGGATGAAGATACAGAGTGAATGGCATTTGTCAAGGCTGAGGTCCAGAAGGATGGAAATGGCTGAATCATCAATCACTCCTTGTGGACAGATGCATAGAAACTTCTTACAAGGGGAAAAAACAGTGATTTATTTTTTGGTCTGCCTGGTCATCTTTTTTTCTTGTAATACAGAATGGCTGCTACATCTTCTGATATTCAAGACTAACAAAAGTGGATCTATCTACTGATCTATAACTATTTCTGGATTTGACTTCTATTTGATATAAGAATGGGCCATGATAAATAATAGCTAGACTTTATTATATTTCTCGTACATAAGCCTCAAAGCATGGTACAAGAGGCCAGTATTAATGCCCCTCTTTTGCCGATAGAGAAATAAAATGATAAGTAAATTAAATACCATGAAGAAGAGCATATGAAAGTCAACCCAGTGGCAGAACTAGACCAATGGCTGTTTTGGCATGTCTTAAGCATACCACCTTCTTCCCCAGGCCTGTTGACTCTTACAGTTCATTGGAAAGAGTTCTGAAGTGATATCTAGCTAGGGAAGACTAAGATTTCAGCCCTACTGAATGAATTCTCAGCTCTAAATTCTCAAGATATATCATAGCTTTGTATGTAAACTTCTGTTTAAAGAATTGTCCAGTCGTGAGAGTTATGAGAATTAATATATCAGGACATAGAGGTAATTATGAAGGTTAAAGCAATGAATACATTTATTCTTTTTTTGACAGTTTACATCATCTGTGAATTGTTCTGTGATTTATTGTTCATACTGGTTGATAAGAACTGAGTATTTAAACTAATATTTCTCAAGCAACATGTGGCAGAGTTGATTATCCTGCACTGAAGTATCACTCGTTATTCATTTTCATTTCAATGTAACTGTTGATACTAGAATAGGGGCTGACCTGCTGGAAAGCAGCTCTGCAGAGAGGGACCTTGAAGTCCTGGTGGAGAACAAGTTGATCATGAGACACCATGTGCTTTTGTGGCCAAGAAGGCCAATGGTCTTCTGGGGTGCATTCAAAAGAACATGGACAGTTGGTTGAGGGAGGTCATCCTCCCCCTCTACTCTGCCCTGGTGAGTCTGCATCTGAAGTACTGTGTGCAGTTCTGGGCCCCCCAGTTCAAGAAGGACAGGGAACTATTGGAAGGAGACCAGTGGAGGGCTATGAAGATGATCTAGGGAATGGAGTACCTCTCAGATGAGGAAAGGCTGAGAGACCTGGGTCTGCTTAGCCTGGAGAAGACTGAGAGGGGACCTCATCAATGGTTATAAATATCTAAAGGGTGGGTGTCAAGAGGATGGGGTCAGGCTGCTCTCAGTGGTGCTCAGTGACAGGACAAGGGACAACAGACACAAGCTGGAACACAGGAAATTCCATGGCAAGTTCTTTACTTTGAGGGGGACAGCACTGGAACAGGCTGCCCAGGGAGGCTGCGGAGTTTCCTTCTCTGAAGCTATTCAAAACCCACCTGGATGCATTCTTGTCCAACTTGCTCTAGGTGAACCTGCTTTGGCAGAGAGGTTGGACTAGATGATCTCTGAAGGTCACTTCCAACCCCTACAATTCTGTGATTCTGTGAAATCTGAGGCAGTTTGGAGAAAAAAAATCAGAGTATGTCTTGATAAAATGCCCTTACAGCTTTCTTTTTGAGTAATAAATAGCACTATTGTATTAGTATTACATTGTAGCTAATTGCTGGGGAAAGGGAACTGTAAACACTTTAGTGCTTTCATAAACAGTAAGTAGTACTGTCATTATATTTCATTACAACTCCACTAAAACCTAAGATATCTCAATACGCATTTGGCCAGAAATCTTGAGCTACAGTGTTGAAAATTCTATTGCTAGCTAGTTGCTTTTCAATAGTTTTATAATTGCTTATAATTCTATCAGACAGGGTTTTCAATGGTGAACATTTATTTTTGGGCCCCTTAATTTTTGGGTGGCAAATCTAATTTCCTTTAGAGCACTTATTTTCAAAGGATGAGCACTCTCCCTTTCTGCAGTGAAGAATCAAACATCAAGAAAAAACCACACTTTTCTGAGTTTGAGCACCAAAAAAAAAAAGAAAAAAGCCATAGTACTTAAAATGATGAGCCATTTAAAAAATCTGGTCTCTTTCCTGGGCTGGTTGGAGGTGCCTCGGAAGTATTATTAGCACTTGTGCATACAAGTGCTACAGAATTATACTGGGAGGAAAAAAAAATAATTTGGAGTTTAACAGTGTTATTCCAATGATTTTGGCAATTTTCTAACGAATAGCTTCCCTGTATCTCTCTCTGGTTTTACATGACTTGTTCTAATGAACCTCTTTCTGTTACTGGTGAGACTCTTCCTCTAAATAACAGTGCAAAAAAGATAACTGAAACAAGTTAACAAGTACTAGATGGGAGTTAAATCTGTGAAAAGAGACTGAATACATCCTCCTGCCACATCAGCATGTGGCACTGGTGATCATTGTGCAGTAGGTGTCCAGTCTATTTTCTGAATTTCTGAATAATACTAAAATTAATACCCTGCTGTTTGATAATTTGGTTTGCAAAGGCGTCCTCTGCCTCATTTAAATCAAATCACTTCAGATTTAGACGGTAACAGAACCGTGAAAATTTAGCAGTATTGATAATAAATCGTGCTAGACAAATTGTATTGCAGTTTTTGAAAAAAATTTAAAATCAGTACATGGATGAACCACGAGAGAGACTTACATAGATTTTTGGAAAACACTTGAAAGTGATTCCCATGAAAATAGATATAAAACATTAATTTACTTTGTTTCAAATATGAACAATGCTGTGTGGGCCAAGAAAAAAAATAGCATAATAATTGAAGAACAAAAAGGAGAGCAGTAGGTTTCCTTGGAGAAGCTGCATCTTAACTGACATTTTCATGAATGGTATGGAAGGAGGTGTAGACAACATTAGAATGGAATAGTAAATAACATTAACTTATGAGTATTCAGGACAAGTAATCAAAAAGAAAGAAAAAATCCACAACAAAAGAAATTGCAAAGAGGAACAGAGGATAAGAAACTGAGACCCAGACTGGCAAATATAAACTGTGAAATTTGTGAATAATATACATTTAAGAAGATGGCCAACCGGGGAAAAAAAAGAAAGCTCTCCAATAAATGCAATACAGGATTTTAATGTCATAATGCAGTTGGAAAAATCAGACATTTTGGGAAGTTTGCACAAAGACATGGTGTCACGTGGAGGGCCATTGCTATCCAGGGCTTTTCCTTCCCTCTCACACAGTATTTAATTCTGAGCACGGAAGAACTAGAAAGCTATAATTCAGAAAAATCAGAATCAGATTGCTAGAGAAATTGATTCATTAGAAAACTTTAGATAATTTAGCAAAATATGTCCAAAAGGTTACATCTGGGAATTTGTTAATAGTCTGGAAATATTTGAAGGCATTCTGAGTGAGATGGAGACGGCTAGTGTGTTACAATTTGATTTTCTGCTCTAGCAGGCAGTAGTGCCATAAAAAAAGTACAGATTGACAGATTTCAGCAACTGCTGACCAGATACTTGCAGTAGTAAATAAGTGTCTTAGAAGTATTTATTTCTTCTTCACACATACCCAAGAGTCAGCAGGTTTTAAAGTTATTTGAATATAGTATTGTTGTGGTTTTGGCCAGATTGGCCAATCAGAATGACATATGGCCCCTTCCCCCCTCTGTGTCATCATGAGTGTAAGTGAAAGATCATTTGATCCCTTGAACATCACTTGTTTTCAACTGTTCAAGGATAGAAATAGCAGTTCTACTTTAAAAATGCTTCAGTCTTATGCATGTAAGGGCCAAATCTTCTGTTGGTGTTATATATGCTCCACTACTGACATTTACAGGGAAATGCACAGCAGAAAGTTTCAAACTGTTTCTCATCACGTTGTAAAATGAAGTGCTGAGGTCTGTATTCTCGTAAAAGGGTGTTATCAGTTGCCACAGATGTGCCCACCTAGCAGAAGACTGCAAGTGTTAGCAGATATTTAGATGCGCTTGTTTGTGGTTCCATGTACAATTGCCTGTTTTTCATGAGGCACTGCAATAACTGTTCATCTGCTCCTGAAGACATTGCTACTGTTTGGGTTTGTTTTTTTTTTTCTTTTCTTTTTAAACTGGGTTTCTTACCTTAGAAAATGTTGGGTTTCAACTCATGAAAAGTTTCTGCAATACACGGTCTTTTAAAATCCAGCCTTACTTGCTTTTTCAGTTATGTCTCTTTTTCTTTCTGACAAGCTGCTGGCAATACAGCTATGATGACACACAGTGTTTGATATCCCATGACTAAAGCACCTGCAGAATTCAGAAAGTAGGCTAAATTAGGCTCACAATTTTTAATGAATTTTGAATTATGCAGTTAATCTAGTTGTGAGTTTTACAACTCTTTCATTCTGAAAGAAAAAAAAAGGAAAGAAATGCAAACAGACAGTCAAAAAATGATATCTAGTTATTGGACCACATGTGGTAGAATGCTGAGATTTTATTTTCTTCTGGAACTACTACCACCTCTTATAAAGCCCATCCATCATATGTAATGAGGGCTGTCAGGAATATTTAGCTGAGAAATAGCTACTTGATATGCTAATGGTGGTCCCTTAGTGAATTCATTTGGTTCTGCTGCCTGACATTAATGGTTTTCATAATCTAATGAATGATGTGTGTAATAGAGGTAAGGCCACAGGGAATGTCATTCTGAAACTAAGGGAAGTACTATATATGTATTTTATAAACATATGCATTTATTATATATATGCACATACACGCACATATATACACTTACAGGGAGAATACAAAGTTGCTTTTCCAAGCTAGATAAAATAAACACCAGCTAGGGAGAAACTACATAGATTGAGCAAATCTTTGATATTGACATTTTAAACTTTAGATTCTAAAATATGTGTATTCCCAGGACTGCGTGAAGTAGCTATGAATTTAATAAGCAGGAAGACTTCACTTTCACAGCTCTTCCTCACTCTTATGTCAGAATCTGAGACCTTGTTCCCCTGCCCTTGCCAAGGACAGCAGCTTACCTTTCCCAGCGAGCTCCTGGTGTCTGGGAAGAACCCAGAACCCCCCAATACACACCTGCACATCTGAACCAGGTCCAGTCTCCCTGTTGCAAGACTACTAGTTATAACCTCCATCTGTCGTGCTGTACTTACCGTGCTTACAATTTCCTAATGCTGCAAATCTGCCTGTTGTCTCTTATCTTTGGAGGAGATGGGGAATGGCTGCTAGTGCAACATCTGATGTCCAAGAGCTGAAAACTTCTCTGTCTGCTTATATTTTGTCAGACGTTTGTAGCCACAAACTTTTGCGGCCGACTTTACCTGGCTAAAAAGACAAGCAAAGTAGCTTCTAAGACTGATCTTTAGTCCCTGCTTTTGAAAAAATTGGATTGGAAACTCATTTGCTCCTTGGAGAGAAAATTTAATCAGGTAGTAATGCTTCAAATGCCTGACAACCTCAGCTTTTAGATACAATGGAACTTTTGCTGCTTTGTGCATCCCTCCTTTTTTGCATGTCACAGGTGTGGGTGTTTGCAGGATTGATGCCATAAGTTGCCCAACACCCTATCAATGCTTACATTTCTCTGCGGCTAAACTTCCTGCTGCCTTGTGTCTGCAGAGCACCTGACTATGTTCTTGATCTTGCAAGTAGCTCTGAATGTTAAGTTAGGGTGAATTAAGCAGAATAGCAAAGATCTGCACCAGGACAGCTTGTACATACAGTAGGTTATAGCATACTCTCCCATATAAATATTTTTGTTTAAAACATTTGTGCAGTGCAGGACCAGAAACTATACCTCTGTATTAGTGTGGTCGTGTCTTCCTCTTAGGATCTAATCTCTCCATGAGAGTGTGAGTGGCCTCAGAGTGGCGTTTGAGGTGCAGCAGGTACAGATGGCATGATCTCTTTGTGATGCCAGAAAGAGAGACCAGCAGTGCAATTCAACTGCGTAATGGAGTTAGTTCCCCTCTCCCCCTGCCACAATTAACAAAGTGAGTACTGATGAAAACCCTTAATGATCTAGAGACATAAACAAGAATTGATTTGGGTTCACAGAGGACACACCTTGCCAATCCAACTCAATGCTGTTCTTGTAAGTGAATTACAGCATTAGGCACTGGGGAGAGCATGATGGGTATAATATGAATTATATGAATTCTTCATGTATCCGAAAATGTGCTCCTGAAGCAATTGGTTTGTGTATGGGCATGCAATATACATTGAAAGATGGATGAATCAATAAATAGGAGTATACAGGCTGCTACAAGAATATTTCTTGTGTTTAGTCTCATCTTATAAAATACTTGTGTTACTTTTTATAATTATAAAAACGGAAGAAAAATAATAGATGACATATAAATAAAATTCATAGATGACATTAACTTGTGAAGAACTGCAAATACCAGAGATCCAAATCAAAGAAAAAAGAGCTTAAAGTATAGACCAAGAATAACAGGCAAGCTTAGAAGCCTTAAACCCATTGAAAATGAAAGGTACATCTATCTAGAGGAAATTAATACAAAAGAGATTCAGTGGGACAGAGAGACCTAGCAAAGCATAGCACTACCAAAGGTCAGGGAGATAAAGGATTGGAAATTAGAGGTGATTTTGCAGCATAGCAGTGGAAAGTTAGGGAAGCATACGGAGTCATTATGCTATGGAACAGAAAAATAAGGTTCCCTTCTGTGGCTTCTTAGATGTAGGAGTACCTTCACTAGAGATAAATACCTTGGCAAATTGAATGGAGTTCAAAGATTAGAAACATTATTATAGTTGGAGGGATTTACTTAAAATGAAGGATTATAAAACTGGAACGTGGTTTGTTTGGGAGACAAGAACAGGTGTTAGAATCTAGTAATGATGAATGTGCATGAACAAAATGGAAACGTATTGTTTACAAAGGAATATGAAAGCATGTAATTTAGAAAACTTTGTTGGGAATATCTCTAGGACATTAATATGTATCTGTTAGAAAGTAAAGGAGTCAACAGAAACCTCATGTTAACCAACAATGCAGAAAATGTCAAACTAGATTATTCCTCACAGAATATTTTACACTGCTTTGTACAATCTTGCTGAGGCAGGATCTGGGTTGGAAATGGTCTAACTGTTCTTTCTATCTCACCTTCTGCAGGTGCTTGCAAACTATTTTTCTTGGTTTCTTCTCACCACTCAATTTTCAGGCAACTTGTGCAGACATGCAGCCTGACTGCCTTGTTCTATTCTCTGCAGATTATTTTATCAAAGTGATGACACTTTCTATTTTTGGCTATAGTGAACAGACCTGATTTTTAGGAAGAGTTTTGTACAACAAGAACCTACTTGCCTCTAAAGATACCATGAGTCCTTGAAACCCTTCAAAGAGCAGTCACGGCTTATGACAACCTCCCTTCTCCTTTTACCTTTAGATTTTTAGAGTTGAGGAAAACCTGTTCCACAGCACCTACAAGGATTACAGATCCTAAATTGTACTTGGGCACCTGTTTCCTCTTTAGGTTTAAATTAAGAGAGTTAGGAACTTGGGTAGCCTGATCCCAGGCTTCTAAATTTACTAAATAATAGAGTAGGTTTCACAAAATACTGTGGAGTTACTTAAGTGCAATTTAAGATAATTAAGTGACATATTCCACATTAAGTCTCCATCTTACACATAAATAATGGCAACAGTATGTTCTTTCTTAAAAAATGTGATGATCTCTGTAAATCTAATTTGTTGAAAATATTTAAGTATTCCCTGAAAGATTATTAATGATGTTATTTGAATTTATTTGTCCTTCTACTTGACATATGGCACAGTACAGATGGCTCTGCATCAGACCATCAATATTTTTCTTAATCTGAATGAACGCTTTAATTTATACATCATTTCTACATCACATTTCGTCCCTGTTGAATTAATTCTCACGCTTATTATTTCATATATTGTGGAACAGGAAGAAGCTGCATCTGGGACATCTATTCTTTTCCTCTTTCTGATAAAGACAGTATCATACTTAATTTCTTAAGGAAAGGCCTAGTTTAAAGAGATCTTTCTCCATTAGAGGCAGGGGAGTCAGGACTCCCTGCTGCAGGATCTGGTTTATCTAGTGAGTGGGAGTTTGTTACCAGATTTTGATCTTAACAGATAAGACTGGGATCCAGGCTTTTCTATAGGCTGGAATATATATTTCTATTTTAGCAGTGATTTAAGAAGAAGTCTTATGTGACAGTGGAAGCATATGGTAAGTCTCTGTCACCACTTGAAAAGATCTACAGAGGTGATGAGAAAAATTATTCTAGAATAAAAAGTGCTGAACATGTCAATAGGCAGATTCAAAGAAGAATCTGCAGCAAAATCAGATAGCTTGGAAGGTAAATAGCAATCTTCATGAGAGCAGCTAATAAATACCATACTTCCCCAGGGAGGATTTCCTTTTTATTTAAAGAGCAATAAATATCATAGGGCAGTTCTTGCACACCATGTGAGGGGTGTGCGTTCAGGCCACATCAGATCACTTGGTCATGTGAATCCTCCTCATTAGCCTGGAGCTGAGCAGTAACCAAGATGGTGCAGGAATGGCTCTGGCACTACCTGTTGTTCTAAAAATTGCTCAAAGGTTAGAACTGCAGTCCTTGATGCTCATATTAACTAGTTATTTTGTTTGACTGATACTCACCTTCTCAGGACAGGGTCCACATTCTCCTTTAGTGTGACAGGAATGATTTCAGCCGTAGGTCAGGACTGAAGTTCATAGAAACATACAGAAATTTCCATCTGCTTTCCTCCTGTAAGAAAAGGAGAAAGCTTCTTTGACCTGTCCCCTGATCTTTCTTGGTCATATTCACAGAATCAAAGAACCACAGAATTGTAGGGGTTGGAAGGGATTGTCGGAGATCATCTAGTCCAACCCCCCAGACAAAGCAGGTACACCTAGAGCAGCTTGGACAGGAATACATCCAGGTGGGTTTTGAGTATCTTCAGAGAAGGAAACTCCACAACCTCTCC
The DNA here is from genome assembly GCA_033628505.1 of Tringa tobata. Taxonomy (NCBI): domain Eukaryota; kingdom Metazoa; phylum Chordata; class Aves; order Charadriiformes; family Scolopacidae; genus Tringa; species Tringa tobata. The sequence continues at coordinate 2,962,649 of JAHREE010000161.1, forward strand.
AGGCAGCCTTTTCCAGTGCTCTGCTACCCTCAAAGTAAAGAAGTTTTTCCATGTTGCGATGGAATTTCCTGTGTTCCAGCTTGTGTCTGTCACCAGTCACCATGTCCTGTCACCAGTCACCCCTGAGAAGAGCCTGACCCCATCCTCTTGACACCAGCCCTTTAGATACTTCCATCCACTTTTCCATACTCTTATCTGCTCACTCATCTCACCCTCTGTATCTAGATAATACAAGTATGATTTTACTCTCATAGTCTTTCCCAGCCAGCAAACCATTCTTGTCCTTGCCCAGATCTCCAGCTACTGCCCTTTCTTCCTTCTCTGTTACATTTAGTATCAGGAAGCACATTAACTCCTGATTCATCTGTTGCAAGGTCCTTCAGCTGACTCAATGAATCTAAATTTTGACAGCTCTTATTTACCCAAATGCAGCTTCAAATATCACTTCCCTAACTTGTCCCTTTGGTAATTTCACTTGTTTTGTGTTGTATTTACCTTTGTTCTAACTCCCCCTTTATTAAAAAATGTGTGTTTGCTTGTCTTTATCACTGGGCACTTCGTTACCTATCTCCATGCTTCCAACTCTTTTTGAGTATTTTAAAATGCTGTCTCTAGCCTATGATGTCAATCTTCCTTATCTTCTTCCTAAAATCTCAAGCAAGGACATTAATGGTTTTTGCCATGCTACGCCTCCAACTTGGAGCAAATTTGTCATAATCAAAGATCTTATATTTATCGGATTTCCCCATTCCACAATGCCTCCCCAAACCTGACTGATTTTCCCAGTGTGCAAAGACAGCTGCTTATCTTGCTGATTAAAGAACATACTATGATGTTCCTGTGTTCTCCTCCATTAATTGTCTTTTATGTTTTGATGGTAAATATTAGGGACAGTTTGTCTCTTTCTGATTTGTGTTAGTACCAAGTCAGCACAATGAGGTAACAGTCCAGACTATTGTCCCTAATTGCTGTGAGAAATGTGTGTGTTGAGTTCATCTGTGGTGTAAAATGAAGGGCTGTCATTTGACTTCATGTGAAGTTGTGATAATTTTCCTTTGCCTACACTGGACACATCTGACCTATGTCTTGCAATAATTTCCAACATTGGCTTGTTAATACTTCCTGTCCTTTCAATTGCCATGCATAATCTAAGTAAAATGACCTCCCAGTGCTATTATTTATTCTAGGATGTTGTTAACTGGTAAAGTCTTTTTTCCCCAAACATGCATAAACCAGATTCATTTATGATGAAATTTAGCTGCAGTCTAAAAAGGCATAGCTAGTTCATGCTGTAACATATATTATGTGTCAGAGGGGAAAAATGTAAGTTGTGGCATTTGCTTTAAATTCAGTTTATTACATAAAATACACAACAGTTTATCACAGATGGGTTACTTTGGCAAACAGCCTCCATTGTCATACATACTTTACATTTGCAGAGTCAAAGTGTCACTTGTAAGCAATTTAAACAGTAAGTCCCATATGCTGAATTCACGAAATCATTCCCTAATGGAAGTTAAATTAAAAACCTCATTAATACCCAGTGAGGCAGAGGTACATACGAGAGATTCCCACTGGTTAATTTACTGTGGCACCTGCCCTGGTTATGGAAATAAATGAGAGAGTTCTTTTCAAGTATATGAGTAGAGAGTAGGTAAAAATTAGAGTGCTCTGCTATCTAAGGGAATTTATATACCATGCATTGTTATTAACTGCTGGGAAAGTTACATGCAGGACTGCTAGCTGAAAGTGATGCTGGGAGTTGACTGATACCTCAAAGACTCCCAGTCACTGAGTTGGAAATCTCATTCATAGGATCTGGATCAAATTTGTTGTTACTTACAAAATTTACAACAGTTGTAACATGTTGTTATGATGTACAAAAATCTTTGTGATGCTTTATACTTGGAAGCACAGTAGGACAAAAGAGCTATTTCTGTGATCTTAAGTATGACAATGCATTTTAGATTCCGGGTTTCCTAATACTGGACGTGGTGACTACCTACTACGTAGTAAACACAGTATTTTGTTAATAAGTCATTTTGAGTTATTTGTGTTTACTCAAGTTTAATTGCCTACAACTGAAAACTTCTTTCAATGTGATCCTCAGAGAGGTATCCAAGTGATACTTACCAACAGTGGGCAACAGTAGGCAAATCGCCTACAAAATTCACATGCATTGATCTAAATTACACCCTTTGAGTAAAGAAGGTAGTGCCATTTCTTTAAAAGTAGGTTTTAGCACTCTGATGGCTTTTTAATTCACTGCTGGATGTACTCAGAGTACTGTATTCTTCTATAAGATAGGTAGATTGCATCTGACTGGGCCAAAATCCCAAATTGCTGTAAATCAGTGTGGCTACTCATTAACTTCTACAAAGCTTTGTTGCTTTATATTCGTTCTGGATTTAGCTGGTTGACTTCAGGGAAGCCACTTGTATTTACTGTTGGCCTAGATTTAGTCCCACTAAAAGGGGTAAAGGACTGTTACTTGATGCTCAGTATGTTCCTTTATATACATGTTTAGTTTTTCTTCTGATGCTTATTGTACTAGAAAATTTCATTACAAACAAGTGGCCAACATATATCCAGCCAGTTCTCTACATGTGCAATGTCATAAGGTGCCAGGGAACTTCAGAAAGGCTGTTGCAGTGCCAGCCTTGCCCCATCACTCAGCAGGCTAAAATGTAAAGCTCCACTGTGGAGATCAAAAACAAGAGCTATAGCTGATAGTAATAAGAATGAGAGCTAGTCCAGACATGAACAAATGTTGACACATCTAGCGTGAAGAAAATATACTATTACAAAAGAAATGTCATATATGGTTTCAGAAAGCAAACAAGCAAACAAAACTAACAGCACAGGATATGAATTTGTTATTGCATTCACAGCATTATTGTATGGCTTCCTAAACTAATTTGTTGTTACCTGATGAAGAGAGAGGGAAAAAAACCTCCTATCTCCAGCATGTCACCTTTCATTAAAATTGTGTTTGTCTGAGATTTTGTTATTTGCAGTTGCTCATCTGTTAAATTAGAAGTTTTAATTCTTCACAGTTTGTCACCTTTTTAATTCTGGTCTGTTGACACATACTTCTCTGCAATGCAGAAAGGGTTGGAAATGAAATTTAAAAGAAAATTAGCTGAGAACAGGATTTAAAAAAAAAAGCATTGGTTCTTTGCTATTTCTCACTAAATGTAAGATGGGTCTGGGAGTCTCAGGTAGATGGATACCAGTAGATGTTACCACCATGACATTATACATGTTTCAGGGTAATCAATAATTTCTGCTTTAGGAAAAAACAGTGTCTTACTTTTTGAAAGTTGAGAGTATTGTAAGTTTGGCTTAATTACATTGAGGAATAGGTAGTTCTCTTAAATCTCCTTTTATCTAAAGGAATAGAGTGCATCTGAACTACACATGGACCCGCACTGTCAGTCCTGTTTGCCTTTCGGAAGCACAGTGTGGCCCCAAGTACAAGTCAAAGGGAATTGCACTTCAGCTGCTTTTCTGTCTGCCGAGCGTTTCCCAGAGCAAGTGGCAGCCACGTGGCACAAAAGTCCATCTGCTTTACACAGCCTGGTGTTTCCTTACCACTCTTCAGCAGCACTGGGCATGGGCTGAATGTATAGCTTAATTGAAGAGTGTTGGATGAAGTTGTCATCTTGTTTTCTGTGAAGTAAATATTTCCTCATTCTCTAAAAGTGCAAATATCTGCAACTATTGATGTGAATGTATTTCAGTAATGTGTTTGGTCTGATGGCAGGTGAAAATTTAAAAGACTGAGATTTCACCCTGTCCTTGGAGTTCAAGATTATAGCCAAGCTTCCCAAAAGAGGGGTATTGATTACCTCTTGGCTGCCATTTTGGTTTGGGGTTCTTTCAGCTCTAGAGGGAATCAATACAAATGTATTTGAAGAATAAAAAGCCTTCCTTTCAGTTCTAAATGCTTTTCAGACCATGAAAAGGGTACCTCATTTGTTAAGGTATGTCATACATAGAAAAGCATGCCTGGTAAATGAGTTTGCATAAAGTAACTGTGGTTCCAAGCGAATTAATCAGGTAATAAAGACAAGTAAAAATACTATGTATCTGCTGAAAATCACACCAGACCAAAAAGAACCCCCCCTACCCTTTCCTTTGGCATGGGCCATCTGGCAGCATTGAAGCATCTCATTCAAACTTTAATGACCTTGTTGGCGAAATTCAACAGAACACTAATTCCTGATAAGAAGGACTCATTTCTGAAAGTCAAGCTAAAGCTGCTTCCTTGCATCTTTCCATTAAGGCCAGGGAAAGAAAAATAATCCCAATCAGAAATGAGTTTCAGCTAGCTAGATAACCATATGCATAGATGTGTGAAGTAATTACTGAAAATTTAACTTTTGGGCATAATCGAAAATTCTGATCTCACTATAGACGTAGCACTGCGCGTACAGGGCAAGAATGTGGCACTGCTTCTAACTGAATGAAATACATAGAAAGAAGGGAAAAGAGAAATGGACTTTTTCTATTTTTTATTTTAATTTTTTATAATAAGCTGAATCATACAGAGAAGAAATGGAAATGTAAGCTGCAGTGCTCTATAGGCCTCCATAGTCCTACAGCATCTTTTCCTTTATCCGTGGTGTAGCTATATTGGATGGAAAATTCTCATGGTAGCCACATTCTCCAAAGACCAGAAGAATGAGAGAAAAAAAATACAAATAAAGGCCTTGCTTGAACTCAGGAATTAGACCAATTTAAAGAGGTGATGGTTTTCTCTGCCTAAGCAAGGGAAAATGTGATCTGTTCAAGTTTCCATCAGGGATCTTGCACCAATTCAAATAAACTTGCCAACTCATACCTTTAAATGACATATGTCTGCGTCAGGTCTGTTGGTTCTTTGTCCTTTGGATGGCCAGAACTCTTACTGGGTAAACAGGAATTTTCCATGAAGGAGAAACTGAGATACTCTGCAATAAGCTTAATGAAAAACCCTGTGTAGAACAGAGCCTCATGGACTACAGCATTTTGTCTGTTTTAGCATTTATGCCTTTTTTTTTTTTTCTCTTTAGATTTGTCTGGTTTTGAGATGGCATTAGATTGAGTAAGCCTTAGGAGTGGGTATACAAAAGCTATTTCCCTACCCATAGCTAATATGGAATTTAATACTGTTAATATATTAATACAATCGGTTCTATGATGAAATGAATTGTTAAACTACTTCTGACCTCGTTGCTGTACCTTTTCTGTCTAATGAAGGATTAGATTACCTTCCAAAAATACAAGTTTCCAACAGATACAGAATGGGTCATGCTCACCAGCTGCATTACCAATGCTTACTTACAGCTACACTCAAAATGACCATGGGGTTTTCAAAATGTATAAAATATGTGACAGCGGGTAGCCAGAGGGTTTTTACTCACATTAAAAAAAAAAAAAAAAGGAAAAAATATTTATGGTAGTGGGAAAACCACTAATCCTCTCTCTACAAATTTAAAGTTAGAAAAAATGGAAGAATGTAAACCTTGAGCTAGATTTATTTTTCCAGATTGACTGCAAGTTATTTCTTTTTACTACGCTTTGAAAGCTGATATGTAGTAGTCTGAATGAAGAAGTAGGGTAGTGATTTAAATGTGTAAATAAAATAAGAAGGACATTACTGGTTTTGATGGGATTTGCTGTACATACAAGATTCAAAATGTTCATTCAGTAATCTGTGTTGTAATAAGGGGAAAGTGATAGTTGTATTTCCCATATGGTATCCTGAATCCCTTCTTTACTCTCTTAGCAAATTAGCAGAGTGGCAATATACACTTTGCTGATAAATTTCATCATCTGGATGTTTTCCTTTGTGTTTAAATAAAATCAGAGTTTCAATGTGAGTAGTTTCTTAAATGGGTAGAATATATAATGTACGTTAATTTTATTATGACTGTGGTTATGCCACAGTGCTGATAAGATTAAGCAAGAAACTTCTATGATTCTTGTATTTATTTACTTATTTAGAGTTAAAATAATAAATGATGCTTACCCAGGACCTTAGGCACCATAACACATCATTAATATTATAATAAAATCTCAGCAGTATTAAACTAATCACTCAGTCTGACAGGCTCCTACACAGATTCCTCCTTATTCTTTCCTTGCGGCAAGAAAATCCTCAACCCTGCCCTAAAACTAACAAAAGTTTGAAGTCACCCAAATTAGAGGTAATTCCAAGTGTGGGAAGGAAGTAACTCTAGAAACCTGAACTGTTATTAAAATGGCTTGCTACACAGTTCCCTGCTCTTTACGGTGAAGAATAGGGTGAGCTGAGGCCTCAGCTGTCCACTGTTTAATACTTGCTTTTTCCTTTGAATTGGTGACATGGGTCTTCAGGACAGCTTGCTGAGCTAACTGGACCAATGGTGTGATTTGCTATGGCTATGACTGTCTGCTCATTTGTGAGCGTCTGCTCTAAGTAGATGTTTTGTTGGAATGCATTTATACTGTCTCCATATTATGTTTCAGTCAAGCGGTGTGGAGGTGGTAACAACACCCAGTACCACAGATGGTCACATGCATCCTAAAACTTAGTATATGTTTTAGATAAATTTATTATTTGGATTTCATTATACAAGTCAGTCAAAAGGAAAGAGTGAGTCATTTTGGGGGTGTTAAATCCCAGCTATTAGTAACGTATATGCCACTTTTTGATTTTGTGACAAGATGGAAAGACATAGTCAAAGATTAACAGAATTTCATACACAAATTTGTCAAATCCTTGGAAGACTTGTTAATGTGAAAAGAAAATAACATTTTGCGTTTATTTTAGTGACCTATATATATGGGGATTTTTTCTCTTTATTAATAAAAAAGTTTGGCATGGAAGCTCAGTCTGTATTTTTTTGATTGTTTTAACTATCAAGATTGTATCTTTATAGGGGGAAGCACAGATAGTCCTACATCTGTCGATTCATCATAAGCATCTTCTTGAGTGACATTTATTGCTTTTATATGAGTCCATCACTTTAGTTGAAATGACTTCAGTATTTGCTGCAACAAAGAAAATTATACCATAAGGATATGCAGCTAGTCTCATTTTTTCTTAATTTTATACCTTAATGAAAACTCTGCTAAAGTAAGGACAGCATTTGTGTACTGATTTGCACAACCAAACCACTCTGATTATGCCAGACTTGTTGCATGTGTTTATTTTCATAGAAAAGGTTCTCTTCCACACTTACACCTGTTTTCCAGTTAATTGTCTGAATCAGAGTTTAAAATAATGGGGAAATTTATAAAAGCTAGGACACAACCACAATTAGATTTCAGTCGCATTCTTTTAAGTTTGCCATCAGATTGCATTGCCCTGTGGGAACAATTTAAAGAGCTGCAAACATGAAGAATATAGGACAGAATGCTGGCTGCAGACAAGCAGGGTATTCATTAGGGATTGCCTCAAGTCCCACAAAACCTCCTGTCTTTTCTGATTCGTTTTTGGACATCATGCAGGGCAGGAGGGCAGCAGGGTGAGTTTTAAGTATCAGCAATATGAAAGAGGACTGGAGAAAATCCAGAAGGAAACGATGCTCTTCCTTCTGAGTTTGCCTGGCCAGGTCCAGTCTCTCTTGACCCAAACAAAGAGGAAGCAGATCGAGGGAACCACAGGGTGGTGCTGATATTTCATTCCTGATACCTGCAGTATTTGATTCCTTTGGAGGCTATCTTCTCTCAGCGTTGGCTAAGTCAGAGTTGTTTTGTTAATCATAATCATCACTAATTTCCTTTCCTGCTGATAGCCGCATGGTGGTTTTGCTGCTGCCACTCCACAGTAATGAAATGTCATTGCAGGTGGTACAAAATGTGGCAAAGTTAAACAGTTGGGAACAAACGGTCCTCTCAGTTACAGCAGTTCGATGGCATGGATTAATTTGAGAGGAGATGCCTCTGTTTTCTCAGGAAGGTTCCCTTTCGCTCTTGTTCAAAGGGTATTGCATAAATGGTCTGTTAATTCTCACCAGTTTGGTCTTTCTGTGGAGAGTACGACAGAATTTGTTCTATGCTTGGCTTATCATTTCTTGCTAACATGCTCTTTTCTGGTCACTGAAACCCTCTTCAAAGGAGAGGAAAGTAACCCAGTCTGCTGAGGCAGCCTGGGCCAGCTGCACCCTGAGAATGGGTGAGAAAATGCACTTTGCACCCCCACCTCTTCCCTACCTCATACAAGTGAAGGGAGCACAAAAGGAGCTGTACGCTGAGTCACAGCTACTTCCCAGATTATCTCCTTGTGTGCCAGAGCCCGTATCTGTGCTGAGTCCAACAGCTCCTTTCAGTGCTTGGAGGGTAATTTCAGTTAACAGATGAATTCAAGGCAACCACAATCTGCTTGTGGAAAACTGGCGCCCAGAAAGAAAAAGACAAGCAAAAAAACCCTCAAAACCCAGAAGGGAGAAGAAGGGAAATTAAATAAATAAAAACTGTGTGTTGTGAAGTTGCAATACAACAGTTATAGTCCTAACATTAATTTTCTCATCTCAAGTGATTTCCCAAGGTGTTTAATTTCTGAAGGAGTCATTCATATGGCAGACAATGTTTTAGGGAAGAAATTCACTACACTACTTTTATCATAGTCACCACAACCCAGAATTATTTCAAGGAATTTCAAGTGCTGGTTCATCATGGCAGCTATGGGAATAATATACCAGGGGACTCCATTTCCTCAGCAATATTGCTCAGTAGCTTCTGAGCAGAGAGAAAACACTTCTAATGGTGCTGCAGAAGCCTCCTGGGCCGTTTTATGGAGCCATTGCACTCAATCTGTGCTCAGAAAAATATTGCTGTCTTGCAAAGCAAATAAAACCAGGAAAAAGCTTATAGTGAAACAATATATCTTTTTTTTCCCAATCTTCTATGCAGATCAATACAAACAGTTCAAGTTGATTGAATGTTGTAATTCTTTGCCCAGTTCAGATCAAAACTATAAAAACTAATGCACTGAGAGAGTCACCCAATCTTGCTTTAAATGTCAAACTTTTTTCTCTTGTAATGCATTAATTAATCACACAATCTGGTTGGTAGATAGGAACCATCATTTACATTCCCATTTGCAAAATGTGTGAGAGCTTGTTAGATAAATTCATATCTGATAACATTTTTGAAGTTCCACTTTGATGGCAGCAGAGCTTGATAGTTCACTTTCAGTATGTTTATGTCAGAGATTATAGCCTTCTTAGAAAATGCATTCTGCACAGTTGCTGGGGTCTACGTTATTGTAGAAGCACTACCGCATGTTCCACGTAACCTAGTAAATATAGAACCTTGTCTTTAAAATATTAGTAAAAAGAGAAAAAAAATAGACACAGGCATACTTGAGAAGCATCCCGCTTCCTCAGAATAGATTCCATTAAAAATCTTAGTTAAAAGTCTCTATGAAAAGCTTTCAGGAACAAATGTGCCTTGTTTGGCTCCCTGAAGCCTGATGAAGCACCCACCTGAGTGATTTGTAGCTCAGGGATGCAGAAGCACCACAGTGGATATTAATTGCCAGCATGGCAAAGTCTCTTCCTCTCCTATATTTTTTTCCTTTTCTTTTCATGGTGAACATTTTATGGGCAATGAACCACAGGAAATAACTGCTACTGATTATAATGAAAATGCTGAAACCTCTTAAATTATGGCATCAGGCAGGAGCAGCACTGATGTAATTACTATGTTAATGATCAAGTAATATTTAAGTACTCCTGTGTGATTTTCTAGTATTTTTTAGTACTCATCTCTAATGTCCTGCAGAGGGTTTAAGAGCTGTTGCCATTCTCCTGCTGGGTTCCCATGCAGAGAGTTTGATAGCTGCCGCTAGCCTCAGTTAGGTCTCGCAGCAGGGATCAGGACTCCTGTTGCTACACTGCTCTTCTTCTCATGCATCGTATTGAGGAGTTGCCCCTAATTACCTCTAAGAGCCCCTTAGATCCAGCTGTAGGGGTCTAAAGAGGCACCAGCTCTGTGATTAGGTTAGGATTTTTACAGGAAACTGAAAGTCTCTTAATATTCCCTTCTCCGAGTCCTTTTATACTGAAGGCAGAAGTAGGAGACAAAAGGCAAGGAATTAGCAAGGCCACTTTTGCAAAGGAAACATGGAATATACGTATGCATACTTGTAAACTTTACATGCAATTCTTGACATATTTCTTGCAAACTAGCAGCCAGTAATTTCTAACGTAGAGTATAATGTATCTAGATGTTTTCGGGGGGAAGAAAATAGAATGCAACTGTGATATGAATCTGACGGTTGATTCCTCACCACACCTGCCATACAGAATTGCCTAGGTGACAACTTTGACCTGGAGGATAATAATTATTTACTGGGAAAGCAAGTGTTATAATGCTATTACTAAAAATTTGTTTTTTTATTCCAAGACATTGCTGAAAGCTGGAGGCTGCAGATGCTGTGTTTCTTGGTTCTGTGTTTTTTCTGCTTTTCAGTTTTTAGTTAAAGACGTCTTCTCCAGATCTAGTGATACAGTAATAGGATTGCAAATCCCAAGAGTGAATTTGCAATTAGTTCACAAGTTAAGTAAGTTTACTTTTAAACTGTGTAAAGTTGACCTGATTTTATTTTTATGTTTATTTTTTTTCATTAGTGCTGATGGCCAGTGATGGATCCAGAACCTCTGTGCTAAGGTCACCAAGGCTGTTGGACCACAGTGGTGGTGAGTAAGAACCTCCCGCACTAGTCACAACTTTTGTTATTACTTGTCACGACCAATGCTTTTGAATTAGCTCCACAGCACAGAAAATGATGGGTGTTTCCACTGTGCTATTATTTGACTGGAAAAAAAAACCACCTCTGAAATTTCTACATGTGATATTTAATCCTTTGTGTACTTCTTCGCATTGTGACTGTACTACCTGGGAAAACTGCGTGAGTCAGAAATCTCGTATCTGTGGAGTTGAGTGGTGCCTGTCACTTGAGGGCAGGGCTTGGTGCAGAGGTGGTGGTCCAGGGCTCTTCTCTCTGCCTCCTACATGAATGTCCCACAAATAAGTCCTGTTTCTTAAGGCTTATGAAGCCAGCCAGAGCTTGGCTTGCTGTCTGTAGAAAGTGAAAGTATGAGTACTGTGACATATAATTACTTCACCATTTAGAAGAAGCAACCCACAGCCCTACTAATGAACCCTGATACTTGGCAGAGTGTCATACCCTAATTCTCGTAGAACAATAGAAACGTGGGACAAAATAGCATCCCTACTACAGTAGTAAAAAACAGATGGGTGCGAAAAAGGAGCATGGAATAAAGTGAATCAAAGAGACAGTTTGTGAAAGAGGCAACAATCTTAGAGCTTTTGCAGTTTAGTCATTACTTACAGAAAGCTGACAGCACAACAAGAGATCTTGAGGAACAAGCCAAGAGCCTGTCCCTAGGCTGAGCAGTCTATGGAGGTTTATGGCTAATTAACATTAACTGGAAGTACTCTTTGCAAGCTGCCCTGCAGCTTTTCTGCCCTCTTTACTTGTCTGGAACTCTTCTGTCCCTTTTTGGTACAACCACAGCATGTACTGACCTTGGAGACACCCAGGTATGCAACCCGAGCCCTGAACAAGGAGGACTGAGACCTCATCCCCATGAGAAATAAGAAACAGAAGGCAGAGAAGAAAACAAAGTGACAGGATTACAGTGTGAGTCAGAAAGATCAATAACATTAACACCAAAATGAAAAAGAAAGAAAAAAAGAATCAATAATAATAATATGTAGGCTTGAAGTTTAAGAGCGGAAAGAGGTTAACTGAGCAGTTTAGGGGCTTAGTGAGAAAAGAATCTAACAGGCTTTCTTAATGCCTTGCATCTGTGAAATACTGAAAACCTGTACTTTAATAGTTCAGCAAGGATAGTTATTATGTGCCTAAGCCATAGGGCAGAGAATTTGTTCTGAGGCTGGGAACTGTCATTCAGGCTTCTGTTGTTCCTGCTGAAGTTGAGCAGGATGAGCAGCTTTACCACATCACACTTTCTTTGTAGTATAAAGTTGCTGGAAAAGTACCTGGGTCTTATCATCCATCCATTGTAAATATGCATCACTAATTTTGATTTTCAATTAGTAATGTCAGTATAAGCATAGACATATGTGTTCTTCACACACAGAAATTCTTGAATCTTTTGGCTCTGTTTTACAGGAAACAGATCAATCCCTTACATTAACTGGATTTTGTAAGGATTTGTTCAGTATTGAAAGGAAGCCTATTGTAAATACTAATCTGACACCAGAATTTTGTATTTTAACACCACTACAGGAGGTCCATAAGTATATTTCAAATGATATTTTAATAACTGATGCTTAAATACTTTTAAAGCAACACTGTAATTAGATACGTCTCTTTCAACCTTTCAGTTAAATAATTGCATACTAGTGTAAAGAAAACCAGCTTTTCACTAAACAGTTTTTGCATTCATCAGCTGAGATTAACACACTTAATAAGCAGTTGTTATTCAAAGAAACATTCAATAATGAGTCATTATAGCTATATTAAATTCTTAGGGCCAAGTGCTGCAGCTTGTACTCCTGCAAGTGGGCAAAGTTCCCCTTGACTGAATGGGAGGTTTGACTGTATATGAATTGTAGGACTTGTCTCAAAACTAGCTTGCAAAACTGTAAGGAAAAGTTACACTGCACTGGAATTAACTGAATTTGAAAACAGACATTTCATTTCTCACCTATTGCTTTTGCCTTAAGCCGTATACTTGCATTACATCTGCATATATTTCTTGCACAATTCATCATCTTCACAGCAGCTAAAAAGCGGGTGTCTAGTTCTAACTTAATGATATTCCAAGAATATTTAGATGCCTATTTTACATAAGTGCTTCTAAAAATCTTCAGAGGGACTAAGATACCTCTGAAGATCTCGCTATCTTACTTACTATACTTCCTTTTTTCTAATATGTTCCAGTTTTTGAATAGGAGTACCATTCTGGTCTAAAAAGGTATTTTTAAATCACCTTTGAATTGAAAAAAATGTTAAAACCAGCAAAACACTAAGCTCAGTTGACTTAAAAACGAGACTTTTGTAAAATTTGTCCTCTTAGAGAACACAAGATGCATTTCTAAAATATAGATTTTTCTTCTATTTTAAAGAAGTGTAATTAGCTTCTTGCCTTTTTGGGTGAACCAAAAATCTTTAAAACCAATGGTGATCAGGTGAAATAACTTAATTTCTAACATGAACTTAAATGGTCTTGTAGATAAATATTTTCTTTCAAAATGCAAAGTTGTTTTGTAAAAAACAGCAAATACTCTTCTATATTTTTGAAAATGCATTGTTTTTTAATTATGAGGAACTTTTTAAATATGGAGAGGTGTCCAAACTAGCTGTAAACACTTCCACTGAAGTTTAACTACAGCTTTTTAACATGCTGAGAAAGTTACAATGACTGGAAAAATATATAGGAGTACGTATGTGGCATTCCAGTTAACAAAGATCTGTACCAAAGGACTTCACTGGTCAGATGTGATATGTTTTTATTTAGTGATTCATGTTGCAACTTTCTTCCGTGAAATCCGTATGTTACACTCTCCCAAATATTTTTATTTGATCAGTATTAGATACAGAAGTTTTAGTTTTTGTTCTTGTGTAACATTTTTGAGCCTTTAAGATGGTGCATAGGCATCCTCTACATCACTTGTTAGCAAGTATTAACTTTACAGCTTTAAAGCACAAATATTGTACTTTCTGCTAAAGTTGAAGTGACAAGAATATGCATAGATTTATTATCCTTGTGAGACTAGAAGCTAATAACTTGAATTTGGAAAAAGTATTCTATCTCTTTCAAAGTTAATACTTGTAGTTAAGAACAATTTGGTATAGTAGTCCTTGAAATGTTCAAATGCTTTTGAGACTTGGTCCCTGAATTACCACTTCAAAAAAGGAATTACTCTTCTTTTTTCTTCAAATAGTGTTGTTTGGGAGTTCAGGCTGCACAATCCACAAATGCCTCAGTGTGGATCCCAAGTGGAGTTTGTGCTTGTTATTTAAATTAGTATTTTTGAGCTTGTTATGTAGAGTGGCATTTGAGCTCTCAGCCCAGAGCTCTACAAGGTGAATGGCTTGCACAAGGACTCCATGGCTTTCTTTTCAATTTACCTTCAATCTCCCTCAAGCCTTAAAAAAATCAGTTTCACTATAACAAGAGTTTAGCCTTTAACATGCAAAGCTCACAAGCCCTTATTCTTCAAAAGGCCAATTTAACAGGAACAAGAAGAAAACCCACAACACAAACTTGTGTTAAGCCTGCAAGTGCACTGCATAATTAGTCCAAATTCTTGATTTTCCCCAAATCTGACATTGGAAGTTTGCACCTAAAAGAAGGAAAGATTAGCAGTTGTTTAGCATCAGTGGATCTATCTATATATGAGATCAAGTAATTTCATGATGTCCTACATTCTAGGAATGCCTAATGAGAGCAATTTGACTTTCTAACCGTGAAAGACTTGGAGGTCCCTTTTGGAGAAGAAAGGTGCCAACCACACTGAGTGGATGCACTAAGGAGCATGCTGTACAATCTGTGGGATTTTGATTGGGTTCACTTAGCAAGGTTGTGGGAAATACCTGGCCTCTGTCTCTAGCAAAATAGTTAATAATAGTTTCCTTAATACATAACATAAATGGATCTCAATGCAGTTCTTGAAGAAAGCAGTTTGCATGCCCTCTGTTACATAGTGATGAGGAAACAGAGGTGCCAGAACTATAGCATGCCCAAGGTTACGCAGTGTGTAAGGTCTGCTATATTCTCATCCAGTGGTTTCCTTGTCAGTCACCCCTGACTTAGTCAAGTCCACTGCTCATTGTAATCATTACTACATCTTTGGTAAGGACATTATGCTGGTGTTCCTTAAAAAAGGTGCTCTATCAGTGTGCTACAGTACACTAAATACAGACTTCGAAGTAACAGTTCTAAAGTAGATGAAGATGATAGTTCTCTCTAGCCATCCAGTCAAAACTCACAAGCTAATATTTTCTCAATGAGTTTGTTAACATTAGGGACTGCAATTCAGACATAATCTAAAAAACCAAGGCACTGTAATTTAACTGTTCAAATCTGTATATCTACTATAATCTACTTTTAGACAACAGCTGTAGGACTTGCCATAGCACAACAGTGGGAGTAATAACCAACTTTGGTTATGCAGTTAAGGTGCAAACTGGGTTTGGCTGAGTCTGACTCAATATCATATAAGGTTTAAAACAGTTTGAAGGAATGACTAATTAAAATCATAGACATATAATGAATATATTACACAATTGATTCACCAAGGACAGTGGTGGCAAAACACGCTACTACCTTTCTTTGGTGAGAAGAATTGCTCTGTGGGTTTAGTGAAAATGGTAAACCTAATTTCTCTATGTTCTATAAATGCAACTGATATGTTTCGTATGAGATTGTGTGGGCTAAGCTGAAGAACACCACAAGGAGAGTAAGGTAGGTAATATTCAAGGTGAGGCTTGACAAAGCCCTGGGCAACCTCATCTAGTTGGGGGTATACCTGCTGACTGCGAGGAAGTTAGACTAGATGATCTTTGGAGGTCCCTTCTGGCCTGGACCATTCTATGATTCTGTGATAATGGGAAGCTAATGATAAGTCATAAAGAGTGGGAATAATTAGGTTGCAGAGAAGGTATTAGTGGAAGAGTTGACCTCGCATTAGATATCAGTCAATATTTTCATTAATTACATGACAGAAAATGAAAACATGCTATTGAAATTGCTTATGATGTGAAGCTGGAAATCTTCATCAGCTCAGGAAATAAACATCAGGAGGATAAAGAATACACTTAGGACATCTTCTGTTATGAGAACCTTTTTCTTCCATCCTAGAGTAAGTTTAGTAAAATGATAGCCTCATTCAGAATCACTCAGTTTGGTGTTGTATTTGGGATTCATTGCAACAAGGTTCCAGAATCATAGATACCTCAAAGGTCTTTGGCTCAATACAAGCTCATTTTAAAACGTCTTGATTGTAATGATCTCTGTGCATCTATAAGTATGTGCTACCACTGTAAGAATTAGCACATAATTCCTAGGAGCCAGGTACCGCACTACTAGCACACTACAGCAGTGAGTGAGGCAGAGCAGCTAAAGAGCAGCTTACAGATTGTTTGTCTAAGCAGAATTATTTTGGCTAGTCAGATTTGGTGTATTTACAAGCATATAACACATTTAAGATAATACTAATCCAGCCTAGCCTGTGTTTTCTAAGTAGCATAGAAACCTTCAGCCTCACACAAAGTCTACTGAGTAGCTGTACAGCTCAGTCCTCCTTACACTACCTCCAACAAGCAGACCCTCAACAAAAAGAGTAAGCCATACCTCTGCTCTCCTTTTTAGTATACAAGCCTAATTAGGTTCAGGTCCAGCTGATTGCATTCCTGTGGGATAACTCCAGCTGGAAATCTGAAACTGCTTTCAGTTCTCTAATGGCTGCACCAACAGGCAAAATAATACAGGCTGTATAATAATTATCTTATAAAAATAATTAGAAATTATAATTATACTATCAAAATTAAACCCCCCAAACATTACAGGTTGTGTAATAAAGCTGATGTAGATCAACCACCATGCTCTGTCATATTCACCTGTGCATACTAGGGCTGAGCGTGATCCATGCAGAGTCACAGAAACAAATGCCTGGAGAAATATTAGGATAGAATTACAAACCAACCTAGAGAATTATTATGTGTTTGTGTGTTGTTGGAGTCTGAGCTTAAAGCCAGAGTTCGTTAACGTATTATCAGACTGCTGCAAGAAAAGAGCAGAAAAGCACAAGTACATGAAGTTTCCCACTCAAACCAAAGCTTTTAAAATTTTCTGCATTATTCCTGGCAAGTTTTAAGTGACAACAACACCCATGTTTAATATATTGAAAGGTTGGTAAGGGAACTAATAAAAGCCTGTTATTGATCAGTCATGTGCCTTGTAATAAGAATCTGCAATAATTTGAGTAGCAATAATAGTTTCCAAGAGAATTGCCACATCTATAATGCTGGTGATTTCTAGTATTTTCTGCTCCCTGTGGGAGGATGGACATATATTACTGGAATTTGCTGCATAATGATTCACAAGAAATGCAGTTCATAGTCCCAAATCAATTCTTATCTGTCTTTTTAGGATCAAGACTACATGTGATTAAACTTAAGAGTAGATATGAGTGTGTGCTACTCCTACTCTTAAAGAAAATATTGCACAAGCCCTTTGTTCATAGTTTTATTCTTTCCCCTTAATATTCCACTTCATATTTCATTCTTTCCTCTTTATGTTTAACAAATGTTAAAAGTGATATTCAGTTCATGAAATTTAAGAGGAGCTTCTGAAAGAGAAATGGGTGCACCTTACTTTACTGAGCAGCTGAGTACAGCTACACCAATTTGCAGATTAATGTCTGCTCTCGTAGTGGAATAAATAGGGAATCAACTAGCTTAAGTTGATGAGGCTAATATCTCTTTACACTGGGTTAACAAAACAGGACTTGGTTTCAACAATTGCTGATAGCCAGAATGTAAATGAAATGGGGAGATCAACGTGCACTTGATCAAAAGTGCACAAGTGTCAGTTATTTAAATTAAATGCAGGTCACAGCTACCACTCATTCCCAAAGAAATCACCATCCCGCATTATATGTTCTGTTTGTTTCATTAGAGTCCTCTCTTGAATAGATATAGATTTTCATGGGATCCTGTAAGCCTTCAAATGATGAAAAAATAAACTAAAAATAGATAAGTTATAAACTTAAGTATTAGACTGACTGTTCTTGCACTGGCAGTGCTGATAAGAATCCTGTATATAAAATGAAACTAGTATATTAAATTAATGATCCAGCTACCATACAGCAGTAGCAATGTGTTTTAGTTACGATATTTTTGATTGGCTGAATGAAATAGCTTATTTACTTGTAAATACTTTAATAGAAGCAAAAACATTCTAAATGACTCGTATAATGATCTTTCTTAAGAAATGATGGGATATTCACTTCTAAATCTATTCGTGGAGAAAAATTAATACAGGTATGACAAGAATGGGTACCTTTACCAGCAAGATGATAGAAAAAGATTATAATAAAATGACTAATATTCATAACAATGCTAATTTTTTTCTTCTTTCAGAAATATTTCTGAAATATATTATTTGTGGTGTCCTTCCTATTAGGGACGTTTCGTGGCTGATGCATAGACAAAATGCATTAACTTAACCTTTCATTGTGACCTTATAATGCATCATTCCAAACTGGCATCCTAACTTTGATTTATCTATTCCCTTATGTAGTACGTTCACTTGTTTATTGTACGTTTAGTACACCTATCTGTACAGTATTTCCTCTGGCCAACTTCTATTTTGCTGAGTAGAAATCACATTTTAACATCTCTGGTAAAAATTGTATGTAGAATTATACATAAATACATATTTTACATTTTTTAAAAGAAGGTTTTAAATATAAAGTATCCACTTTAACTGAGAAATTCATATAGTTATTTCCTAGACAGTAATCTGACCCTCAAATGACAGTTCCTTCAGCAGCTCACAACTGCAAAACCAAATAAATACATTAGAATGCATAATTTTTATTCTATTTTGCACAATACTTTTGTCCACCTTTCTCAAAAAATTGTGAGTGGGGCAATAAGCACAAAGCCCCATGCTTTACATCAAAAGCAGGAGCATGCTATTTAAGCATAGCCCATGGGGACGAAGCCAGGGAACAGACTCAGCGAGTCCAGAGTGACCCAGAAGAGCATTCTACAAAGCTGCATTTCCCTACTCACAAGGGATTACAGACCTAAAACTGGACTCACTGTGGGGTGAGGAATCTTGCAATTGCCTCTGCAATATAGCTTAGGTGCTTTGAGATATCTTTGTATGGTTTTGGAGACACTTGGAAATTATTTTAGTTCTCTGACAAGCACCAGGAGATGGAGCTCCAGACTGCGCAGTGTAATTTCTTGGTGTTGGAGCAATGAAACATGTTATTTCTGCATGGTTAAATGCTTCTTTCTTTTCTGCTCATCATTTACTGGATTTCTGTGAATCAGTTCTGTACTTATGGGAATTTAATGCTCCTTCTTCAAAGCACTGTATTAACCCCAGGGAGAAATTGCTGATGCTTTCCTCCATGGATCTACAGCCTAAAGTTAAAAAACCAAAAAATCTGCTTAGGGAAAAATCAGAACATAGATTTAGAATAGGTTTTTTGGGTAATCCTGGTAGTATACATTATCTATAAATCTATCATCTTCACACAGTTTTAATCTGAGTATATGGAAATGCTCAAAAAAGTAAAATTCCTTGGAAAAGGAATTGATATGCTGAAGATATGCTATCAGGTACATCCCTATTAACTCCTTTTAGGAAAGGAAATCACAGAATTCTTTACATAAAAGCATAGAAGTTAAAAAGGGTCGAGGAAATAGCATGAAAGTTCTCTATGACATAGTCTTAATATTCCTTCATTGGAGTTTCAAAAATGCCACATTTTGGGAGTTCTAATAGTTTTAGGTCATATTTAATAACTTCTGGGGAAAAAACCCACTGATTTTCTTTCAAAGCAGTGAGCTTTCTGTGGAGTTTTCTGAAAAATGGCCAGCTATGGAAGTCTAACCAGACAACTACTCTTGTATATGACCTGAGAACACCGTTGTAATAAATCCCTTAAAAAAAGAACTCCCCATGAAACAAAAATGATTGAGTTCTGGTTTAGCCTCCCACCTCATAAGAAGCCTGATATGGCAATTTACCTTGTTTTTAATGGGTATTTAAGCTTAAAGTGTATGCACATGCTTTGATCTCTAATCAAGTTTTTGATACTAATCAGGGAGATTGTGTCCAACCTCCCAGAGCTGCAAGTTTCTCAACGAGTGTATTGCTATTAAGATTTTCCAGTAAAACAGTTGCATGTTGAGAATAAAGCTTTTAAAAGATACAGAGGCTTGAGAAACCAATTCATGCTGACTTTTACTTTTTGTGTATGTGTGAATATCTTTCCATTAGATCACATTATTTTAAACTTTTTTTTTTTTCTCTCTGCACTATGTAAGAGTACAACACAGAGTAAAAAACCCAGATCTTATATTTATGTTATTGTGCTTCAAAACTGTGATTTTAGTTCTGGCAAAAATTTACTACAGAAGAGCTTTATGCTAGTCATAAACGTTTGACATAGGAAATATGTGAAAGACCAATTATGGGCTGTTCAGAAAGATCTCTTGACATTTTTAGAGTGCAATGTGAGAAGGGTTCACCTATTTAATTACGACTTTTTCAAATATGGTGCTCCAACTCAATGGGAGTCACTGCACTTTCAGTAGTAAGGAAAGATAAAGTAAGATTTTTATGATGGAGAAAAGGAAAAGAACATGTCTTCAGGCTGAAATGGTTATCAGTTTTTAGATCAATCATGCTTATGCAAGTTTTTCCATTGGTAGCAAGATATTAAGAGATTTACAACCAACATATATCACATTGAATGGATTGTATAGAAGGAAGAAGGAAAAATCAGAATATACTCAACATACAGACTATAGCACTTTTATTAAAAGTCTAAAATAGGGTAGCTATTAAGTAATTTACTTCAGACTGTCTCACCAAAATTTATAGCATGAAGTCCTGCTATAAGCTTAATATTTCTTTTTCGTATTTTTTAAACTGAATTTGCTGGTATCCAATCAAAATTTCATTTTCCTAAAACTGCTCCTCTGTGCTTACACTCAGATCATTTGCAAAGACAAAACAGGAGCAAACAAAATATTAATTTTCTCATTTGCAAAATTCATGGAACGAACCGGACATTTTGGCTCCCAGAATTATGAAAAAGAACTTTATTGTGAAGATCACAGGTTGCCATCACATCCTTGTTACCATAGCACCCATTGAAACATATTTTGGTTACAATTTTCACATATGATATTGGATGACATTGTCACAAATTGTCTGCCCTATTTTCCAACCTAATAAATAAAATAAATGTTACACATTATCATAATAATAGTTACATGCATATAACCATACACTTGTAAGTAAAACAGTGACCCTGAAGAGGTAGTGGATGCTTAGCTCCCAATGTGTGGGGACAGTCAAGAGTCTGGAAACACCCTTGAAGTGCCCCAAGATGTCACCTTGATGCATTTAGCAGACAAAAATCACCATTAGAAGCTGCATTTCTCACGATTTTTGAGAAATGCATGGATTTTTTTTTTTTTTGTACTTGCTGGAAATTTGCAGTGGAATTTTTCCCACCAAGATTAGCAAAGACGACCGATATAGAATTTATGAGTGTTCGCTCTGGAAATGCAAAGCTTACTACAACAATCTCATCATCAAAGAATAGAAATATGTCATGTGACCTATACTAGTAAGACCAGACAATTTCAAATCCCTAATATGAAGGTCTTAAAGCAGTGCATAAAGAGTGAACATTCAAGTATTACTTGAAGTAACTGCCCAAGGCTGCAAACAAAAAGAGAGGGAGATACAGGAAACTCACTCCAGGTAGTTAATTCAGAGCCCTGCCTGTGGTCTGGCAGTAACATAGGTGCTGCTTTTTTATACTGGTCTTCTGGTTCTACTGCTGGGTTCTTGCACCTGTGCAGAGCTCAGCTTTCTTTTCTTTGTACCAAATTATGAAACTTGGCTCAAGAAATGCACCAAACAATCAGAAAATATTACTTTAAATGTGTGCAGAGATTCCCAAACTTCATTCTGTTGTGGGTAAGTGGTCCAAGAAAGATGACTATTCCCAGTT
This sequence comes from Tringa tobata, assembly GCA_033628505.1. NCBI lineage: Eukaryota > Metazoa > Chordata > Aves > Charadriiformes > Scolopacidae > Tringa > Tringa tobata. Next base: position 2,984,393 of record JAHREE010000161.1, read on the forward strand.
CTGGCTATTAAGAGGTGGTCACATTAATAAAACATTGCTATAATTACACTGCTGCATATATATTATGCAGTCATGAACAGAAACAGCCTCCTCTGGTCTGCAGAATTGTAAATGCTCTGCATGTGAGACAAATCTCTGTATCAAAATACAGTTAACAATGCAAAACTATGAGAATTCCTGTTTCAGTGTGATAACAGGATCACAGAAAGTGCTCTTGTTACTTCAGAGAAGAGGGTGGGTATTTATAGAATATGCCTGGTAGCGGCTTCTATAATTAATGTTGAAAAGTAGTTAGCATTGTAACTCCATTTTAAATCACTTATAACTTTATGAAACACCTCCCTTTTGTGCTGCAATTTTCATCCTGAATTTATGCCAATGACAACATTTTAAAGTATGAAGAAAAATTCTTCCATATTTTCAAGAAGAAAAGACTGAAAATACATGCTTACATGAATGACTGCTCCATGCAGTTCTATGCTCCAAATGTCTGTAGTTTGAATACTACAATTTACAAAGGTCTGGACCATGCCAAGGCCCATGACGTTGTTCTAGGAGGAATTGTGACTGATTTGCTAACATAAAGCATAGCATGTACTGAATGAGCATACGCTCAGGGAACTGATACAGGGGTTTTCTTTTCCTCACATCTTCCGCAGGAAAGTTGGCCAAGGAAGTGCAGATGGAATTTAGAGTTAGAAAGATCTATTTTCAAGCTCCCAGCTTTCTCTTTAAACTAACAGTTATCTTTCCTATCAATAGTCTTAGTTGCTTAGGCCCTATAAGCAGGACACCTTGACACTTGGAAAAAAAAACAGGCAAAGTTTTCATATCTGGAAAATGCTGTGCTCCTATACATACTTAAGCGTTGTCCCAGGTTAGAGCAGAAAGAAAGGAAAAGATTTTTAGTATGACCATGGTTTTAATAAATACCTACAAAGTATAGAATTTTTGTTGGGTCTGCAGTCATAAATATGTTTGTTAAGCATGCAGTTTTTAAAGGTCAAGTAGAATTCTTTACATGTCTTGTAATTACAATCTTTACTCTGCAAGGGTGATAATGTTTGGTTACCCTTAAAATTAAGCCTTCCATTTGTGGAATACATATAGGGAGATGAAAAAATTCCCCAGAATTCTAAAGATACAGTTTAACTCATGATAAAAGGAGAACTGTCTTGCTTAGCAGGCTGACAGAATGCACCTTGCTCCTTTGTTGTAAATGTTAAAAAGAATTTATTTTACTGATGCATATATCCACTTTCTTGTCACAAAAAGGATCTGCAATGTTTGTTCCTTCCACGTTGAAATGCATCTTTGCTTTTTACACACTCAACAAACATTAAGGCCAAAGTTTCACGGGCAGTTGAAATGATCTGCTAAGGCTTTTCTGCTCTGCTTACCCTTCCCTTCACCTCCAGCGTCTCTGTCACCCAGTGAAATCCAGAAAATGCTCTAGCTGAGAAAAGATAAACTCTAATATGGGCCACTCTCCCCGTTTTGGTCCTTTTAGGGCCCTTGGCTGTGCTGATCCATAGCCTATTGCTCTTCTGGATCCCAGTTTCTTGCCAATACATTTGCTCCTATTCAAATGAAAAATGAAGGAGAAGTAGTATAATTCCAAAACCATTATGTTCTGTGCTATAGATTGATACATGAAAATGTACCAATGGACCAGCATTGTCTACAGATTCCCTGTTATGCTAAGAGCTGTGTATATAAAAGATAAACATGTATATAAAGGAGTCATAATCTTAGCAATTATAAGAAACAAGCATAAAAACATCTTAAGTAGCAGTAACTTCAGCTTGGTTTTGCACAGAGAACTATGCGTGTAGTGGCCACAAACGGCAAATTCATCAATACTTTGTGCTCAGAAATAGGAAAATAAAGCTTTGCTAACTCAAGGATGCTTAATATTTTAAGAGCCAGTTTCCATTTTCAAACTGTTGTTAGGCACCTCAGTGTGAAAAAGTGGCCAGATACCTCAATATGTGGTAATTTAGAAAAGGTGCTTTAAAAAGCCCCAAAGCACATTAGGTGCTGAACCTCAGTAGAAGCAGGTATGTCAATCATTTGCACTTGTCAGAGTACCTTACACAGAGCTGCTGCCTGCATGGCAGGTGACCAGATACCTTTGCAAATCTGACCCAGAACACTTCTACTATTTTTACCTGACAATTGTTTCTTAAATTCAGTTCTGTTTAATATCTTTATCAACGACCTGGATGAGGGGATCGAGTGCACCCTCAGTAAGTTTGCAGGCAACACCAAGTTGGGTGGGACTGTTGATCTGCTTGAGGGTAGGAAGGCTCTACAGAGGGACCAGGACAGGCTAGATCGATGGCCTGAGGCCAAGGGGATGAGGTTCAGTGAGCGCACTTGGGTCACAACAACCCCATGCAGCACTACAGGCTTGGGTGAAGAGTGGCTGGAGAGCTGCCTGGCAGAAAAGGATCTCAGTGTGTTGGTCAACAGCCGGCTAAACATCAGCCAGCAGCATGCCCACGTGGCCAAGGCGGCCAGTAGCATCCTGGTCTGTATCAGAAATAGTGTGGCCAGCAGGACTAGGAAAGTGATCATTCCCCTTCACTCAGCAGTAGTGAGGCCCCACCTCAAATACTATGTTCAGTTTTGGACCCCTCACTGCAAGAAAGACACTGAGGTGCTGGAGCGTGTCCAGAGAAGGGCAACAACAAAACTGGTGAAGAGTCTACAGCACAAGGCTTATGAGGAGCAGCTGAGGGAACTGGGGCTGTTTATCTGAGAGAAAAGGAAGCTCAGGGGAGACCTTATTGCTCTCTATAACTACCTGAAAGGAGGTTGTAGCGAGATGTTTGTTGGTCTTTTCTCACAACCAACAGGTGATAGGACAAGAGGAAAGGGCCTGAAGTTGTGTCAGGGGAGGTTTAGATTGGATATTAAGAAAAATTTCTTCACTGAAAGGGTTGTCGAGCCTTGGAACAGGCTGCCCAGAGAAGGGATTCAGTCACCGTCTCTGGAGGTATTTAGAAGACGTGTAGATGTGGTGCTTAGGGACATGGTTTAGTGGTAGACTTGGCAGTGCTAGGCTAACGGCAGTGCTAGCCTAGCACACCGTTAGTGCTAGGCTAACGGTTGTACCTGGTGATCCTAAAGGTCTTTTCCAACCTAAATGATTCTATGATTCCATAAATAAACAGACATAATGCCAGTATTACGTGTATTTTAGCTGACCCTCCCTTTTTTTTTTTTTTAATTTTACAATCTCTTACCTAGTTCTCAATGTAATTTTCTGGTGATCAGATCAGTTGCTCAAGTTGTATGATAAAGGTACCTGTTTCCCTGTGCACCTGCCTGTATGTGTGTATCTCAGACTATTCTGGGAGCCTAGACACTGGGCTCCTTCAGCTAAGTCTGAGACTTGTTACTGCCAGTCTGAGATACATATATACAACAATACATGCCTCAAACAGAGCAAAATTTTCTCCTTCTCTTGAGTTTGTCTCATTGATATTCATTATGGATTCTGGTAGTTTTCTCTGGCTCCTCAGGTCCTCCTAATGATCTTTCCATATTTAGGATTGGTATATTTACCCCAGGAGAACTGGACAGGAATCCTTTCGAACCCACAGTGCAGCTTTTCCTTGGATAAACCAATTGCCAAGTGAAGCAAACCCTAGTCCTTTGTGCTAATAAATGGTGTGGAAACCTGGCCAAATCTTAAGAACAAAACCTCAGAACTAAATAGTAGATCCAAAAGTTATTTGTTCGATAACCTGTTGCCAGTCTCCAGGCAAAGAAATACTTCTCTGGCAAGATCAGAAAACTTTTAAAGTCAGAACAACAGAGCTTCAGAAAGTGATATTTCCTGTAAATTGTATCCCTGATGATAGGAAATATGAATCTGTGGAATTAAGTGACAATGCTCAGCAAGATTACATGTCAGCTGTTTCAGATTGATTTTAGCTAGATGTTAAGCCAAAGGCTAAACTTCTCTCTACTGAGCAAGAAGCCATGTGCATAAGGCTCACATTTGAAGTGTCTAATTACTGTGGCTAGATCAGCTTGAACACTGGACTTGTGTGTGTTGACTTTCACTGACAGCTGTGAGAGAGTGCTAGTGTTAAATTATCCCTTTAAAAATCCTTTTATGGTTATTGATCAACATTAGTTCAAGAACCTTTCAAGGAGTACTCAAGAGGTTGCATAAATAAGTGGCAAAAAAAAAACCACAAGAAGGAGCCCGATGTGGGTAAGCATCAGCCATTCAGTGGGCTAAATCCTGATTCCAGCACTCAAATCGGATAATAGTTCATCACTCTACTGAAAGCAATGGCGACTGGAGTAGGGGTCTTCTGAACTGACCAAGGATTGAACCCAGTAACTGTGTCTTCACACGTGTCTTCAACCCAGTTTAGGGGGGTTGGCTAATATATGCAAGCTTTCTATTGCTTGAGGACAGTGGTGGTGTTATTTGATATACCATTAAGTGATTGCCTGATGGTTCTGCTTAAGTAGGAAATTTGACCTTTTTCTATTTTTTCTTAATACCATCAGTAAATGATGCCCAGCTGAACTCTAAAAGCTTCAATCTTTTATTTTCCTCTAATGAATAAGATACTTCATCAGAATGATGGTATACTTAGAGAAGTAGAATTTCCACATGGAAGTAAAATGGCATGTGGGTGATTATAATGGCACTTCAATATATCCTCTTGATTGAATTAATTTATTATTATTCCTTCAATTATATGGACAAGGCAGAAGGTTAAATATTGTCAGATTGTCATCACCTTTATATGTAAGAGTTTAAGACATTGGAGAAACCCTTACAGGAGTGATATTTGCTCCCAAATAGTGATAATGGTTTGCTGTTGATATAATTGTCGTGCTGAATGACTTTCTTTCAAGACCCAAGTCATGCTTCCAACATGATGCTCCATAACTCAGTGGTAGACATATTCTAGCTACCTCAATGGAGGGCTAGATGAGGAAAAAAATGCAGGTTTGGGGCCTCCCGAGAGCGGATAGAATCTTATCTTTCTGACTAGACTCAATTCCATGATACTGAGTTACAAATTTTGTGTAAAGTGTGGTGATGCCTCCTGCCAAACAAAATTTCTCATTCTAATAATTCTAGGAAATCAACCTTACTTCAAGGAGTGGTGAGGTTTCTCCTCTGCAGCTCCATGTTTGCTGCAGGCTATTTCTTGACAGATTCAGTAAGATGGCTTCCAGTTGTTCAAAAGTATGTCTCTTGCCATCATCGCACATGGCTTTTTGAGTTTTATAAAAACGGTTTTCAAGTGATTTGTGAGGGAGATATGCATTATAGCTTGCACTTCATGTGCATTTCCAAATTCATTTATCTCACGTAAGTGTTTTCTAAAAGTCAAGAACTAAAAATATAACTATGAGTAGTTTTCAGAAGTCTATTACTACAAGTTCTGCTACAAGGAAATGAACAAAATAAAGTTTAAATGCTTCTTCATTGCCAATAGCTCTCGTTGATCCAATTATAACTTCTTTAACTAACATTACACAAGACTGATTTAGAGATACCTGTTCAAATTGATCTGAGAATAAATGCATTAAAACATTTAGGTTATTACAATATACACAAAATGCATTAAAGTAATGACAGCAGCCTGACAGAAACCCACAAAATCAAAGACTTTCAAAGGGGAGGTTGAAATGCCTTTTTTAACACCACCAACAGAGAGATTACAGCTTTCATGGAAGATGAAATTACATGCTTTTTTGAGACTCTCTAATAAAGAATCACTCAGGCACATTGTAATGGTTTAAAAATTATATGATATTTTAATCCTTTGCATTTGTCTTTGTATTATGTAAGTTAGATTTCTATCAACATTTCAACAGTCTGTCTTAGTCAAATTACTATCTTTTCATTATGTTTTCTTTTTCCTAGGAGAAGCAATATTTGGTATGAACTGTCTCAGTTCCAGAGAATCTTCTTCTCTGTCTGGGGAAACTAAGGGAATTTTTGTTTAAGCTTTGATTCTAGGTCAGCACTGAAGTACCTTTAGATACATTATCAAAGGACTTTGAATATTACTTCTTAAAAAATCTGAATGACTGTTGGTAACAGTACAAAATCTTAATTACTTCAGTCTGAGGTGAAAGGTATAGTTTGGTAGGACAGCTCTGACTAGGACAACTCAGCTCTCATAATTGCTTGTCTTGTTAAAACTTCAAAGGCCTGTATTTCATACTAATTATTCTCTTGATGGAAAGAAAATGAGCAGTATTGCACTTTCGCATAAAAATACATATAGTAAAACAACTGACACCAACTGATCAGTCAAGATGTTTGTTGAAGCCAAGCTGGCTTACACCTCAGTGTTATCAAACATAATGCAATTGGAAATAGATGAGATCCATCACTTTCTTTGCTGAGGTTAGAGGTAAAAATGGTCACAGATCCTTGCTGGTAGCAGTAGTAACACATGTAGAGCTCTCAGTGCAACGCTTTCAAAGAGAAATGACTATTTCATTCTTCTAAATACAAGAACAATCTGATGTTATATGGGCCTCTGCACCAACAACTTTATTCAAAATTTTTCAAAGTCTTCTCTCAGAAGCAATGTCCCCAGCTACAAAACCCACGATAAGTTTAACAACTGCGGCAGGAGTACTGTTCAGTACTCAGCACAAGCAATTTTACCCCTTGTTAAGTAGGAAGCTTTTACGATCAAAGCAACAGTGAGGGATAAGGTGAAGGCATAATAAATAAATACGGTGGATGAATTGAGAGATATGAGTATTAGATATCTAGGACAAATCTGAGCATTTACATTTTTCTCTAATGCATTTTTTATGTTCATAACCCTTTGCATTGTACTATATTTACTCTCTGAACTAAGAACTTCTGTGTGTCAGAGTAAATGTGAGGGATAAGGTGAAAGTCTAATAAATAAAGTAGATGAGCTGAAAGATATGAGTATTAAACATCAAGGACAAAGCGGAGCATTTACATTTTGCACTAAAACCTTTTTTATATTCAGGGTATCCAGGCAGTCAATTGTCAATGAATGTCTGAAAATTTATGAAAATTACAAAAGAAGTACAAACTATTTTTATAAATGAACAGATGTGCTATTTTGTGATGAGATAGGTGTAGATTTTTCTGGTGTAGATACAGGTGGGCCTTAGCTCTGATCTGCGGTATGATAACTACACAGCAGGGGTAAGTTGTAGTTTACGAGATGCTAACCCATTCCCATTTGCCCTACTATTAAATAGCAACCTCGATAAAAGATTCCTTTTTTAAGATCATCACTGTGCAACTTTAATGATGCCCAAACAATCAGCTCCTTCCCAGTGCCTCGCAGGCCAGGACAAATGAGTGTTTGGTTGAGTCCTTTGACTGTTACAGCATGGTTGTGAGAGCTGGCCCAGATCTTTTGCTGTTGTCACTGAAAGTCAAACACATTATGTGGTACTTATGCAGCACAGTTATTTCTGCCTAATAGACTGGTCAGAGATGGGAGACACTGCTTTCTAGGAAGGATGCCACATTCTGATAATGCTCAATTACATCCAGTTCCAAGGGAAAATAGCCTTATGCACATCAGAGGCTACATCAGTATTTCCATGTTAGCGTAGGTTTCAAATGCACTTCTCCTAGTGGCCCATCAAAATTACTATAAAGACAGCTCACCCTTTGGCTCTTGTTCTAGATGAGAGAGGCTCCAGATAGAGAAACTCAGGTTCAGGATTTCATCCTCTCATCTGAGGATAGATGCAACTGGCTTGCACAATTGACACTGAAAACTTGAGCTTTGTCTTGAGCATTGTTACTGAAGGTAGTGTGAATTCAGAAATGCTTGTGAAAAAAATCCTCCTCAGCGTGAATTCAGGCATGGTTAAGAATGATGAATTTGAATTTTAAATAGCTTTCTTAATGCTCACTAACTGCAGAGATTTTGGTGTGCTTCTCCAAACCAAGACACTTTGCTTCTAAAGCATACTCAGTTCTTGAGGACTGGTTCAATGTATGAGCAGCATGAACTTAGAAGGACTATAGTTTAAAATAACTGCTGATGAAGAAACTTCTGTGGGAAACTTGCCAGGCTTATAAAAGAAAGAGATACTATAGCAGAATATAAAAACAGATAAATAATAAATTGCAACTTCGTCTGGAGCTGTGGACTGTGCTAGTATTTACGGTTTTGAAAGGTTTTATGGAGAAAATGTTTTATTTTTTATGTTTTGAAATATATAGCAACATAAAAATGTAATGGTTGGCTTAACCTATAAAGAGTTTTCTAATCAGTAAGTTCCTGACAGAAGGTGGAATTTGTATCTCAGTGCAGAATTTATTTATTTTTTTCTTTTCCTTTTAATTTTCGAAGTCCAGGATGCCTTGAAGTTGCTTGACGTTATAGGATAAATTTTCAAAGCTCCATGCAGGAGAGATGCCAACAAAAAAACCATCAAGCAAACACTGAGTTATGTTTGTGCATCTCCTGTGTTGTGTTTTGATAATTCCTCCCATATATCTGCATAAAGATAGGGTTTGCAAAAAGAGTGAAATTATAGATTGAGCTGGTTATTTTCCCTCTTCCACGTTATGTGGAAATTAATAAAGTAATTAAATGTTACATTTACTGTTCATTGAATTACTTGGTTGTTTGGTAATTATTAGTATGATTACAAAGTGACATAAACAACCGTGTGGCTCAGATGTGCAATTACGTTCAATATATGCTGAGCTGACACACACGGAACATATTTTGCTGATTTTGCAGGCGATTAATAAATGCTCATGCAAAGCAGCTTGTGCAAAGAGCTGTAAATAATGCAACAGAGTCCATTTTTTGTTCAGCTTGTGCTTGTGCTTGCACTGAGGCACACTGCTAGTGAAGCCAAACTGAGACAATTTAACTTGTTCATTGCAAAATGTAATTTAAGTGAAAGGTAAAGGCAGTTCTGTTTACAAGTAGCTTACTGTCTTGCTATTTTTTCTCTCCTGCTAGGACAGCTGTATATAATGTCACACTGTACTGAGAAAGTGTTAATATTGGATTGCTGGAGATTTTGAAGATTTATGTGATTCTGGCATTGGGTCCCAATTTCTATCATAATGTTGCCATGATTCTGACAAAGAGAAGTTATCTGTGTTTGCACATGGAAACATTAATGTTATTCTTTCCTACTCTGTGGTCTTTTTACTGTAAAATAAGACTACATGTGACTGACACTACTGTCTGCTTGCGCTGATTATGAGAGACAGTGTTCTTCCATTTCCTGAAATAATTTTTGAAAGGACAGCAGTTTATCATCAAAAATGAATGAAGTCATGACTCACAAGGTTGAACCACAGCTACCCCATAAACCATAGCCATATAGTATTTTCTAAGAGAGGTCAGCCGCAACTAAACATTTTTATACCAGTCATCTGGCATGTTACATCATTGCAAGGAACAAATAAACACTCATACAACTTTAAGCATTTGACTGTGAATATTGAGACTATGTCAACTCTGCTCCATTTCTTTAACTGCACTGGCATTAAGCTTGATTTTGCTAGCTGGGATGCATATTAATGAGCTGCTCTAGGAAGCAAAGGTGTCAGGAGAACACATTGCCTTCTTTTGTGGTCACTCTAATTACGCAGAGTAAAAAAGTCTTGATACTTCACTCCTCGTTTTCCTCTCCTTTTCATCGCTACATCTGTTCTGCACCGTGCTGAGGTTTAATGCTTTTCACTGCAGTGAAGAGTTTGGCAGTTTAGGGCTGCATATAATTCATTCATATGTCTCGACACGCTAGTTATTCTCACTAGGCTGGTGGGGAGATAAAGGAAAGCAGCATAAAACTGGGAATGTCCGTGTATGCTATGGACATTTTCTACCTAAAAACTCTGGAACCTTTGGGATCAACTGACCTTGCAGAAAAATCTTCCGCCAATGCCACAGCCCAGTAAGTTTGCTTAGCTCCAGGCTGATGACTTCAGCTACGTTTTCTGCATTGGCTCAGTGACGCCTATAAATCTTGCACGTTTTGCTGCTAGTGCAGGTCCAGGTGATACTGCAGCTTTTGGTGTCACTATAGTTATTGCTGTTTCTTCGGTCCCTTTGGCACTTTGAGTTATTTCCTGAAGAACTGGAGAAGACTGATTTATGAGAGTACTTGGCTTATGCAGAGAAACCGAGAAGGAGGAGGAAAGGGAGGAAGAAGCTGGGTTATGTGGCCCAGAGCGCTTTCTATGTGGAAAGAGTCAATGCAATTCCGGGGAAAACACCATGATCCCAAGTCTTCCTTGTTAATGTGAATTAAGCACAGTCCCTAAATTGTCAGTATTTCCACTGTACTTTAATTTACAGAACTCCGTAGCTTTTTGGGTTGATAAGCCTACTGCTTCTGCGGTATGCTCCCTGAGCCCTGCCAGAGTCTCCATCTGCATCACCATCAGTGAGCGGATGATTAACAGTGTAATGGCATGTGTTGATCCCAAATATTAGCCGTAGTTACCCTGTCTAGTGGTCCTCACCTGGGAGACCACCTCGCATCGAGCGGTCAGTGACCCGCAGCTGAGCTAACTCGAGTGGGCCCAGACTGAAAAGGGAGAATCTGTTCTACGGACAGGGTCTGCATGGTGTGCCGCACGTAGGTCACAGACCCCTCCCGTGCTACACCGCTCGGGGTTCCCACCCTCTAAAGGGACATGAGATTGTCTATGCTAATCTCTTCTTGTCATGTTAGCTCTAATAAATAGCGTTCTGAATTGTACTTTACTAAGCCTGAGGGGCTTTCTTACTGAGATCATATTGGACCAGTACCTCCTGGTGCAAAACACTCTGGCATTGCGGGATCACGAGCAAGAAAATTGTGTTCAAATGAGATAACTTGAATACCATATATAGTCTTGTATGAACTGCTAATCCGCACCATGGCTTTACCCAATAAACCCTAGGTGAAGATATGCCCTCTGTATTATTAAGAGCTACAAGTGAACAAGTATAATGGACCAAGCCAGGCTTTATTGAGTCTTGATTCATTAAGAGGCAGAGAAGCAGATAGGCTAAAGCAGGGAACTAGGATAAGCCATGCAGGGTGTAATGCTCAAATTTAATGCCAGGAAGCAGCTTCTGTGAAGATGAAAAGACAACATTCATCCTGACATTTCTCCTGCTTTCTGGATTATTTTTTTTTATATAGTGGCAACCTGTGCTATCGCAGGCAGAAAATGGATGGTCTGAGACGAAAGGCTCTAACAGAAATGGCCTCTGCTGCTGCCCTGTTCTGCCCTGCTGGGTATGCACAATGTGGCATTGTATTAAACCCTCACAAAGTCCTGTTGCCCTCCTAGGTTCATTGCTTTTCTTGCAGACTTGTAAAATGGTATGCACACTAACAGTATTTGAACAATACAGTTCTGCTGCTTATTACAGTGGTTATGTAAAGTAGTTTGCAGCCAAGCAATTAGACCAGGGCTGTGGACTGGATTTAAATGTTCAGTTTTGCCTCTGGATACTGAGAGGGACAGAGGAGAAACTTGTGAAGAAGAAAAACAGTGTTAAACTGATACTACCACAGTTTCTGGGTTTATTTTCTAATTGCCAAGTTCTTGTTTGTAAAATGCTTAGAAAAGCAGAAACAAAATTCAGTGTTTGCTCTTCTTTCACTCCATGCCTTGTTTTATTTTCTCAGCACTATGGTGTGACACTTCTGTCTGATGGCCAGAGACAGGGATGAAAAAACTCTGATCTAGCTGTTTCTCAAACACAGCAACCACATCCTGCGCTTGAAAGTGTTTGCACTCCAATTCTGAAGTATATATCAGGAAATGGAGTCATCATATTTGTTTTGCTCATGGGCAAACTTTTTCAGCATTTCGGTGCTATGTGTGTGAACGCTTTCCTTAGCTCTTCTGTAGACCCTGACAGAGTAGTCCCTTGCACTCTTAGAATTTCACATGCCTCATACTAAAGATCTTTACCTGCCATCCCAGGTGAGCTTTCCTTTCAAGTGGTCTCTATCTCTTTTTCCATTAGGGAATTATTCTCCTCATTTTACTGAGGCATTTGCAAATATTGAGCACTCTTGGTGGGCTGCTAGACAAGCAGGGCTTAACATGTGCTTTGGACACTGACCACATCTCTCTCGGGACACCTTTTTTAAAAAAATATGATAAACAGATATGGAAAAGTCAAAGGATACAATTGTCAGTGGCATGATGATGTCACTTCATGCTGTTGTTTTTTAGTAGGTAAAACAATACATTGTTACCTTTAGATGGTTCTTTTATATACTACACACCATGTTCTTCCATTAATTTCTGTGAGAACAAAGTGCACTCAGTATAAAGTAGGCTTGGCATTGGAGTCAATAGGAATGATTTTTTTGACCTCAGTTTGCTCTGGACCAGGTCCATGGTGTCCAGCAGTGAATTTATGGTGCCATCTAAGCCCTGCAGAGTATGCATGAGTCATCTCCATGGTACTGAGGCAATCTCGGTAAATAAGAAGAGACAGCTTCCTTCTCAACAGGTGAACCAAATCCCCAAAGTAAATTTTTTTTTCCCAAGGAAGCAAAAGGTTAATTTGAAGTGCTCATGGCCTTCCATGAATCAAATGAAGTAATCCCATGCCTGAGTTTTAAAAGCATCCGTAAATTAGAACGGTGTAGTGTGCAGATGAAAAAGAGGGTTATCAAAGATTAATAAAAAGAGAGAGAGGAGAGAGAGGGAGACTCTACTAGAAAATCTCTCATGACTCCAGCTAACCCGGAGAGTACAATTCACCTACTTGGGGTCTAGTTAGCACACACTGTACCTTAAACCCCAGGGCAACTGTACGAAGATATCAGAAGGGAGATATAAAAATAAGGTAAAGTAAAAATCTAAGAAAAACTCCTCTCAGCTATTTTATCCCATTTGAACCTAGGTTGTTTTTTAATGTCATCTCTATCTGAAAGGCAAGGCATATAATGAAAAGAACTGCCAGTGGAAAACCAGGATTTTTCTGGAAAAGGCATTCATTAGGTAGAATGAAAAACTGATTTATCAGAAAACAAAACCAAAAACTGGTCGTGCGAAGGAAAAAGCTTGTATCACAGAAGAAGTGCTCAAGACTCTGTGAAACCAACTCATTTTGAATTTTCAAATGGTCCCAGAAAATTCCCCAGGCCATATTAAATTGCCATGCATATGCAGGGACTGTTTATGCCTCCTGATTTTTAGCTATTAACTAATGTCCTCCATACCCCAGTTTGCTTAGTTTTAAACAGTTTGAATTAGTTTATACCATACCATCCAGGCGACAGGATGGTATTTAGTAGCTAGTGTGTAAGATGACCAATGAATGGACAATGAATACTGTCCTTTCACAGTGGAGATGTTACGACAGTCCCCAGACAGACAAGAATTTAATCTTTCAAATTCTTGCATATGCGTTTTTGGTCCACTTGAGCAGAAGCCATGTTCTGTCATCAATATGGAATCTTTCAGCCATAATAAAAACCCAAACGAAACCCTCAATTATTCTATTGAAATACTGCATTTCAATTACATTGCATGCTTGCCTCTGGTTAAAATTTTATTGAACTGAGCAATCTTGGAGAGCTCATATTTTGCAGAGTAATCTGTGTTGCCAAGCAGCAGTTGGAAGAGCAGGAGAAGATGGAACAGAAAACCAAAAGACTATGTAAAAGCAATTTCAAAACACTGTAGAAAGGTTCGAAAAATCTCATACCTAACTTATTGGTTTTTCATGGATAATTATTTGTGATTGAAAAGCGTGGGGAGAAGACATTAACATTTGAGTTGGAACAAGCAGATTGAAACTTGCATCTCACAGTGCCTGTAAAAGTGCCAACTCGCCAAGACTCCAGCTGCGTCAGGGTCCTGGACAGATTGGGGGAGTGTCAGTGGCACTTAGCCCTCAGCTGCTCTGCATAATGCCATGCCAAGGAGGAGCGGCTGTGTACTATACGTGAACTCTCTGTATTTCACATCACCGCAAATGGGAGCAGAACAATTTCATAGGAGCAGGGAATAGGTGGCAAGAGGAACAAAACACACTGCAGAGCTCTGCATATTTCATGGAGTCTCATTTTCAGTGCAAGCCCTGGTACATAATGCTCTGATGTGTGATCTCACTGAGACTTTGGCTGTAACATGAGAAAGTACATGATCTTTGGCTGTTTTATCACATACAGTAAACACTTTTTCAAGGGTTTGATCTTAGCAAGCAGATGAAGGCCTTTACCCTGCAAAGAGTCTTGTGTGTAAGCCCTCATTGCTGGTACCTACCATCAGCAGGAGCTTGTGTCCGTATGTACCTGCAATGCTGCAAGACCCTGGCCCATTTTCCCCTTTTTTTCGGCTCCTCTGGGATCAGAGCCTGTCTATCCATTTCCTGTTGTCTCTTCGTTTCTCTAGAAAAGTAGATGGACAGTATTTTAAATGATGTGCAGAACCTCTGTGTGCATAGCCTGCCCTAAACATTGTGTTTGTGTCTGTGTGTGTATAGGGCAAGCCAGTCAATAACCTGGTTCTGCATGTTTATCAGTAGGGACATTAGTCCCTCTAATAACGCTGACATTTTTGGGCAGAGGTTGGAAGGGATGCATTCAAGTCAGCAAATCTCCAGCCTAGTAGTTTTGCTTTATTTTCAGTCTATCTTGTAACTTATCACAGATAAAAAATGATGCCATGATCCTTATTGTCCATCACTGGAAGTTCTTTCAGTGACCAAGAAAATGATGGCTTCTTCCTCCTCCAAATCTATTAGTAAAGACCTGATCTACTGCCTGTGCAAAGACGAATAAAGTGTCCTCTTGCCTAAATAAGCATTGGACTTGATTCTGAAAGGAGAGCTAATCTTGTCTCAGCAGTCTTTTTAGGCCTCTTTCTTTCTTTGCTCTTGAGCTTGCCTGCTAACTGCTGGAAAACCTGGACTGTTTAGTTCAACGGTCACAATTGGGTGGATTGAAGTCATGTTGGTGAGTCATCAACTTGATTAGTGAGTATGTTCAGATTGATTCCCTCTAATATGGTGCTAATTTATTGCTGAAGCATCATATTTGATTGTTTTATGTGTCAATAACTAAAAATAGTGATTTGAAAAGAGACCCAGTGGTTAAATTAGAAAACTGTATTTGTATCTGGGGAAAATATAAATATAATGCAGCACAGTGGAGTTAACAGGTTATTAATTTTCAAAATGCACTTGAATCTGTCATTCAGTTGTCGAAAACATGGAGAATAACAAATCAAAACGACTGTCCCTCTTTATAACTATCAAATTAAATTAAAGTCTAAACCAACATACTTCTCATCATGGCTATTCTGAAAGTGTTAAAAACTACTGTATTCCAGCATTCCCATTCATGTTCTTTGGCTCCTAGAAATTCTTTCATTTCATAAAAAAATCCCAAAATGGAAAACATAAACCACTATCAATTTTGCATTCCAAGAAAAAGCCATTTCAAAGTTTTATAACTACATTAATCAGCAGCCATCAGTTAAATAGCTAAATAGGCCAACTCTACATACACTGAGATTTCACTGCTGGTATTCTGAATCTGCAGTTAAATCACCCTTCACTCTGATTCAATGAGCAAAATATTATTACTCCTATTTTCTGCATTAAGTCATGTTCCTAATTTCTTTAAAGCCTGCACTGAAGCTATGTCCAGCATGGTATTAGAGGTCATGCTGTTACAGCTCAGATGTCAGAGCATGGAAAAATTCCTGCTGCATTTTGAATGTGGTATAATAGCAAGATTCCACCTGCTGGAAAATATTTATTAGTTCAGCAGTGGTTCTTTTTATTATTAGCCCAGTTTTTTTGTTGTTCCTAAGCTTTCATTGATTTTTTTTCTCCGTGTTGTGTTTTGATTGCATAAATATATGCAGACTTAAATATGCATCTGGAGAGGTATTTGTTATTTATACTGCATGTGATCACCACTGTAATTATAAAACTTCAGTCATCCAGCCAAGGAGCAGAAACAGTCTCTCAGACGTCCATTTACACAGTGTGCTCCATGCGTAGATAAAGCCAGGATTCTCTAAATGGGCACAGGCTGGATTATGCCTTTTTAAGTACTTTGTACACCTAGAGAAGATGTGTAAACCATAAGCATGAGAGTTGCAAGGTGATTGCTCTCCAAAACAGACCCTTCAGTCCTTCCCACTTCACTCACACCTAATTTTGGTATCTGAATTGCCCAATGGTTGCTGCTTATACAGCTTTTGTCCTGAAGGTAGGTTTGGGATGAAAAAGGCATCTGCCATCTTCTGTGGCAAGTTTTGCAAAAGTAAAGATGCCATTGTCAGTGACCTAAAAAAGCCTAGTATGGAAGGCTGGCATAATATTTTCTAGGAAATGTTAATGTCATGAGCACAGGAAAGACATTGGCATGCAGTAGTATTCTGTCCTTTTGAAAATGTGGCTTTTATGGTCAGATATTTGAACAATATGTGTTGGATACCAGGCTGATTCTTAAAGATCTAATTTTACCTTAAAATTTGCCTACATGCCATTAAAAGTTTAGTTCTAAGCTGTCTATAATTATGTTTAAAAATTACAATATAAGTACCCTTGTGATTTTTGCTCTACAAATCAAGCTAATTTGCAAACCAAATTCTTGTCTTTGGAAGTGTTAGTGGGGCCTTTTGTACAGGAAGTGCTTATTTTTGTTGCAGTTGTGATAACAATGAAAGAGAAATTGAACAGGTGTGGTACAGCGTTGAGAAAAGCCTTGATTTGACATCCTTAAATAATTTCAATCAACAGGAACATTCAGCGTCTTGCAGAATAATCTAATGTTTCCTAGTGCAAGTATTGATGAATACGAGCTCACAAATTCGGAGTGACACATCTCCACTCTGATTATAATTGCCACCAACTACCTTTGCAGAGCAAAACCCACATGCCTGTGTGTTTGCACACCTGCTAAAGAAACCCAGGCTCTTGACAGGGGTCTGCTTATTCATCCACACAGCTGAAGCTCTTCTTTAACTAACGAGGGTTTAAATAGTTCCCCATTCCAGTGGCTGGAGGGTCAGTGTTTGAGTATTGCTGTGTAGGACAAGAGCTGTTTGTCTTCATTGACTGCCCTAATCCTCCCTGCCTTCAATTGTAAGGATAACAGTAAGGATGTGTGCATAATAATTTTCTAATATAAGAATAATTTAAAAATATAAGTGAAAAACCTTAGAAACTGGCAGGCATTGTTTGTGCCAATGTTTTGTTATGTCTGGAGTAGCTCTCTGTTTCTAGCTAACATACATTGCATGCTTTTGTGTAGATTAATTCTCTATTTAGGTTGATGATGTGTTTTTCAATGAATAAATTTAGCACAAAGAGTTGTGCTGTTCTGCTGTTCACCTTATGAACACATGTAAAATCTTTATTGCTGAGTCAGCATTGGTTAATAGAAGTGGCTGTAAACTTCATTTCAGTTTGCATGAAGCATAGACTAGGTTAAACAGAGAATTGGTCAGGTTTTTGGTCTAATGAATTGCCTTTGAAGGCTTTTGTATATTGAGGCATGGAGTGGAATCAAATGAGTTGAAACAAGGTTTATAGTTAGAAGACTGCCTATGTGAGGTAGCAATGCAGGGGTTATTTTCTTGGAAATATTTTGATTCAAAAAAATCTATGAAATTCAGTATTTATTTTTTTTTTTAAATTTCAAACCCTGGAAAGTCTACTTTGAATGCAAAACTATGCTTGTACATTATTATCAGCTACATTAAGTCAATGTTTAGAGTTAAAACTTATTTTTTACGATAAGCTGGAATAGACTTCAGCATGTTCTTTCATATCATTAACAACTTTTCATTTGAACAGTTAAAGTTTCCAGTTAGGAATTTGCTTTGGGCTGAGCATCAACAAAACCAGAATGTTCTGAAATTAGCTAAAAAAATATCATAAAATACTAACAATTGCAAGAGGAAGTAATTGAATCCTCAAAATGCTTCACTGCTTTGTGTCCTCAGGGCTGGAATTTGTCTCTCCTTTTTAACCTTCTGTTGCATATTGTAAGAATAAAATATAGTATTTTTAAAAGGTCAAAATAAAGGTTGTTGAAAACCACAAAAATTTACTTCTTGTAAAGTCAAAACACTACCATCAAAAATGGTAAGAGGTTTATATCTGTCCTGACCAAGGTACTAGAAAGGAATTCATACTGTGTGAATAATTTGAATAAGATTATGTAGAAATCAGTTATTTTCCCCATTCTGTAGCCTGATTCAAAGGCTGTTCATTTAACCTGGGAAACTTGCTGTGGCTGAATATATGAAATATGCTGGATAACATGTTTTTTTTTTTTTTAATCTGGAAAAGAAAACAAGGATAAATAATACTCATTCTATCTTAATAAAGCTAGCAATAAATCTATTAACTTCTACTTAAAAGTATACCAACAATCTTGAAAGTTTAAAGACAGACTTCTGTAAATTTTGCAAAAGTGACTTATCTGCAGGTGTTGTGTAGCTGAAACGCTGGGTCTTACCTCTCAACCATAAATTTAGAGATACCCCTTTTGTTATCATTTGCTCTTTCAATGGAAATAATTTGTTTCATATTAAGCCCTAGCAAATTGCCTTGCTATTTTTGCTGTAGGATGAGTTCTTCCAAATTACGTGCACATGTAGGTTTGGAAAGGTTTACAATGATTGATGCAGTGCATTGTTTGTGCATCAATAAGCTGAGATTGCTACATATGATTGTTTTATAACAATTATCACAGATATTTTAAGGACAGTTTTTCTTTCTTTTGTGAAATCTGGACTGGAAAAAGAATCAGCACACTTTTAAACAGACTTTATGATTATGACTAAATAATCTTTTCAGAGATATTTACATTTCAGCTTGCACCTGTTTCTCTCAGGAAAAACTAGTCTTTCTGTGCTCTATTTTGTTTTTTTTTTCTTTTCCACTCTCTGGTCTCCCTTTTGTATTTGCACTCCTCTTTTAGGGCAGGGGGTTACTTCAGGCGGAGAGGCCATACGGACTTTCTGGGCTACAAAGGAGACCCATCCCATGTTTACCCTCTGCTGACACTTGGCGGGCTTTCATATGGGACCACTCTTTCAGGTCCTAGTTTTGCCCTGCCAGAAATGTTTAGCATGCACATCTGTACCCTTTCTTCTAGGATACTTACTCACTTGTCACAAGATGGTCACATCTACCTCAAAGGAAAATATATGTCCTCGGGAGCAGGATTTTCTCCTGAGTGAGCCCAGGTTTTGAAAGGATGAGTCATTCCCATGCTGGCTCTGGCCACAGGATGTCAAGCTTGCTTTAGCATTTGCAGGGAATGCAGATTCTTGCATAGCACCAGGCTTCACTGAAGAGGCTTTTTTTTGTCTGTTTATTTTTTATCAGCTTGTCAGCTTTAAAAGAAAAGATTGTGTCTTCTTTTGTCTTTTTTTTTTTTTCTTTTCTTTATGGATTCTTATAGACATGCTGTCTCTGTGATCCTCCAAGCTATTACAGTTTAGCTAGACCCTACTTTGCTGCAGGTATCCTCTTATCCTCTTTGAAGGGTCCTGGGCAGCACTGGCCCGGACACTGCTGGCCCCTCAGTTCTCCTGGAAATCAAATCTGCACTTTTAACCTGGTTGCTCAAAATCAGAGGTAGATCAAAAGCCTTATTCATACAAGTCTGCCTGAGCTTCAGAGGGAAAAATGTCCATTTTGTTTGGGGGGACAGGATTAGGACAGAACATTTGCCCATTCTGAAAACAAAATTGATGCCTGTAGGGCTGGCTAGAAAAATATCCCCACATTTTGAGTGACATTGATTTTCTGCTGTATGCACATGCAAAACCTGCATCTCTTGAGTAAGGAAGAGAGCATCATATTTATTTTATGCCTAGAGAGCAAGCCAACCTGCTGGATCCTTAAAATGTGTATTACATTTATGCCTTCCTCTAGGAATTAATGAAACTTCAGGAATTGTGATGAATGTTACGGAGTGATATATGAATGTCCATCACAGTTAGTCATTTTGCTTGTTGAGGAGGTTTCCAGGGTTTATGAAGACTGCTTTTGCAGGTTCATTGCCTCTTATTTATGAACAATAAACGTCCTGTTTCATGTTGGAAAAATGGCTTAATATAAAAATAAAGGAAATGTCATAAGGAACATTTATAAACAACTTCAGTGTAAAGCTGTGATCTGACAATGGCCATTCAGAAAAAAAAAGAGAAACTGCCATGCTGGAGAGAGAATAGTCCTTCAGAGAAGAGCAGTGATATATAATAAAAAACAGAGCTCATATTGTGGGTTGGAAACTTTCTGCTTGACCCTACTTGCTATAAAGCTTGATCCTTCAGTCTCTGATCTCTCACACTTGAAGTCAGTGGGAGTTTTTTCATCCTACAGTTAAGGATATTGCAGGACTTTGCTGGAACTAATCTTTGGCTCTGTGTGTCAAATTAAGCACGTGAGTAAAGGGTTGTGGAGTGACAACAGAGAGCCCAGAGCCCACCTGAATTAAGACATTCAATAGTGAATCATGGAGTGGAACGTCCCTTGTGGTATTTACTTTCTCTGAGAGTTGGATGGCTTTTGCAAGCTCAATAACTTTTTTCATCTCCAGGTAGGCATTCAGGGATTGCAGTTGTGTTTGCAATGTTATGTGGGCCCCAACAAATCCAACCATCCTTGCTTCCACACAATGAATTTCCCCCTAATTTAATGGGTCTGGGATTTTGATCCTTTTCTGAGAACTCATCCCAGAAAAAAAAGTCTTTGTTGGCTAGGTTTCTTGTGGTGATCCCTGCCATATCTAATGATATATTCTGACATATAGTTATATGTATAAAAATATTGTCTAGATGTAGGCCAAATATACATACCCTGCATAATGTTCCATTTTTTTCTGTGCTATTTGTCAGGGATGTTGGTGTCACTTCTTTTTGTTACTGTGACTCTAAATCGTCTGTGAGAGTTACCACCTACCCGTGACCTCGCATGCAGATTTCCATTGACTTGCTCTGTGATCATCCTCATCTAGAAATATGTTTCTGAACTGTTTTGAAATACAGTAAGTTAGGCAAACAACACATGCTAATTGCACATGAGCATTAGTGCCCTCATTCAGATTTGAACTGCAGACATTATCACAAAAAAATACGTGCAACAGTTAAACTGTAACGAAGACATTATTCTACCTCTCATGCTTGCTTGCTTCCTTCCTTTCAACATAGTAGGGGATCATGGTCTGAAGTGGTCTGGGTAGCATATGTCCCTAAAATATAATACTGATTAGACTTACAAAGGAAAATGAGACTTCCTGAGATACTGTTCTCATTTTTATCATACAGCTTTTGGCACTGTGTATTAATTCTTTGAAATGTGAAGTTGCATGAAGGTGAATTTAGAAAGTAGCCCTGTGTTTTGAATTTCCTCTCAATCTAATGTCCTTGGGGTAATGAAACATTTTTTAATTGTTTGGTATTTGTCTAAGGAGGGATCTGGAGGCTTTGAAAAGATTTACCGTTCACAATAGGCATCCTCAAAACACTGTTCTTGGAAGGGGCAGGGCACAAGGACAGCTGATGCCTTCCCACTTTGGTGCCTCTTCTTACACAGTTCGTGGCACTTCTGATACCTTAGTGGCCAAATCGCATAGAGCCTCTGCACATGCTTGATCTGGTACTGCAAATTTATGTTCTTTGTAACCTGTTTATGTAATTAACCGTTGTTATCCAAGGAAAGTTAACAAAGGCTTAGTTAGTGTGTCTGTGTCCTAGTTCCTTTTACTCAGTGATTCTTGAAATATGTTTCTTTGAATTTTATGTTACTTAATGAGAATTACTGTAACAGCTACGTCCTGCTTTCTAGCATATGGGTTTCTCAGTCCTAAGATCCATTAGAATAAGTAGAAGTGGATATCCATAAAAGCTTACTTTGATTAAAACATTGTGTGAAATTGAGATATACTCTGAGTAGGATCAAATTGGATAAAACCCCTCCAATAACTGTCTTTTTCTGTCATCAGACTCTCTGGCTCTGTGGTCTCTGTTTTTACTCCAAACTCTGGATTGTGTATAGGGCACTAAGTCAATGAGGCTTAGAAAGGATTTTTTAGATGAAAAACTCATCTTTAATTTCAGTTGTAGTGCCTGTTGATCCCTAGAACAAATATTAACTCCTCTAGAGATGCCATAGCTTTATGAGCAGAAAAGCTCTTCTAAATTACATTATATACTCATATAGTTCTTAATAAGATTGCATGAAGAGTTAGATATGAATAGCAGCAGAGATCTAGACTCTGGTGTTCATAGTAGGTCTATATATTTTAAATTGTGGTAGTGTTTACGGCGATGTGGTATTCCATGAGCTGGAGGACTGACCACCCATGGGCAGGGAGAACTATGAATTTTGAAGCTGTAGGCTAACATCCCTGTGCCTTTACAGCCTGGAAAGAATCTAAATGTGATTTTGATCCATTTTGGGTTTTAGGAATTGCTACAAAATTGGGACCTCTTTTAGGAATCACACAGCTCAGCTAAGACCCAAAGTGGATATAGCTTAGTTTATTTATGGTCTAAAGCAAACAAGAATGGATGTAGTACTAATTTTGTAAATAGGAAGATTTCTATTAGTTTACTTCACCAAATATATTTTTCTACACATATTGGAGTCTTGATTTACTTACTATAAAGTTTACCATAATATTTCTGTCAGTATTACTATATTCTGCTGAACTTAAGCCACAGCTCCCTTAAAAAGGACTTTCTTGTATGCAGGACATACAGACATTATCAGTTTTCTTTGTTGAACTGTACTTTTGATACTTTCTTTGTTTTCTTCCATTTTGGGTTTTTTTCATCTTTAAATGCAGAGATATTTCCCTTACTGCTGTTGAGCAAAAGTATGAATTACTGTGAGCTGTGTTTTGTAAACTATTTGTAAACATAAGGGAAAGCCTAAATTCTGTCTTAAGAAAACTAGTTTTGGAGATACAATAAGTGCAGGCTGTATCGTAGCAATGTACAACTGCCTGACTAAAGTCCTTTTCTTTGAACCTTTTCTGTCTTGCAATTTGTGAACTTTGTGACCACAAGGTCACTGGAGCTGAAATTCTAACTTCATTCAGACAGATAATTGTGTAGGTGAATTTGCTATGTTCTCATTCACTCTCTCACGTGCAAGCAGGAGATCCTATTATTGTTATTTCTTTATAGTTTTCCATATTTGAAATAGATCTGTTCCATGCTGT
Source organism: Tringa tobata (assembly GCA_033628505.1). Lineage (NCBI taxonomy): Eukaryota > Metazoa > Chordata > Aves > Charadriiformes > Scolopacidae > Tringa > Tringa tobata. The sequence goes on from JAHREE010000161.1 coordinate 3,007,592, forward strand.
CAGATGCAGACTTTAGTTTTATAGATAAAAGTATAATCAAAGCTACTGTAACTGAAAGGCACAGGGGAAAGCCAACTTGCTCAGTAGCAGAAGCAAATTAAAGTTGTGGTTATGTTGCCCTGTGCTGCTTTTGTATGTGGATGCCACTTGGTGAGGTTTCTCATGCAAAATATTTGCTGAACTATTTCTTAATTGTTGAATTGATATTGAACTATTGAATCATTTTAAAAACGATAATATTATATTTGTCTGAAAAGAAGACCTAAATTTAAAGTGTAAGAAGTTTCAATCTTAATTTATATATGGTATATAGCAAAAAGCAACTAAAAATATATCCTCGGTGTGTAAGTTGGTATCACTTCACTGATGCTAAGAGATCTCTGCTAATTTGCTTTGGTCCTGAATTACAAACCCACGTATACGCCTAGAAGAAAGGTGTACACTGTGGACCCTGTACTGCAATGGGCTGTGGTATGTACAAGCGCCGACCTTGTGCTACACAGGCCGTGGTGCCTACAGCGTGCACCCTGAGAGCACGCCGGCAGGCAGACTGCACATCTGAAACCAACAGCCTGGCCCCTGCCTGGGGAGACTTCTAGGTGGGCAGGGAGGATTCAGCTGAGGTTGTAGTTTGCTTTCATTCATGCTTCTTAGCAGTTTATAACAAGGTGCTGGGAAAGCCCCCAAAGAGGATTACTGCAATGAGTGTATTCTTCAATTATTCATGTCCATGCTAAGCAATCTGAGGCGTTCTCAGTAAAACTGTTTCCCAACACTAGCAAACTTTCTGTTTTAGGGATTTCAGGAGGAAAAAAAACTACCTCAAGCCCCTTTAAGATTAGATCTGTTTTATTACACGCACCCAGGTGCTTAAAATTACATCTTTGTTTGCCTGACATTTAGTAAAATCAGACCTACAGACCTTGCTTTGTTTGTGACTCTGCCTTCCAAAGGCAATTGTTTGTGGTTTTTAAGACTTAATAAGTGAACGTAAACTGTTGTACTCTAATAGCAAGGCTTGTTCTCTTATTTTCCCAGTCCCTCATTTCTTAGTGATATGCCCCAAGATCTGCAATCCTGTATCCTGTAAATTCATATTAGAGGTCTAAACTGCATGTACACAGGGAGAAAGGAGATAAAATAGCATGCATGTGACCTACAGGCCATGTAGATTTTCTGTCAAGGAGCAGTGAGATTAAGCTGATTTAGTCAAGAAGGCTCCTTCATGGTTGTTAATAGGTCCATTTCTGGATTCATTGCGCAAAATGCAGTTATTCATTATTGTATGACCTATGTAGGAGGAGCAAGCTTTATTAGGGCCCCTGCTGGAAACGATAGTAGCACCATCCTCTCCCTCTATGTTTTTTTCTATTACCCAGCATGTTTATTTAAAAGGCCAAGTAAAGCCCTTTCTGTAGAGGCAGGAAGGTGGGTGAACCCTGCCGTGAAGGGTTTGTAATCTGAAGATCTGATTGACAAAGCACGAAAGAAAAAACTACAGCATACATAATTTCCCATCCCATTTTTGGGTCCTCTTTAAAAAGATCTTGGCCTCTAAGCATGGCAGAAAAACAGTCCCGACTCACAGGACTGTCAAATGACCTCACAGAATTTATCTGTGTTTCCATGACCGCAATTTAACTGTGTCTAAATTCCCACTGAAGAGACATTTCTGTATCCCTGACCTCTTCTTTGGGCTGGCCTTAACGGTTCAAGGACTGTGCAGGGAACCGCTTCATGGAGCCAATGTTGAAAACTATCTGGCAATTTTTTGTCAGGACACTTTTCCAACCAGACCACTTCCATAATCCAGCTTCCTCCATTATCACAGTGTCTGCTCTACAGATTTGGCACCAAGTGGCAGGATGGAGTTTCCTTCTTAGTAGCAACCCATGCTTAAATCAGATTAACCTGATAGCGAGTACAAAGCTGAAAGCCCCGCATCTTACATACAGGCAGTATCCAGCATGCCACAGGTACCAACACAGAGTAACTATCAATGTGGAGATCATGGAGGTGTTTTTGGCAGGGTGCAGGGAGGAAGGTTCCTTGGCTAATTTTTTCAGCCCAGTGAAGGTCAGAGAAGCCCACAGACCCTGGAATGGCTATTTGACTTCACCTGTGGTCCCCAGGAGTCTGGTGTCAAGGCATTGACACAAGTCAGGCCTCTTGTGCTTGCGAGCCTGATTTATGATTTTTGAACATTTAGGTTGGCAGCACAGGGAAAAGACAATCTCTAAAGTAGATTTAAAGAAAAAAAAAAAAAAGGCTTGCCTCTAGACTCTGTAGTTTGTATTCCTGCCTGAAATACAGCCACAAATCCTGAGCTACCTTCCTAACTCATTCTCCTCCTTGGCTCCACTGTCAGTAACTTTGTGTTCCCACCCCTGCAACAGGAGTTTTTCCCAGGAGTTTCTCCCAGGGTCTGCATCTCTCCCTCCTCAGACTGACCCCCAGCTTGCTGAAAGGCATGGGATCTTCACTGGCCATCATCCTGTGGCTGACACCACCCTTGCAGACAGATGGAGGAGCTCTGAGTTGTCTTAGTCACTAGTCTAAGTTTCAGGATATTTTCCTTCATTCAGTACGATGATAAGCAGAGTGATATATTTTTCCCCTGTATTTTTTCCCAGCTGCTGTTACAGAATTTTTATCTGTTGTCATTAAATAGGCAACCATTCGTCAGGCGAATCTGCTGCTTCTCAAAATACCATAAAAGCTAAAAGGAAAAAGGCGTAGGAAGATGTATGTAACTGTTTGTTTCGTTTATATTTATGTCCAAAGTGACTAATTGATTTTAAGTGATATTTTATAGAAATAGTTGATATCCAAAGCAAAAATCTCATGTAATAAATTTTAGCACAGATGGTATTTTGGTTGCAATTAGAAAAAAGTGGCATATAGTAAATGAGAAGTAGACAAGTTTCAAATTCAATATAGTAAGCCCTGAAAGATGGTTGAAAAAACGTCATTTTATATGTTCAGAAATTAGAAAGTTGGCTTCTGGTAGAAATAATACAGAACCTGCCCTTAAATGTTTCGATCTGCCAAAATGAACTAGTGATACAGGGTAGGTGTGGGAGTGAGTTTACACAAGTGAGGACAGATAGTGGGCTCTTTTCAGAGTAGCAAAAGTAAACCCCTTAGCCTGTACCGTGCAATGTTCCTCTTATTTTCCATGTTATGGAATGTTCCTCTTTAGAAACAATATTGAGATGGTAACAATGTTGATTCTGGGTAAAGGGAAATGTCTGGGCTACTTTTAGGTCATGGAACAAAACGCTTTCATGTGGTACAACTTGATCGCTTCCAATAGCAATTCTGAATTAGTATTCCAGGAATATACAGTCTCTCGTAGTTCATAAGTGCCAAAATACAAAACCCAAGCAACACAATAATGAAGCACGAATGTGTGAGTGCAAATATGCTATGCAGAGAAGAGGCTATGACAAGGAAAAGTGGTACAGAATTAGAAATTAAGACACCGGTTAAATAGGCACAACTGGAAAATCTGCATAGACAGAACACAAGTACTGCCAGCTCTTGTGCAGAGTGGCTGGGTAGGATTGGGCTTCATCTAACATCCTGGGCTAAAAGTAATACTGAAAGCTGAAGGTCTCCATGGCGCAAGGGGAAGACTGAGCACACTGTGGGAGGGGATGTCCAGTCGATGTGACTAAGAGGAAAGAAACCCCACACAGGTCCAGCAGTCCCTGGGCTGTGGATGACTGGCAGCTGAGGGACTGTTAGGAGAAGTGTCAGTCTTTGTGCCATATTCTTCAGCTCCCCCCAGGCTATCTGCCTTCAGCTGCTACTGGAGATAGGTTACAGGGTTGAACAGATCTTTGGTCTGACCCAGCCCACATGTTTTCCTGTTCAGTGACAGGAGATGAGTGTTGTGAAAGTGCTTAACTGCACTTGTTTAGTGAAAATATGTTTAGTGAAAAAGTTTGATGTCCTTCTGAGAGGTGGACAAGGTTGCTGTTTCACAGAACTGGGCAGATGTGTGCAAACTGTCAAGAAATCAGTTGAATATTTAATAAACAAATTTTACCTTATTTTAATGAATAGAAGCATGTTCAGTTTTGGTCTTGATAGGGATCTACTTTGCGCACATATGTATGATTGGAAGGATTAGGTTTTGATGGAGAGAAATTAATTCAAGTTCATTGACTGTAGCTTTAACAAAACTGTTCTATCATAATATACTCACATTTTATACTGTGTCCGTTAATACTATTTCTTTTACCTATTCCTGCTGCTGAGGGATATATTATTTTCTGCAAGCCTTTGACAGGTACAGACAAGCATCTGCAATGGGAAATCCTTCACTTTTTGTTATCTGTAGGTTTTCTTAGCTCTTCTAATCTAAATCTCAGGGTAGTCCGAGATTCGCATTTCATTCTTATTCTGTATGGATTCTGCAATGAAACAACAATTAAAATAGTGGCTGTAATGCTAAGGTTACTGATCTTGAGAAGACAGCATTCTTTTTGGTTTCAGGATCATTTACAACTTCCATGATAATGGATCTAACATCTTTTGGAGTAATTATTCTTCAAATAAATAATTAAACTGAGTAAAGCAGGGCAATTTTAACTATTTATAGGAGGTGTCCTGAAAGACACTAATGACAGTGATTTTTTTTCTTTAAGAAAATGGGTTTACAGAATTTCTGCAAGATATTACATAGGATGAAGAAAGACAGCAGGGGGGTGTCCTGTGCTTTCAACTAGAAGTCTCGAAGTGGCAATCAGTGTTTTTTACTGCAGTTCATACAATCTCAGTGTTTTATGAAAATGATTAAGTTAGTTGGCAATGTCCAAGCCTTGTCAAGTGACTTGTGCTACTTACAGAGAGAGAAAATTTTCTCCCTTTCATGAAAGACTACCAATTTTAGCTACTGTTGTACCTTATATTAGCTTCTCTTTGTGTCTGTTTAAAGAAAAGGAAAATGTTTGGCTACTTTTTACATCTATAAACTTCTGACTCCAAAGATCCATGCTTGACAGAATATAGAGCTGTAACAGGAACTCGGGGACGGTATTTAGTATTTCTGAGTCAGTTATCCAGGGATCTCTCTACCACCATTGGATATCTAGTTGTTATAATTGGTAGAAGTCAGGGTATGATACATCAGAGCAAATCTTTTATATTAAGACAGCCCATGTTCTAGAGTCATTTACTAGATCTCCACTGAATATAAATGAAGCCCAGGATGAGGACCTTAGATATAGATATGTATAATGGGAATGCATAAAATATGGTGAGCTGATTCACTGAAGAAAATGAGTGTACACTTCTATGATGACCAAGTTATTTCTGTAAGAACAGCCATGTGGATTTTGGCATGTGTGTGTAGAAGAATGCATAGACATCTTAGAATAAGTGCAATATAAAATGTACCATTGTGTTCAAGGTTTGTGTAGTAAATTACTCATTCAGAATGCTTCAAGGTGTAATATTTGCATTCCTACTTTATTACATCAAAGTTCTAGTTTCAGTCTCTTGGAAAGGGAATTTTTCTTTGTTATAAATAGTATAGTGATGCTCTGGGAACTGGTAAGAAGGCAGATAAGAGTAAAGACTCCATCATTAGGATCTTTAACTTTTGTTGTCTTTTAGGGGACTTTAGAGTCTGCTAGCCTTTGCGTTCTTAATTTTTTTTTAGGTAAACCATTAATCATTAAAGATAATTAATAGGAAGGAGAATGAGAGAACGCCTTTTAGAAAAAACAATATTGTCTTGTTTAATCCTGAACACTTTGCCAAGAATTTCTTCTGAATTACAGCATCTCAGGTTTCAAATTAAACCTGATGTAACCTAGCATTTGAGACACTAAGTATATGACTTTCTCTAGAGAGAAACTGTCTGTTCGGTTAAAGTGCTGCTGCACCAGTGGTGACCTACCAGGAGAAGGAAAACTCCTTGGCAGATAGACAGGTTGCAAAGCTGCTTTTTATAGCATTTGAAAAACAGAAAGTTGTTGATCCCGGGAAATGGTTTCAATCTGCTGATAAAAATTATAAGAGCTGGCAGAGTGGCTCAAAGATTTCCTCATCTCATATACAGGGTCCACATTATCTCCTGGCCATCAGAGCGAATGGTGGGAACGTAACCATCAGTCATATTCCAGATAATCCACCTCTGTGAAAGGGTCCAGTCCACTAACTTGTGAAATCATGAGAAGTATCTCCTGTGCTCATCGCACTGCTGAACACAGCAGGGCCTGGTTTCAACGATAACTTGTTGTAAGAGAAAGAATGGGAGTAAGCCCTAAAGTTCTCCAAACGTTTTAACTTTCATAGCAAAATTTATGCAAAGTAGTAAGGCAACAAACCCTGTCCCAAAAGTCCCAGTAAAATGCTAAACAGTGCAACATGCAGTTGAGAGTTTTGCATTTATTTGTAAAGTGCCAGCAATGGTCTGAATCAAAAGGACATTTGCTGCCTATAAATCATGTTGACCACGGTACTTCCCCAGCAGAGAGCTCACAGTTAGAGATTCAGAATGTGTTAGGATAGCAAGGAAACACAAAAAAGGGTTTTTTTAAGGCACGCAAGGAGAAATGTGTGTTCGTCCTATTTGCCAGCTCATCCTCACCGCTGTGGGGCCATCCCAGACCTACTCACACATGCTGCACATAGCAAGTATGAAATTAGGATGATAATGTGTGGACTCCCATGTGCACACAGCCTGCGTGAGATTGACCTGGCCTCCGATTCAAAGTTTTGCAAGTTAATTTGAAGCTGAAAGGCTCAATTTGCTTTTGAGGAACTACTGTAAAAAGCAGCAGCCACACAGATAGGCAGAGCTTTCCATTTCCAGTCTTTTTCCCTCTCAGAGATGATTTATAAGCAGTTTAACCGTTAGGGGTCAGTTATTACTCCTACCTCAATTCTTTTGCAGGTAAGATCAGAGTTTTGGGCTAGCAGATTTCTCCTTTGACTTATTTCATCAGAACTGGACTCTTAATTAGAGCCAGAGTTTGGCTCCCTTTACTGTGAAATATAATTCCGTTATCAGTGCAACCACATTCTGCCTTAGGTGGTTTCCACTTTGGCTTTAATCCTTTTTTTTTTTTTTTTTTTTTTAATCCCATGAAATAAAGAGTATTTCCTTACTTGGGTAAGCTGAATAGCCCTTTGGTCTAAATAGAGTTCTTTCATTTTGAGATTTCTGATATGCTAAACCTCTGTGAAAGTTTGATAAAAGGTAACTTTGAGGCTTTTAATTAATTATGTACAAAAAGTTGACAGTACTCTACCGGGAGGTGTTCCTAATAATCCATGCATGTAATATAGTGGGAACATTGTTTATAAATATAAATGAATTGGAAGGTTTGTAACCTTGGAACAAAAGAAGATGAGAAATCAAATCATGGCTGGCAACCTCACAATTAAATGTTCTAAGATTAAATGACCTACTTGAAAGCTACAGTTTTATCTTTGTTTTCCAGCAAGTAGAAGAAAAATAATCCTTGTAACAGCTCCTTTAAGCTCTTACTGAGTGAAGCAAGGAAATGTTAGTTTTAATATTTCATATCTCCCACAAATGAAAAGACACACTCTTACAGTTCAGCCTACCTGGAAAATGCATAGCTTGTATCAGGCTGAAAGATAGGGGAGAGAAAGAGAAGAAGGTGTCAGTAAACTATGTACAGAGCAGTGGCAAAAGAAAATTGAAAGTCAGGGGTAAGCAAAGGACAAGGGGTCACAAGCTGGAAAAGAAAGGCTGTCTCCAGGGAAAAGGTTGAGAATATTAACAAAGCAAAATGAATCCAAAGGAATAAAGGAAAGACCAATCCACAGATTGAATTAACTTCTGTGATGGCAGCATTTGGTGGATTAAGAATCCCATTACCATTGGCCAGCGTGGATTAAAAAAATACCCCACTTTATCATCAGTATTGCACCTAGCTTTCTCATGCTGAGCAGAAAAGCCACCTTCAGGGAATGCATATCAGCTGTGTCAGCTCTAATCTGCTGACATCATTAAAAGGAGCATCTGTAGCCTGAAAAACACACTTCTGTCTGTTCTCATTAACCTTAAAAAGCAGCACCTTGAGATTCTTGAAGTCTAAGAAATTGGAAAAAATCTCCTTTTTAATTCCTTTCTCTCAATGTCTGCCTGTTTCAATGAGAAGTTCTACTTCTTCACAAGGTTACTGTAGTAATAAAGGACTATACGTGGCACAAAGTGCCTTAAGATCATTGTAAGGAGAACATTTGACAGAGCAAAGCCACACTTTTCTCCCTGCTGCCCTTTGTTGCACAGAAGTAATCATTTACTGCTGCTTTGCCCCAGCAGCAAAGGTTTGCTGGGCTGGTCCAAGATAGCTCAGCCCAGCTGGCCAAGGGGCAGTACCACCCCACTAGGCACAGCCTGGTCCCTCCACTTGTACCTGGCTTCCTGGAAAGACTCTTATGCAACTTTTTGTCTTTTTAAAAGGTGTTAATTTTAAGTCAGCAACCTCCCTTTAGTCCTTTTGAGTCTTTGTGACAGCACTTAAAGCTTGAGAGCTCTGGGATTACTTTTAAACATTAATTTCCATAGAAAAATCTAGAAACCCCTCCTAAGTCTTTCAGAGATAGAGAACAAAATACACAAATAACATGCTGCCTCCTCCTCTCTTCACTGGCACATGTGGCACAGCTGGTATGATTTCAAAAAATCTCAGACAGCTGAATTCTCAGGAGCCATGTTGTAGAGGTTGCTGCTGCCACTGACCCACGGACCAGCAGAGTTGAGAAAATAACATCCTGCTTTGCAAGAATATCAAATAAAGAATGAAAAGTAGCTCGTAGCTAACGCTTTCATATTTGTTTTCAGTATGTCAGATGGAAATGCTCATTTAATAAATAGATGATGGTATGTTTGATTTTTATAGTAAAGTTCTATTTGGGATCCATCTCCTCCTTTCCATATGAGTCACAATAGATGCAAAGCACCAGAAGTGCACAGTGGGCTGAAAATGGCAGGTGCCAAGTTAATCTCCAACCCATCGTGATTCATTTTGCTGCTATGCCTGGTGCTCCCGAGAGATTTTTAACAGAGTGGGCATAATGGCTAACGCTTTAGGGATATGCAGAAGTATCTAGGACAGTGGGCCTTAAAGCTCTTTATATTTGTTTAACAGCTGATTGTTATTTATTTATTTTATTTTTTAAAAATATAATGTAAATGTTTATAGAAAAGAGCTTTGTTTGAGATTTCTGCTTTGGAAACCCAGGAAAAAATGTGTGGGGGCTGTTACATGACTGTATTTTTAACCTTCACATATGAAAACTGAGAGGCAAATTTGCACTTCAAACTATAGCTGGAACCAAACCACCCACATACAGAGATAATAAAACATCAAAAGGCCTGTGAAATATGCTGGTGCATGTATATATGTTTAAGAAGTGCACAAAATGAAGAAATTGGGAACACACAACTAAAGTTCTTTTCTAACTAGAGTATTAGTTACAAAAGCACACAATTTTGCTAGCTGAAGTGATATGGTAAAAATGAACCCTTTTTTGTATTACTCCAATTCCTGAACATAAACATATCTTCTCACAGGAACTGGAATATTGAAAGATGCAAATGTTACCTCTTTGGCCTGAAAATTGTTGTCTTGTGCTCTGGGGAATATATTGAGATAATAAAGTGAAAGTTCTGAAAATACTTAATGAAAACATTAGCTCAGCTCTGTTGTGTTGAACGCAGCAGAAACATCTTGTTGACTTCTGCTGGGGTAACGTGGCTGCAGGAGCCGTTCCACACACACGATTCCCTCTCATTTTGCCATGGCAGCATAATAGGGAATATTAAACTTCTGCAGGGTGGACTGGCAGAGAGGTCGCCCGGTGCAGAGAGACCGCAGGGCTGATGGAAACATCCCTGCACTTCCTCATCTTCCCTGTCAGCCATGAGGAATTCTGGAGAGGATGGGCTGGCACAGCTAAGTATTTGGAAGTTTAGGGGCCAAAAAGTTGCCTCCAGGAGAGCCCAGGGGAAGTTGCTGCAAAAAAGCCTCCAGAAGCTTTTATGCACCCATGCCACTTTTCTCTTCCACGGGGTGGCATTTTCTCTCTCTGTCTCTCCTGGGTTTCTCTGGGGGCTGGGCTGAAGCCCTGGGCATCCCAGGCTGTCAGAAACAGTGCGGTCCTGCTCTGACCTCCCCTCGCACCGAGCAGTACAGTCCCCGTGCAGAGCACAGCATCCCAGGGATTACTTTTTTGGAATGCGGCCACTGCTGAAGTACACTGCTGAGAACAGAAGCTTTGACCTCTGTTCCCTTTTTAACTTTCCATTTGATAGAATTGAATTTTATTTTGCAGCGTGCAGAAGTACAGGGTATTTAAATAAAGGCTGTGAGTGTTTGCAAAATCCTGTACAGTGAGCTGTGTCCCAGCGCCTGAGCTCTCATTTCGAGGTAGATCGGTTATCAGACTTGAAACTGGAAATACCAGCCCTCACTTGATGGGCTTTTCTTTGGTAGAGGAACAAAGGTACTGAACATCTGTAGCTGATATTCATTGCTATTTTTATATCAAAGCTTCCTTATCTACCTGGAAAGTGATTCCGGGATTTTCTCTCCCTCCTAGGTGCCCCTGCAATGTGTTTGTTGTAATCTCTCACATATCCTCATTACACTTTTTGCTCCACATTAATAAGAAATGAAGAAGTCAGGTTGCATTAGTTCTCTTATCTTAGCCAGCTCTTTTCAGAATTCCTCCTAAAAAAGTTAAATGCTTGCTTTTTTGTTTCCCTTTCTTATGAGCTTTTCACTCTGTGCTGACTGAATCCCTGCTCTGTGACCTGCACTGACTCCCTCCAAAGCTTTTAGCGAAATGATTAAATACGCTATTGTGAGCTTTCATATGTGTATGCATACGTAAGCATTATTCTTATATGTATAAATATATTACTGCTTAGTTTTTAATCCTTTTCTTACTGTTACTTCTTCCTCCCTCCCCACCTTTATGTGCAAGTGGGTTTGCTTTATCTGTCCCAGCAGATGATGTGAGCTGTGACCGTCTCTCGTTAGCAGTTCTGCCAATATCTACGGCCACAGTCAGATCTATTCTGCTTTCCTGCAAAGGCCAGCTCTGATGCTCCGTTTTGGCTCTGCTGTTAAAAATTATCTCAAATGCTGATGACTTCAAACTCATGAGAAACAGAGATAGGCTGAAGCTGTGATATTTGGATCTGGATTCAGATTTTAAGTCCTACAGAGTTCAGGCTATCTTGAATCTGCTTATTATAATGATAAAGGTTGCAAGCAAAATGGGAATTTAAGTAACTCCCATTTTTAATGATCAGGAAGCTCAGAAACATTTCGTTTGGCATCAGCTTCTTTTCTAAGAAACAACTTTATTTCCAACTGACGATTTATCAGTCTTTGAGTTACTGATTAACAAACGTTAGCTTTTGTAATGAAACTGCTGAGAGCTGTGTGGCTCCTTTGTGAAATGTTAACTCGGTTACTTTTCAGACCCAGGAGGAAAAAAAAAAAAAAAGAGTGATGGCAGGTTGTTTGGTAATATGCAACAGAATTTCCAGACGTCTCTGATGCAATCTCAGAAAACATGCTACCAAAGGGGAAAGTAGCACCTTTGCTGCAGCCAGATGGGTCGGGCACATCCCCTGCACACCAGGGTCTCCTGGGGGAGGAAGCCTGGTCTTGTGGGTACAGAGGGAGCAGTGGTGGCCCTGCCTCATCAGGGTGTGTGTCCTAAAAGGTCTCTGAAACACCTCAGGATTCATTGCTCTGTCATGCCATGTATACCAGGGAATTTTGGTAAGGTGTTGATGCACAATATTATGGGATGGCTACAATAGCTGCCAGTCTTCTTGCTTACAGTGCTGCTGAGTCAAATTTTACAAGCCCAAAGGTGAATGTAGTGCTGTAATCCCCATCATCTATATAAAAAGACTGTCATATAGTAGAAAAAGAAGAGCCAGTCTCTCTCCTCCTAAGGCAATTCCATTATTCACCAATCTGTAGGTGCCTGAGATGCTAAAAGGTAACGGGGTGAGGATGCAAAGGGGCTCAGCCGAGTGTGAGAGCTCCAGGAGACCCAGAGGAAATGGAGGTACTGCTCAGAGCATGAACTGAATATCCTTTCGTCTGCTGGCATTGGATAGATCAGCCTGCAAGTGAAAAAGGCACCTTGACAGCCATAAGCCTTTAAGTCAGTGCTTCCAATTTCCTGAAACAATTCCTCCAAAATGGAGGGTTCTTGAGTTCCTTTTTATGAGTTCTGTTATCGGTTCTTATGTGGGTATGTTCCCTGCTCTTTGTGAGCAGGGCAAGAATATAAACCGAACTGCTGTTTCTGAGCCCATGCCCTTAGTGGATCAGGTTTTCACATCAACTTTCTGCCTATTCACTTTCAGGTCTTTTTTTTTTTTTTTTTTAAATTATTTTGCTAGGGCTTACACTCAGAAATTCTCTCCTCCATTGCTGATGCTTTGGCATAGCCTCCAGCCTCCTGCAGTGAATTGTGTCTGATGCGGCTTTGATCCACAATATATCTCCTATCTCGCTTCAGTTGCTTTCCATTTTCTTTTAAATGGCAAGTCAATAACCACCATTCCTGGAAGGATTTTCTTTTATATGTATGCTAAAAGTACGCTTTTAACCAGGGACTTCTGCCCACATGTGCTGTGAAAGACAGTGCAAAAAGGGACAGTGCTTGCAGTGTGCTGGAAATTTTCTCCACCTTTTCAAGCTCTGCAGGAATTTGCTGCCTTGGAGGGATAGTGCTGCCTAATGCTAGACTGTATGTTGGCTTGGAGGGGGAGTGTGTGTTCTTATGTGTCTGCGTGTAAAGAAAGATGCTAACCTTACTTTAGCAGCTGACTAGGAAGAAATCCAGCTACTTTCAATGAGCCTTAACTTCCATCAGCTCCTTTTTATATAAAATAAGATGCAGATAGGGGAATGGCAAAAACGCAGCCTGCTGCTTTGTCATCTCAGTGCCAGGAGGGGCCAGAAAGCGTTGAACAGGGAAGGGAGCTGATGATCAGTGAGCCGTGGCTTACTCCCACCTTGCCACCCTGTGCCACCCAGCCCTTCCTCTGCTCCTGTCATGGTCAGAGGGCTCTGCTGTGTGGAGCTGGCAGCAGATCTTCTCCTGGGAGGAACGGCTGACTAGTCCTTGCTCTCCCCAAGCACTATAACTGCAGAGTATGGGTTTTGTCTTTTATTTTTGTCCTTTTTTTTTTTCCCCTCCATATGCAACTTCCACTTTTGTGCATTACGTGAGAGAAAATTGGATATAATATGATTTTTCTGATCATCCTGCTATGCTTATATATGTTATCTACATTCTGACCTTCATTTCTAAACATTATCTATGTAGACTGTACCTCCATTACAGTTTTAGTAGTTGCTGTAAGTTGCCTAAGCATGTAATCTCATTTAAATCCCCTCCGCTAATCCATGTATACTGCTTCTAAAGACACTATTGCTGTCTTTTAATGTATCATAAAATTGCATTTATATTAAAATGGAAATTTAAATTTTGTTCTAAACACCTTTGCAGGTGTTAAAATTGGTGTTTTAAATACCAGTTCAGCGAGTATTGGAAAGTCTGCCATTCCTAAACAGCATGTTATGAGATTTGTGAGCCACACGCAGGGATTTACGGGGGATGCATGGTGTATCTGAGTGTGTGTAAAATTATATGAGATAGACTTTGGGCAGTTTTTCCTTTTTACTGCATGTCCCCACAAATACCTTGCTATCCTGTCGCTGCCTTTGGCTGTTGCACCTAGTAACTCTCTGAGTGAAACCTGATGCTGTTGAGAGAGAGAATTAGAAGCTGGGGTATAGTTTACACTCATGGGTGTAAGGATGCTTTCTGAGGATGGAAATTTTTTATTTTCCAGGACTTCCCTGGGTGTTTTCTCAGCTAGGAGCAGCTAGGGTTTAGTAAAGGCCTGATCTCCAGACAATGAAGAGACTCACTCCCAGAGCTTGTGTTCCCTCTGTTTGTACAAAAAGAATAGCCAAAACAATTGGTTTGAAGGATTTAGGATTATTAATACTGTGCTGAGATTGCTAGGCCATTTCCTTCTCATCTAAACATAAACACTGCCAGAAAATGGAAACATCTATAAGAACTAGAGATCAGGAACTTAAAGTGTTACCTTGTTTAGCTTCATGTCACTCTTCCCCAACAGAGAAGGAAGAGCCATATCATGGATGTGAACAAATTAAATGTCAAGTAAAGGGAGAAAATTAGTGAATAAATATTTGTGTATATACAGGAGAGGAAATCTTGTACAATTTTTTTAATGGAATTTCTTTGCTCTTGGGATGAATTTAAAATAACAAGTAATAATTCCTTCCTGGGCTTTCCATTAATAATGGTTTAGTGTAATAGGACAAGAGGTAATGGTTTTAAACTGAAAGAAGGAAGATTTAGATTAGATATTAGGAAGAAATTCTTTACTGTGAGTGTGGTGAGACACTGGAACAAGTTCCCCAGAGGAGCTGTGGATGTCCCACCCCTGGAAGTCTTCAAGGCCAGGTTGGATGGGGCCTTTAGTTATGTCACCTAGTGGAAGGAGTCCCTGTCCATGGCAGGGGGAGTGGAATCAGATGACCTTTAATGTCTCTTCCAACCCAAACCATTCTATGATTCTATGAATTCAGCAGTACTTTGCTCTTTCCCATATAATCCTTCTTCTTAATGACTGGTGACTGAAGACTGGTCACAGTTGGTGAGTTAGCTTTTTGCCATTCAGATGTGTCAGGCATCACAATTGGACTTTTGTAAATAGGACACAACCATATCCAAAGTGTGGTGTTTAACTGTCAGGGGCATCTTACACTTTGTAGCTAACAGCACGGGCTGGAAAGCTCAGAGAACGCTTTTTTTGTCTCATTGCAGGAGATATGAACAAAATTGGATAGGGAAGATGTAGACTACAAGACATGAAGGCTGGATCTATCCAGTAATATTTAACTGTGCTATGCAGCTTACAGACTTATGATAGGAAAAACAAAAACAAACAAACAAAAATGAAAAAAAGAAATTTAACAAAGCTATCACTTTATTTCAAAAAACAAATGCTTATTTTAAACTGTTGAATTGAACTGATCCCTGGAAATATTTTGGTTGCCGTCTGCTCTGCTTTTAACATTTCTTAGCTTGATATTTTACATTTAACATAGTCAATGCACAAATAGGTTGCACATGTTTATTCATTTTATCCTGTGAACACAGCGACAGAGTTGATAGAAAAACATTCTGGTATTGACATGAAATTAGCTCACCAAGCATTTAATCTCTTTTGGAGGCTGAATCAAGTAATCTAATTAATGGCACACTCCTAAAGGAAGTACGAGACACCAACACCACCGATCAGTGGGGACAAAAAAAAAGTGTTTGTGTATTTCTTGCAGCACAGTTTAACATTTTGTGGAGTAGTATGATAGAAATAGCATAGCTGGTATTGGTTGCAATTGTCATAGTCCCGTGTCTCCGGCATCACAGTTTTTCTTATTATAAAAATAAATGCAAAGATAAAATATGTATTCATGTGACAACTGTGATATTATATCACTACCACAAGAATATGAATCTTGTTAGAAGAATGAGATTGGGACTTGCCTTCAGTTCATTAACTGGACGATGGTAAAGCAATCCTGTTCATAACATATTGCACCTATTTCTGCTTACCACTCCAATACATTTGTGCTGTTGGACAGTTTGTAAGCAAATCTGCTATTACACTTTTGTGGGTTATGCAACCAATCTTGGATGAAACAATGTTTTACAAGAACCTTGCAGGAATCAGTGAATATATTTTTAACACTGTAAATATAAGGAGCATGGTGTTCAAGTCCACAGTGAAATATAAAGGAAGGATAATCAGTGGTACCCATCTTTGGTATTTGTCTATATTTTTTGGCCATCATTCTTGAAGCATGTTCTTTAATCTTCTGGACTTTCTGTATGCTTTAAAATTAAGTACTTACGTGTTTTGTTATCATTCAAATTAAGAAAATCACAAACTGACTTTGATCAAATTACATTCTAATGATATCTCAAGCTTGTCGCAATTTTCTCAAATTAATCCATAACTTAAACAGATGAGGTTAAAAAAGCCTAAATGTTTTGGTTACAAGAGGCTGGATGTTGTAAAACCTTAATATTTTCTATTGAAACATACCCACATGTTTAATTGGAATATTTATTGTTTTTTTCAAGCTGCTTAGAAAAAAATTCATTCACCAAAATCAGGTTTTCTGTAAAGAATGTTGTAGTTTATTTGCAAATAAATCTCAGGAAAGTTGATGAGATGCCTACATGCTATCTCAGAAAATGAAAAATGAATCTTTGAAAGTATTCAAATGTTAATCTTTCATACAAAACTGTGTTTCATCAGTTTGCATTCTGCCTTTTTTTCCTTCTCTTTTACAGGGATAATGATAGAAGTTCTCCATATTATGCTTCTGTATACAGTTAAAACCAGATAGCTAAGTGATAACTTTAACATTCATCATTTATTTCTCGCTCTTGTGTGATGCATAAAAGAGTTCGCTTCCTGTTTTCATTAATTCTGATTACCCAGTCATTTCCAACTGTTAATTAACTAGTGCGATCAAATAATTTCTGTAACTTTATTTTAAGGCATTGATCAGCATAATTTTGAAGTCAGAAGTCATACCCAGTTCTGCAGCAACCCTTCAGATGAATGCTGAAATAATTGGCTCCGTCAGAGATAATCCCTGTAATCATGTAAATCAATAACAACATCATGAGTCCCTGTTAACAAGAACAGAGCACAGTTGGGCAAGTTAGCTCCTTGCTAGGTTGAGGTAGTAAAATAAATACCATCATTCAAAAAGGTCCTCCTGAAACATGTTTCTAGAAGGCAAGACCTGGGAATATTTTGCCTCCTGCAGGTCCCAAGTGCCTTTATCTTCAGGGAAAAAATGAAGCCTCAGAGGCTGACTGACCTGCTTGTACTGGTGTTGTAGCTATTCCTTGCTGCAGGGCAATCTCTTGAATTGCTCTGAGCAGATATGCTCTGCAGGGTGGTGAACTCCTATTACTTAACTTAAGAGAGAGACGGGATGTTCTCTGTCAGCCTGAGTGAGGAAAGAAGTACAGAAAAGAAAGGCTGAAGAGCATCATTCTGTGATTCAGAAAGCTTCTGTGAATCCCTGGGCACATCTACATTGTATGACAGAGAGTGGTGATAAATGCCCATGCTGGCAGGAGGGTTTGTAGCTGGGTGGGCGGACATGTGTACCCGGATCTAGAAGAAATAGTCTCTCTTTCACAGTGCTTCTCTCGAGCTGAAGGTCTCCTGCAGTACTTCTGGTACACATGGTCCAAGCTGGGCAGCGAAACTGGGGAGTAGCCCTCATCATTTGCTTTTCACTCTTCACACCATGAGGGGCCAGAGCATTGGGCAGTATTGCACATGTGGGTGATGTGGGGCTCTCCTTGGTTCTCTATTACACCTTAGACCTGTGTCCCTATAAAACATAGAGCCTTAGATCCCCAGAGGTCTGTGAATTCTTTTTGTGTGTGTGTGTGTTTCACAACAAATAATTGAGAAAATAAAATTTTTTTCTGAGATATTTAAATTTGGTATTCAGCTAGAGGCTGGACTATCTTTTTTTTTTTTTTTTTTTTTTTTTTTTTTTAGAGAATGACACAGTGATAAAAACTGAAAACACTGGTAGAAAGAAAGCAAAGGAGCATTTAACTCTTTTGAACTTCCTCTTTTTTTGTGTCTTGCTCATGGGCATCTTAGTCCCTGTGACTTACTACTCTGCCAGTAAAGTAAGTGAGGGTGATTCTGCCTCCTGCCCAGCTCTGCCACTGGATTGGAGACAGGCTGCAGACAGCTCCTGGCCAGCCATGGATGTGAGAGCCAGAAGCCTGTGTTCTGCTGCTGGATCCTGGGATGTCCATTAGACAGTGTCTGAAGTGAGTGAGCTTGCAAAGTGTTTTGGGAAGGAGTCATTGAAAGGAGCAGGGCATTTAGTTTTCAAAGGATGGTATTTCGTGACTTGGGAAGTTTCTTACTACTTTTGACAATTGGGTCATGAAGTTTTAGCTTCTTTTCTTTTAAAGGTAACGGAGGAAGGGTTAAAATATGCTATAAATTGAAGTAAAGAGCAGGTCTCCAGACTCTTTATATATATGCTGTTGTACATGGAGTAGAATGCACTGTACTTTCCTTTTTCTCATTACATTAGCCTTCAGTGATGAACAGACATATGTCTTAAAAATATTGCATTTGCTTCAGTAAAGCTGGATGTAGTGATACCAGAAATATATACCGCAGGCTGTTGAAGAGATTCTTCATTGAAACTGGCAGTCATATTGGGAACCAGCTGTTGGCTGTAGGTAGATCATTTTAAAGTCTTTTTCAAAAAGCTAGAGGATAATTCTAAATTTCTATAGCACAAGTCAAGATAATTCCCTGAGTAGTCTAACCAAGAAAATTGCACAGGTTCTTGACAGGGTACTACTAGATGTAATACAGCTTTCGTCTGTGATCCCTAGTACTAGAGAATTAAAAGAAGTGTAATGAATTCCAAGTTGTGGGTATTGTAATCGGTACACAGGATGTGAAAGAAAAAAGGTATATAGAGTATGTTTAGTTACAGTCTCAGGAAATAGTAAAACCTCCATGGTTTATGTCTGCCTATAAAGGTGCTCTATTCCAGCTGGCCATCGTAATGATAAAATACATTCTATGTGATTGTGGGCGAGTTTTCCCGGTGTGTTGAGCAAATCTCTCTGAGCCTCTACTTTATAGATACGGTTGTATTTATCTACCTAAAAGGTTGTTCGGAGACTTTGAGGTCTTTGCATGAAACTCATTGTTGTAGAAAACTGATATATTTTTATGTGATCTAAGAATAAAACCTAACTTCCAACTCCCTGGGTATTACTAGCTGGGAGAGCTTTACCCAGGTGAATGACATTGAGGTGATGTGAATGCAAATCAGCTGATAGAGTACTCAATCTACCAGCTTTGTGGTTTGAGAATGATTTAAACCAGTAAAGTGCCAGCTTCTCCTGTTCCAGTCAGTTTAATGTGAAAGCTGAAGTTGCTCTCCACTTTTCAGGTAAGCCAATGTATTGTGTGTTTCACGTAACAACTGTTCACAGCTTGGAAAATAAATATAGGGTACCCCAGATTTTGTGTGAAACATATTGCATGGTTTTTGGCTCAATAACTGAAAACAAATGACTTGATGGTAGAATAAATAAAAATTAATTGTATATTGTTGATAACTGTATACACACTGGATGGTTTTGCACAAGGCACTTGAACAAAACTGTAACTCTTGCATTATACTGTCATGTTCAAGAACCAGGGTTGGATCATACTTTAGAATTAATATTATTTGAAATATCAATAATAAAAATCAGTAGCAATTACAGATGTTAAAAAGAGACGAAATAGAGATGAAGCAAAAAAACCAAACCAAAACAAACATGAATTTGATTTTTCCATTAGGGACTCTGATCTACTGCTTGCTCTGATTAACAGGGTTTTTTTCTGTTCCTGTATGCCCAATTAAGTGTGATGCAGTCAGTAGTGCTAGTGTATATTTGATACTATATTATGGATGCATGTGCAACACAGAGCTGAAACAAATATAGGAAGTTCATACCTCAAAGCTGCTTGTTTATTCTTAATAACATTTCTGGAGCATTTGATTCATTAATACAAGTATTAAAGACCTTTCTTTTCCTAAAATAACACCTTGAATAGCCTCCCCTAGCCCCCAGTTCATTCATCCCAACTCTTGGTGACTCTGTCCCATGTTCATACCTTATGGAAATGAAACAGTGTGACCATCCAGTACAAGTAGCAGGAGTTGTAGCTGTCTGTTCCATGCTGTAGCAGGTGTATGGACAGCAGTGCTTCCTGAAGGCCAGGGTTTCTCAAAATAGTACACATGACAGTAAGCCTAGAGAGACACATAAACACCTAGTTGGTGGGTGGTGCTTCATTCAAGACTTGCTGGGGCTTACAGCATTGCCCACAAAAAATGCTTACAGCATTGCCCACAAAATTACCTCTGTTCTGAAACCAAGGACTCTTCAGAATCAAGAGTTGCCTCTCTTGTTTTTAAGAGCATCCAAAGTGTGTCCTAACAGTACTTCAGTAGTGACAGAACCCAAAATAATTAACCCCTCCCCACCCCCTGCACCCAAATTGTCCCACACTAACTGTGAATTACAGAGCAGACGAGATGAGTGCAGTACTTCAAGGTTAAGGGAATTTTGCTTGCTTTTTTTGTTATTTGGAAACAAGAATGTAAAAATGCTAGTTGCCATAGCTACATACTGCCTACATCTGCCCCAATAGGTCTCTGTGCTGGTTTTGGCTGGAGTAGTGTTGATTTTCCTCATAGTAGCTAGTATGGCGTTATGCTCTGGAATTCTGCTGGAAACGGTGTTGATAATTCAGGGATATTTTAATTATTACTTAGCGCTATGTACACAGAGTCAAGGCCTTTTCTGCTCCTCACAGCACCCCACCAGCAAGTAGGCTGGGGGTACACAAAAAGTTGGGAGGAGACACAGCCGGGACAGCTGATCCCAACAGACCAAAGGGATATTCCATACCATATGATGTCATGTTCAGCAGTAAACTAGGGAGAAGATTGGCCAGAGGCTGCTGCTCAGTACCTAGCTGGGCATCGGTTGGTTGGTGGTGAGCAACTGCTTTCATTTGCATCACTTGTCTTTCTTGGGTTTTGTTTCTCTCTCTGTGTTATTTTCCTTTTTCGTTACAATTTATTTCTTTATTATTATTGGTTATTTTATTTTAATTATTAAACTGTTCTTATCTCAACCCACGAGTTTTCTCACTTTCACCCTTCCAGTTCTCCTCCCTCAATCCTGCTGGGGGAGGGGGAGAATGAATGGCTGCGTGGTGCTTAGTTCCAGAGATTTTTAGAGACTTTTTTTGGCTGAGCCCCTATAAAGTGTCACTCCCCTCTTCTCCTATCTGATGCCTTTAGGAGAGAGGGGAAATTAGGGCTAAGCCATTTACATGGAGTGCTTCCTCTGTCGCCTCCCACCTTGGTGCTTGTTAGCAGCTGCAACCACAGAGCCCCATCAGGGAACACCACTGAGCTCAAGCACCTGGGTCCTCTGCGCACAGTTGGTTGTGGTGTGTGCAAGGATGGCACTGTTTCCTCTCACCGAGGCATGTATCTTCAAATTTGATTGCAGATTTTAAGAAAAAAAAAATTGGGGAAATGACATCTGAAGTGAAAGTATGTGAATAAAGGTCAGGTAATGGATAAATCTGCATGTGGGTCAGCAGATGTTAGGAGGTCATTGCTGGTGATGATTGTATTGTTCTGGGAGTTTCTGTCTGAACACTCCATGTTTGCAATTCATTTCTGTCAGTTTAAAATAGAAGTATAAAGAATAGAAAGTTTCAGCCATTCTTAGCAGACTTGCAATGCTTTGTTATTGCTCTTTTATCCCCAGACTGCTATTTCATTCTAAAACAGGCAAAAGGCATCACATTGCAACCAAGAGAAATAAAAAAAACAAAACAGTTATTTGAAGTATTTCCAGTGCTCCATTTCCACTCTTCCCCCAGCTTTATTCCTCTCAAAGATAGCTTTAAAATCCAGTTATTAATTTCAAGCTAAAATGTTTTGGAAATGAGCAAGTATTACAGTTATTCTGCTACTCTTATACCAGTTGAATCCTGCACTAAATATTCCTTTAGTTTAGTTTAAACCCATGGGTTAGGTGAAGTTAGGGGGAGCACACCGCTTTCTTGCCGCTTCCTTGGGAAGATAATCTCCTCAAGCCCATTTGAGAAGCACTCTGCAACTTGCTGATTCAAAACACTTCACAAACCTCTTAGTAAAGTTTTTGGATAACTGTGATAACATTTCCTAGAGCAGCTGAGTTTTCCTTTGCTCCCTACCGTTCAAAGTATCAGACTGAAGTGACATAGGGAGGAAGATGACTCCCTTCATTCCCAGGAGTCAGTGGACAGCCTATGCGAGACACTATCCTGGTTTCCAGCACAAGAGCTGATTTTCAAAGCCTTTACAGGAAGTTACTCGAGCTGGTGGCACTGGAATATAAAACATTATAAAACTTATTCCAGGTCATTTACCCTACCCGGTGGTAGGCAGTGATTTGTACGCAGACGCAGAAGATCATTGCTCTGAGATGGCCTAAATCTTAAGGGACTAAGTACTGAAAAATTTTCTCCAACTAGGCTCATTGACCAAAACAGTTAGGGAATTGTTTGTTTTAAAGATGTAGTCTAAGAAAATACTAATCTTATTGTTAGAAAGTTTGTTTATTTAGATAGGCTTTCTCATAGAAGGCTAATGTTTGTACATGACTAAGACATAGTATCCTCAAAATTTAATATAAAAATAACTCTGTATTTTGGAAGAATAAATTAAGAACTATGGTACAGTATAATAAAAGTTGTCTTCATTTGCATGTGCTAATTAATTTCTACTTTATCCCATCAACATTTGGGAGTAGTGGCCTTATTAGCAGGAATGAATTTGCTTATAGTCTGAAACTAAACACTGAACAAACCCAGTGAAGGTCACCCTTTTTCCTTTCAATTATCAAGGTTAATTATAAAATTAATTAGGTCAATTTGTAACTTTTATTAGGAGAATTTACCTTCTTTTGGCTTTGATACAGAATCTGGATCTGTACTGAAAGATTTTTCCATCTGTACTAAGCTCAGTAGTTTTGTAACACCCTTCTTAAAAACATTTCCAGGTTTTTGCTACCCAGGTGATGTCAAATTATTGAACTCAAAGTGGAAACTGTATTTTTTTTAATCTTGTCATATTCCTTTTCCCTAATGAATTCAATAATCAAATCTAGTTTTATAAAATAGTTTAACAATTTAACAGGAAACAGGTTAAAAATTAATTTGTATTCTTTTCATGTGCTGTCAGTTATAGTTACAATTATAATCTAGACCATCAACATCAGTCATCAGTAGAATATTACCTATATTTCTGGTTATGTTTGATAGCCTTGCTTTTTCTTATAATTATGATAAATATTGTTCTTCGGGTCTTATAAATAAAACAAGAAGTAGCAGAGGACATGTATTTTGCTTAAATTCTCTGCCACTGTCTGGCACATATTGAAAGCGTTACTATGGCTTGATCCCAAATGATGTTAAGGCCCCAACATCATAGATGTGCACAGGCTAAGCGCAGACATTCTCCTCAACATCTTGCAGTCTAAATAAACAGGGGTTAATTGGCAAATGCAGAAAGGTCTGGAGAACAAATAATTATCCCATTTACTGGTGGGTAACAGAAATTTTAATTGATTTGCCCTCTGTGACAAATCTGTGCCTGGATCAAGAATTTAATCTTAGTCTGAAATTCACTGCCTTAATGAGAAGAACATCTTATTTCAGCTGTAATATGACCCTTTCCTGATTAAATGGACTGAGAAAGCATTAGTAGTTAACTTCTGCAACCTTCTGCCTCTTAGCAATTAACAGAGGGACTAATTTGGCAAGGTAGGGAAGGCTTTCTGGGTGGCAGCAAACATTTCTCTTTCCTTTCATGGTCGAGGAGCGTGAGGTCTTGGCCATACTAAATAAAACGATTCTGATGTATTGTCCACTTAAATGTAAGAAATGAAAGTGTCAGATCAAATAGGCAAGGATCGGTAGTGGTTTGCATCCAGATCATAAAAGGTAATTAGGCAGCTGGACTCCACTTTCTTTGGGGGGTGTAAAGATATCCTGAAGTGACAGCTTCTAAACGAAATTCCTGGTTGGTCTCCATTTACTCTGATTTGGTTT
Source organism: Tringa tobata (assembly GCA_033628505.1). NCBI lineage: Eukaryota > Metazoa > Chordata > Aves > Charadriiformes > Scolopacidae > Tringa > Tringa tobata. The sequence continues at coordinate 3,031,410 of JAHREE010000161.1, forward strand.
CTCTGCTCACACATTATTTCATTTCATTATTATTTCATTTCATTATTATTTCAGACAGTGTCTTCCTTTACTTCTCCATATTTTCAAAACATTTTAAATTGTCTCTAACAGCAATACATCCATAGGGCAGGTGCTAACCCTAACTATCTCCCTCTTCTGTGCAGATCCAGTCTTCTGGACCTGACCAATCCTTTACTGCAGTCACAGTCATCAACCTGAAAGGAGTACATTCCACTTCTTAGTACTGTATGTACAAGTCACGTCTCAGCTGGTCCATTTATGAGCATGATTATTAGCTCCCTAAATCAGAAACTAGTTCAAAGAAGAAAAATGAACTCTGTTGTCCTAGTGCAATTGTGTGTACCTAATCTTCCAAAACCCGACTCATCTTCTACAAAGGCCTTGTCAAGCTGTACCTTGGTGAATAGCTTCTCTTGTTTAATCTGCCATATCCATTATAGGAGCACAATGTTTTTTTTCCATTTTAGCCTGACTGGCAGGCAGCTAGTATGCTCATCAACTCAGTGCTTCTACATGAAGATCCATTTGACGGTAACCACGAACCCTTTCAGTGCAACAACAGTCACTAAAATATTTAATATTGTCTCTAGAAGGCATAAACATTCCTTTTGGGCTATTTGCTTAGCAGAAGTTAGATCAAACTAAATATAGTTGTGTTTCTTATCTGAAGGCTATCAGGGATAGGGATGTTCTGTTACCATAAATACCGTATCAGCAGGCTTTGCATTTTAAAATATGAAGCTTATATATATGTATAAAATTACAAAAAAGTTTAAATAGAACTCTTAAAATTTCATTTTCATGTTTTCTTTTCTCATCAGCTGTTGCCATATGCAGAAACTTTTTTTTAATTAAGAGATCATCAAAGTCTTCTTCCTCACTCGAATTATCATATCTTAGCTAGTCTTTAGCTATTGAACAGTCTGTTTTTCCTCCGTCTGCTAGCTTGCTCCTTCTCATTATTTGCTGCTTTCTTGTTATCGCTCTATATTTGCATTCCTGTGCTTTGCTATGGTTTCTCAACTGTCATGTCTTCAACACGTGAAAATCCAGTTGGCTTCCTCCTTGTCTGTTAGAAACTATATGTGGTACTTCTTTTCAGTATTAGAAGCAGGAATCTAATAAAATTCAAATATTTGTTACTCCATCTGAGATGAAGACCAAATAGATACCTCCATAAGTTTGCCCTTTATGTTTCATTGCCCATGGCTTTGGGTAGTAATGAAAGATAGAGCAAGTTGTTTTCTTTTGTGAGCAATAGTCAAGAATGTCATGGTCAGTACAATGCAGCAAGCTGACAGGTACTTGCTTGAATTTTTGTTGGGGAGTATCTCAGATCTACTTTTCTTTATACTGCAGCAACAGCCTGCATTATCTGTGCCTAAAGCTCAAGTAATCTGCAGGTGTCACCTGCGGAATTCAAGCTGAGGAGGCTGCACAAGGCTTTGGTCCTAATTGTTCTGCTGACCTGTTTCCTTTTGCTGGTGGAGATTAGGGTACACTGGCACACCATGTAATCGGAGGACTCTGCCTGTGCAGTACATGTTGCAGAAAAGAAGCTTACATTTTTCTTTTACTAAGTGAAACTTGTTTAAACATGTATACTCCTGGCTTGTCAGCTCCCTGCTGCTGGGGCTTAACTTTTGTGCCTTGCCTTGTCCTCAGATGAGTCCTGGAGGTCACTTGCCTACACACCAAGCAAATGTTTTAAGTGTTTTTTAGCAGAATGGGAACTCTTCTGCTAAATCACTGTGTGACCCTTAAAAACATAGCTAGAGGTGATCAAATAGTAATATTTTCAGTCATTGCTTTATCCTCATGCTGAGTATTTAGCAAGAGCTTTGAGGCCTGGAAATAATCTTGCCAGGATAGACACTTTTTGCCATGTTCAAAATGCTTCTGAATGGGATAAGCGGAGCACTTCCAAAAGCATTCTAAAAAAAAAACCAGCAAAAATTAACATTTACTGTTATTTATAGAATTGCATTGGGTATATTGCATTTTACCTGTCTAGAGATATAGAGAGTTGTGATCACAGTAATACTGCTACGGATCAAATATGTGCGTATTGACAAGAGAAAAGGAGCCTCCAGCGTCAATTTACAGTGACCAAACCAGGGAACAGACTGGGGGTTGACTGGGAGTGAAGATAAACAGGTAGCTTTGCTTAGCCATGGCTGGGCACCACTGAATTCGCCACTGTGAATGAACACATTAAGTGTATAAACCTCCCAAACATAGTCAACTTATAATTTTTTCCTTGCTGTGCCCACAGGGAGGTACATTTGAAGGGAAAGCCACCAAGAATTACAACTGTGCAGCTAGAGTGTATTTTTTTTTTTTAACACAAGACTGATTTATATGGGCTGCAACTGTCCTGAAGGAATAGCCTACTAAACTTCCTTTCCCCCAGTGCAAATTCTGGATCAATGTAGCAAAGGGTGCTCTACTACCCCAGTATCCCACATTCATTCTTTAGGCAGCCTGAAGCTCAGGGTTTTCTTCAGGGTACCAAATGGTAGCAGATGCTGCACTAAAACACCAGCCTTCCATAAATTCAGTCACTCATTTCCTCATTTATTGGGTTTTGCTGAGAAATAATGACCCAAAAGCTCAGAAATAGCAATGAAGATTTCCTCTGTACAGTGAATATTCCCCATTCTTTTGAATATGTATTTTAAAGTCAGAAATTAATAGACTTTACTGTGTTTTCCCTAAATTACCATGTCTTAAAACCTGTAAGAATTTTTCTCCATGTGAGATACACTGCAAAAATACAGGCATTTGCATGACATTCAGTGTCCTCTTCACTGTCTCCTCTTGGCTAGCCGTCTTTAGCTGCTTTTCTTTATGACTACTAGAAGGTTCAGAGTTGTTATTGCTTCACTGCCAGTCTAAGAACCTTTTTTTTTCCTCAGCTGAGAGTAATTGTGTGAAAATGGCTTTCCATCTGCTTTTATCAAAGACTAAACCCCGCATCTCCCACAGGCTGGGACAGCAGCACATCAGCAACACAAGCTGAGCAATCTCTGCTGGCTGGTAGGATGTACCTACCACTCCTCATGCTGTCATCCTCAGTGAAAGGGAGATTGTAGAAAGCTCCACTAATACACAACTACAGCTTGTTAGGTTTTTGGTTTTTCTTTCTTTCTTTCTTTCTTTTTTTTTTTTCTTTTAAAAAGCAAAACAAAACAATGCAACCTTGTTTGAAGGAGCATCAGAAATCAAATGCAGAATGCTTGTCGATTAGTTTCCCTTGGAGTAATACACAGTGATTTGCTTGTTTATTGGTATCATGCTAGTTTTGAGGAATCTTAACCAAGATGTAGACCTCAATTTCTGTACAAACACATTCAAGAAAGGAAGTTATATTGCAAATACAGTAGACTGACACAACATGAGTGAAAAGAAGCCTGGACAACCTGAGTCTATGGGTGGGAGAGGAGAAGGTGAAGTGACAAACCCAAAGTCACCCTGATCCTGTGGAAAGCTGGCTATAAGTGTAATCTAGATATGATGGTCAGACCAGTATGTGCATCTGTTGACAAGTTTGGGGAATAAAAATTAATGTACCTAATCTAAAGAGCATGAGCTTTCATCTGTTAAGGAGAACCAGCAGTCTTCAACAGGAAAGAAAAACATACCCCAAAATGCTTAATGGGCACACCAAGACACAGGAATCATAAAATATTTCTCACTAATTCACACATCTATTGAGAAGAATTTGTATTCTGCAACAGAACCCAGGACAGTTTGTGCTACTTTCTTGTAATAAAACACCATAAAGAAACAAATGGTAATTATGTGCACTTCCTTTATATGCAGCTGAGAGATACCTTTAAGTACTGCGACAGCTTGCTAATGTACTACTGTATTTGAATAAATACCTGAAGTAAATAGGTTTATGAAACTTCTCATAAACTGCCAGTTGGATAAGGGGCTATTATGAAAGTACCATAACCTGCTCACTTTTCTCTTTGTACAAGCTGTTCCTGACCGGATCTGTAGGTGACTGGATGCAAAGAATGGAGGCAGACAAGGTGTTTCAAGGAAAAGGGAACTTTCATGATATGAATTCAGCTAGGCTGAATATGAAGACCAAATACCCCAAGGTAAATACCTGTGAGTTGCAATTTAGTTTTCAATAATTAATCTGGGACTACTAAAACTATAATCTTGCTCATCAATGTTGTTGAATGTCGTTTGGAGGCGATTCTTAAGCGCTATCTGCTGCTAAATCGAACATCAACATCTGAAAAGTCTTAACATTCAGTTTTACATGATTATGTGTTTTAAAAGATATTGCTATCCATTACAGGATAAGTTTAATAATTTAAAAGGTATAATCCCAGGATTAAGCCTATGCCCTTCATTTGTAATGGTCTGTACTACTTCTGAAGGCAAATAGAGCTAGGCAAATACAGCTAGCAAATTACAGCCAGGCTACACTGTATTTTTCCTTTTACTCTCAAAAAAACCAGCACTGAACCGAGCACCTTCTGCATTTTGGGTTTTTCAGAGGTTCAGGAATGATCCCCGTCTGATTCTTCCCCTCCAAATATCATAGCAATCTTAAAATTTTGTGTCTCAAAGTATCATTATTCTTCTGAGAGAGTGACTGTGTTCCCATTTCATGGTAGCTTACAAGGTAGATTGTTTTTTTGGAGCAGACTGAGTGGGACCCTGGACCTGAACTCGGCAGAGCAATGTGGTTAGGTCGTTCCATCAGTGACAGGGTGGGCACAAGAGCGAGAGCCATGAGGCAGTGCAACTTCTCCCCATCCTAATGTGCCATGTCCAAGGTCTCTTCCCATGGGACCAGTCCCAGCTCTAAAGATGGGACAACAGTCAAAATATTAGGCAGATTTTCCTTCAGAGTTATCTGTTTTCCGTTTCTCATCTGATTAAACATTTTTATTTCTGTAACGTTTTGTTTTCAAGACACTTTATCCTGGCACGAGATGTTTGTTTGTTATCTAAATGATAGTGGGGCTATGGATACTCTCAGAAGAACAATGACCTTTAAGCATATGTACAACATCTGTAGCAAACAGCTGGAAAACATATCAGGTGTTTCTTCAAGTAAAAGTGCAGTGTAGTGTTCCTGCAAAGCCTTTTTCAAACCTCTTCTCTTCACATCATGCAGCACACAGCAGTGCTATTCATTAAAAGCTGAAAAAAACTCCTCCTCTATTGAGCTGGATATGCTAACAGAGATAATATAAAGTTGCACAGCTTCCAATAGGTGAAATTGGTAGTGAAAAAAAAAAAAAAAAAAAAAAAAGAAAAGACCAATGAACTTTTTACTACTGCTTTTAGCTTTCAAGCACTCATTTGCTAAATAGTCTCCTTTTTAACATCCGTTTTTCTCCCTGCTAAATATGTGCTACTAAAATGACTCCTCCTGACTAGTCATTCCTCAAGCATTTACATACATTAGCTAATTTGTTTGCAGAAGTAAAAGCCAGTAGTTGGTAAACCTGAGATAATGCCAGCAAACATTCAGAGGTTCAGGTGATTATCCAAAATTTATCAAAACTCATCTTGGCCTCCTCTGGCTAAAACCTTAAAGTCTGCACTTAAAATAAGGATTGCCATTTTGTTCTTGTTTCAGGTAGGCCATAAAAGCAGCAGGTCTTTTGCTGCTGCCTTTCAGTTTTCCTTAAGATACTTCCTATATAGACAAATGGTTTTTTGTATACACCTCAGATTTTATGGGCAAACAATCTGTCTAAGTGGATGCAGATTGAGAAGGGATTTTGTCCCTGAGATTAGGCCATTATATTCTAGAAATGCTTATTCAGCTACGCTGTGTGACCATGGCAAGGCCCCCATAGCTGGGCACACTGTTACTAGTGTGTGGTTCCTTCAGTGTAGCCGCTCCAAGAACACCCATTCCGTGCCGTTGCCTGGGTTTGCAGCTTTTTTTTTTACAGGATACAGCTTGTGACACACAACCCCTGCATGGGGACTAAACCAAACCGCTCTTAGGCTAGGGGATGGTCTATGGGTCTGCACAAACTAACAAGCCTGACCCTCTCCAGCCCCCATTTCCTCTGATACATTCCTTCGGCTGGGCTGAATAAGCCAATAACTTGTTCAAAATAATGCTTTGTTTCCTCTCTTCTTACCTTACGAGGGCTCGCTTTAACCTTGGTTGGTATTACGGTAAAACTGAGTGCTGTTTCCTAGCTACAAAGGCATTTCTGTGCTCTCTGAGGCTTTTTGTGTGCTCCCTATGCTTCTGTTCTGGCTTAATCACAGGGGCCACTGGGTGAGCTGCCCCTTCTCCCCCTTCCCACAGGGCAGCCTCTGGAGGGGCCGGGGCTGTGGCTGGGCTGCCTGGCTCCTGGGGGGGATGTGTGGGTTTGCTGAGAGCCACCAAGCACCAACATGTCCCTGAACCAGGTCCGGTTCAGCACATCCCCTGTTAGAGCAAGGGCAGGAGAAGCCGGAGCCTGTTTGCTGTGCCATGTAAACATGCCGTAAAGCAGAGAGCCTGGGTCATTTACTCAGCATGTCAGACTTGCACCTTTTGCCCCTGCAGCTAAAGTGAGGGTAAAAGACAGTGAAGGATTTGACTGTCACCTTTAGAAATACATGAGCACTCTCCCCTCTTCCCCTGTCCCTGAACTCTGGGATTGTATTTCATCGCTATCTGAGTGATCATAGAAAGTTTAACCTGCAAAATTATGCACTGTAAATGACAACCATTTTCCTCTCAAGGTGAAAGACTTGGAGACAGAGAAAAAGAGGGAGAAAGAGAGGCCCAGTTTCCATGGCAACTCTATTAAACTTATACGCCATAGGAAAATGTCATTTTCTGAAAAAGACAAAACTTCATGGACAAGTGGTACAGTACATCAGAAAATGAAAATGCAGTTTTATAATGAAAAGCTCATTTGCATTTATGGTTTTGAGTTTCATTTTCTAGTTACAAGACCCAATTGTGCACAATTTAGTGGAGAAAATTATATTTAGCATTTCAGGTGAATAATGTAGATTAAGATCAAGTTCAGCCACAAGAAGTTCATTGTGACAGACTTGGGTTTGGAGAAGGCAGGGGTGGATGGATTCTGCTTTAGCTAGGTAAATACTGCTGTGTCAGAGAAGTCAATTAGCATTTTACACCCTCTAATAGACCTTGCAAAGTTAGGATCTGTCCCTAACTGTTGAAATTCCTGCCACAGCTTGCAATTTTAGCATGTAATGTTATACCTTCTAGATTCCATGTTACATTTGATACCATCAATCACCATCCATTGTAAGCCACATTGCATAGGAGAGCGTTTTATGACGAGCATTAGCGTCGTAATATAGCAAAGAGCATTGTTAATGAAGCGTGGAAAAAGAATAAATTCAGCTAATGGGTATATGTGTCAAATTTCAATTAGGGATATGTTGGAAAGTGAAAGAGAGAGATGAGCATACAAATTAAACCTTTGACCTTCAGAGTAAAGGAAGAAAAACCTGAGAGAAAAGGGGGATGTTCAGAGATGTTTTCCTTGAAACTGATGAATGTTGAAAAGTCTGAGCAGAAACGCTGAAGTCCTGTTTTGTCTTTAATTACCAGTGTATAAAGAGTGTCTCAAAAAACTACTGGTTTGATTCAGCTGGTTTGTTGACAGCTATATCACTGTTTGTGCTATTTGCTGCATGGGGGAGATATAAAGATTGCAAGCATTTTATGGTGATGGAAGACAAAATCTCACCTACGTTAAGCCTAGGCAGAAGATATGAAAACTTATCCTTCTCTGCCTGTGAAATGCTACTGTAAAGAACCTCCTTCTTGTTCCTCTTAGGCTTTCAAACAGCCCTTAGTTGATTCAAAATGTGTTTTAGTGCATAATCTGGTGATTGTGGTTTACGAATGCAAATAAACAGTAGAGGGAGGGGTTGCATCAGAAGCACAGCTGAGTAAGCTGCAAGGTTCAGACACAGTCTGAGGCAGCTGGGAATTGCTAGTTTACATTTACTTCGATACCGAAGTCAACAATGGCTCAGATACGAAGTAGTGAATTCACACAGGTGCCATTGCACCTCTGCATGCATGTGATTTAATATCAGTTGCTCTACTAAACCAATGTGGGTTGAATTCCGCTTGAGTTTAATAGGGGAAAAATTCCCATTAAAGGCATATATGTCAGGGTTTAATTTAACTCATTTGTCTGCATGAGGAGTAAGGGTCTCTTTCCCAGAGCACTGCAGCTTGTGGGGAAACTGGAAAGACCTGAACCCAGGCAAGAGTCAGCCTCCAAGAGGGAGCTGAGTCTTAAGCACCATTGGCCTTGCAAAAGCTAATGTGCTGGTGCCTTTCTGACTTGTGGACTGCTAGAGGAAGGTGTTTCCTGGGATGCTCATCGCAATAGAGCTGCTCCCTACACCCGTATGCCCCCACGGATGCCTGCTCACCCCTTGCTGCCAGCCCAGGGGGACACTTTAGGGTGGTCCCTCACCCTGGGCACAGGGTCCAAGGCAGGGCATGAGGATGTTCCCTGCCTTGCTTGAGGGCAGTGGGTCAATCACACCAAGCAGATGTTTCACAATGCTTCTGTGGCGGATGGGAGATTGTGTTTCAGTTGTAGGCTTGGTACACACCTGAGGGCAGGGCTAGGACAGACAGCTCTCTGTATGCCCCATCAGATTCAAATGCCAAGCAGCAAGTCACCACTTATTGCCAGCCTATCAAGGAAACAAAATCCATTTGTATTATTCCCCCTACCCCATCCCCCCCCGCCTCCAATCAATGAATACCTCTAAGTTTCAAATAAAGTTAAATATTTGGCCAGGAGACCAACCGTTTATAGATTTCATAGTGCATTCTTGAGTTGTTGCCATGGGTTTTCATTTCCTGCAAAAGTTTATCGTTGTGAGGATATCATATCCTTTGTCTTTATTTTGCCTTCCCTCATCACACAGCCTCTGGGTCCTTCATGGTGCAAGGCATTCCTCCTATCTCCAGACATCCCTTCTGTCATCCCAGATAGGCCACCTGCTTTATGGGTGTATGAAGCCAATTTCATATTTAAATGTGGTGTGGTGCCCTAGTTTGATTTACATTCAATGCAGGAGGCAAGATTATACTGTTACCTGCTGTGTAGTAAAACCTTGACAGGGGTGTGGGAAAGGAATCTCTATGTCTTGGGGACACTTCTCTTCATTATCAAGGAACCTCAGGATCACCAGGAGGAGCCCACATGGGCCTGGAAGAACCTTGGTGCCCTCTGGTCAGGTCTTTCGCCTGTAGGGTTTGGTTTCCATCTACAAACATAAAGCAGGTATTTCAAACATCACAATCCCTGTATGCCAAATACTGGGTTTGTAGCAAGTATATGTAAATGACTGCTATCAAAAGGTTATATTACATGGAAAATTGTGTTTCTCTTCTTCAAAAGCTTATAAAAAGACTAGAGAAACATTGACTTTATCCTTCATTCAGAATTACTAACATTTTTCTTAGTAAATTTTGCCCTGCGACAGGTAGCTCAGAAATATTAGCATGATTATTCTTAGCATTTGATAATGGAAGTATGGAAAGTAAATTATCCTGTTAAGTCATATGATATCACTTCTGTTCCATGACTGAATGATGTATGTCCCTGTAAGTAAGTAATACAGGAATATTTTTAAATGACAAAATTTGCTTTGACAAATCCTGCAGCCTGAGAGCTTAAATTCTCCTTCTTCCCCTCTGATAGTACCTACTTAGAACTATTTTTTCTTTGTATTTACTTTTACTCAGTAGCAGGAAAAAAGATATTTTCAGTAGGGCAGCTTTTCTGGTATAATGAACATCTACATGTTTATTTCCAAATATATTAATTGGTTTTAATAGCATAAATAGGTCATATTATCATTATTGGATAATTATTTTACTGTGGAAGCATATTTCCAATGTTAGTACTCTTATCTACAGGTTGGAGAAGAAGGAATCTTCTGTGAACCTCCTCCAGTATTTACTTTTAGCTTCTGTTTAAGTGAACATTCTTGCCAGAAAGCTTGTTCAATAGCATATTTGGAGGATGCAAATACAACAGGAAAGCTACAACAGTGAGTTGAATTCCATTCTTCAGCAGGCAAAAATTCTTCAAGCTCTGTGAAATGAAGAAAGTCAGAAATTGTCCGTGTAGCTGCTTTCAGGACATAGTCACAGTCAAATCAGTTTTAGGAAACCTAAACAGTAAAAATCAAAATAATTATATTTATTGGGATTTCATTTATCATTTTAATCAACAAGTGTCTCATTTTTAAAATCACAGTACATTTTGGTTTTTGTTTGCTCTAGTGGCTTTGAACCATAGGAAAAATGCAGTCATATTTTTTAACTTTTAAGACCAATCCCACAACAAATAGAGGCTTTATTTAAGAATAAAACCTGTGGCCAGCAGGTTTGCACTGGGAAATGAGGTCCTCCAGTTTCTCATCTGGCTCATCACCACGGGACCTGGCATAAAGAGCAGGCTCAGTCCTGCCAGGCAAAGTGTTCACAGCTACAATACTTCTTGTTAAAATCAGTGAGGGACACCTTGACTCAAAGCTATATTCCGTTTCTCTCTTTCTAAGTGAGGATGGAGGTCTGCCCTCCTTGCCGGGTATGGATTTCCTTGATGATTAGAAACAATATCTAATGCAATATAAATCTGACCTTGGGATGGTGTCACCAGGCATAGGGACATTCCTCAGCACGTTAGGAGGAGGAGTTGAGTGAGTCAGAGAAGAAATTAGCCTGCTTTAATTTAGGTCTGGATATGTGCACCGCACCAAGAGTTCAGTATGCTCAGAAAGTCAAATAGATCAAATGTGGTAATTTGTTGCCAAGACAAAGGAGTTAAGCACAGTGGATATGTGTTTATATTTTACATCCCTAACCTGGCCTCTGTTGTGTAGATTTTAAAACTGTGTCAGTGAGAAGAGGGACGACTAGGGCTATCTTTGGGTATAAAATGGAGGGCGTAGGAAATTGTAAAGGCAGAAAAAATGAAAATTATGAAGAGTCCTTCTACCACATAAGGAATTTTTCTAGACTTTTTTGCTATTGGATGCAATATGGGTTTCTACAATACATTGTTAGGAGAATGTCATAAAACATAGATTAATGATTGCATTTTCATCTTTTTGATGTGCCATTTAATGAAGTGTATGCTCTTTCATACTTGACATCAAAAAGACAACCACTGGAATTCTTCACATATACATCAAATGAATTTTTGTGTTAATAGGTATAACGATCTAGGCAAAAGAATGCTGCTTTTATTTCACCTGGTTTACAGCTGATTTGATATAGACTGTCTAGTCCTAATGTTTACTCAGAAGAGTAAAATGAAAATATATGTGGAATATATGTGGCCCCTGTCCATTCTGCATCCCAATCCCAAATGAAAGGGAACAAGTTCTCCCTTCCTGGAAGTTAGATTAAGTTTGTAATTAAAAGAATAAATGGCTAATTATCTCTGATAGCAGTGAAGGGTTGCAACTAAAGGTGGTGGAGCATGTTAAAGCTAATGAAAGCAGTGCTAGTCGTGCTTATCCATTTGCTGCTCTGCCGACGCTAGTATTTCCGTAGCCCTGAGACATGTAAAGGAGACAAACTGAGCTTGGACACTTGGAGAGAGCAGCATGGACTGAACTTACGTAGTCTGCTGCTTCCCCCCTCTGAGCTTTTTCTGTTCCCTGTGGCCTCCCAAATGAGAATCAAGCATGTTTTATTGATGAGACATGAAATAGGATGTGTCTTGTTTGTCAACATGTGGATACAGCAATTTGACTCCATTAAACACATCTCGTATTTGAACATTCAGTAGCACTGCAGTTATTATTATCAATCATTTGGTTATTCTGTTAGCATTTAAAAAGAAAGATCATTTTCATGATCTATTCTGTGCAGGGTGTAGCACCGATTGGGAGAATGGCTATGCCTTAAAACATTTAATGGCGAAGTATTAAAAGACTTCATGGCTAGTGGTCACTATCAGACTGTTCACATCATAGACTGACAGGTCCAAACCAAATCTTCATGATACCAAAAGCATACTGGCTTTACTGATAATCGTATCTACAGTTTCTTAGAGCTTGTATGCATACTTTAATGTCAAGTATACTTTTACTTACCAGCATTTGTAGCTTTCATTTTAATCAATGTCCTCCTCTTTAAAGGGTTCTACTTTTAATAGTTCCAGCTTTTATGATTGTGTCTACAAAGGGAATGAAATTACTCTGAAAGCACTTAGCAAAAAAATTGTTAGGTGGTATGTTGAAAAGATGTTCAGCTTTTCTTAACAGTTGATTCGCTTCTGCAGGTAACTATCATTTTTAAATAACAGTCACACCACAGGTATCTTGAGCAAGTTTTGACTTGCAGAACAAATTACCTTCTAGAAAGACGAGTACATTGTCTTGCTCTGCTGTTAAAAATCGTTTCATTTCATTTTAAACACCATGAACATGTTGGTGTCTCAGTTCAAGCAAGTTTTGCAACTCTGATCACTGACTATGCCTGTGTACTGGCGCAGGCAGCTATCAGTGTTGAGAGAACATGGAGAAACTTCCTTTGAAATCTTCCTTCCTATTGCCTTCAGGCGGTGTTTTTAACTGTTGGTTAGCTACAAGTGCAAGGTCATTGAGCTTTTCAATTTTTGCACAACTTAATGGTGTTCCTTCATGGGGCTAAGGTATTTACCATCTCGCCATTGCCTTTGACTTCTTGCCGAGTTTGCTGCCGTGGATGTATTATTTGCTGCCATTTCTGTGGGCTTCAGTGTGGTTTGAACAAACATCCCAGTAGATAGCAGTGTTGCCTAAAAGTGTTGGTAATTTGTATGAAGCAAGCTTTCTACTATATATTCCTAAAATTCACTCTATATCTTAAGACTATTCATTCAAACACAATATGGGCAAATTGCAGGATGTCTCCCAAAATATAAGCTGTAACAAGTACGGATTTCAACATTCATTCTTGCATATTTCTGAATCTTATCAACCTGTTCTTCTCTGTGCCACCCAGTCACTTAGTGCTTAGAGCATAAAGACATTTTAGAAGACTTGTGGAATTATTTTTTTTTTAAATAACAAATGCGAGAGAAATCTCTGTTTTGTTTCAGAAAAAAAAAATATTATGATCTTCCGTCTTTTTATAGTGAATGGATGTGCAAAAGCTCTTTTAAAATTCTTTTTCTTTCTCATCTCCAGTGGCAGGCTCAGCTGAAGCAGTTCTCTAAAGCGACACAGGATGGTACTATGATGTACTGTTTTGCAGATACACCATTTTTCTGAACTAAGCTGAAGGCTGGCTTGCGTAGAGCTGCGTGCAAGTGAGTAAGGACAACCACTAGTGCTGGTATACAGTTTGCTCCTGCTGTTATTCCAGGAAACATCACAGACTTTTTTATTATTCTTTAAGTATTTGGGATTATATTAATGCATGCCTATTTGTCACTCACTAATTTCTAATCTGCAACTATAGCTTCATGTCCTAAGTTTAACTACTGCTTTCACAAGGTGGTAACAGCAAGGGGGAATATGGCCAAAAACTGTGTTTTGAACCACATTTGTAAATAAGGCAGATGATTGTTTAGGTATTGCTTGGGTATATGTTGCTCAGTTTTCTTAAGCCTAATTTTACCAAGTCCTCTCATCATGGCAGTATATTAATATATATGTATATATAAAAATATATATAATTTTTATATAAAATATAACATATTTTTATATTTTGTATATAAAATATATATACATATATACCCAAATTTTAATATAAGAAATTCTGAAATGTTAAGCTGAAAAGTAATGCCAGTCACGTTCAAAGCTTTGAGCTGGAAGCGCATTCTTCTCATGGACCTTAGACTGACAGGTGGCTTTGCAAGTGTTTTTAAATATATCTTTGAAGATTTAAAAATAGTTTTATACCAGAAGGCAAATATACAGTACCTTCTTCTGTGAAGCTTATCATTCAGTTGACAATAAATAGTCTATGGCTCAGCGATTTTTGATATAGCTTGGCCTATTTATTCTGTTATACCTGAATGGATTGCTTTAATATACTATTGAGATGAGCTCCCACTCTGGAAGGTCATTATATGGTAATGAATTATCATCTTTTCTTATCCCAGATACTCAAGCACAGCTTTCTCAGTCTGCAGTGCTATCAATAGGGATCTGCGGTGAGAGGTCAGTGGGGGAAGCGCTTCAGGCAAGGGGCTGTAATCTGTGAGGCACGGGCAGACAGTGAACCTTTCCTTTTATCAGTGAGCCAGCTGTCTCCTGGGAGGTTGCCACGTCTTTATCACACAGTAGAATTTAAAACATATCTTTTTCCTGTGACTTTCTAGTGCTAACTTCATTGGGAAAGGTGACATTTAAAGCTTCACATCATTTTCTATAATTTTGTTTGAGATGTTTTTCTCATCCTTTCCCTTTTTTAAAATTTATTTTAAAATAAGCATTCTCTGGGGAAAAGCAGATTTGAGAGAAAAGCATGGGGTTTGTTTTTTTTCTGGAAAATCATATAATATAAAGGAAGTTATATAGAAGTATAATGATCTCTAACTGAAAACTTTGTTTACCCTAAGTATATATAAATACTCAGTAAATAAGATATCTAGCTTGAACTGAATTGAACATTAAGGTGAATCTTGGGGAGCAAGGTCCTTGGATTTTGTATTGGTTGAAGTTTGACATTATTCAGTGTAGGTAAAATAGCTTATATTCAGTATTTGTCCTGAAGATGACAGTCTGTGGTATTAAGAAATGCCAACTAATACATAGATAACTGAAAGTGAATTGGATGTGAATTCCTCTTGCACAAAACTCTTCAAATGCTGGCAATAACACAATAATTCTGTTAAATAACCAAAGAGCATTTACTGAGCAGTGGGATGGTCAGCTACCACCTGAAGGCATAATTCTATAAGACAAATGCACATTGACTTTGACAACTGATAAGATGGCAATCTATTCAGCAGAAAACTCTCCCCCCCCCTTACCACTTTACAATAGCATTACTTGTTTGATTATTATCATTCATCTTTGCCATTATATGAAAAAAATTAGTTCTAGTGAAGGTAAAATACCTTAGAAATTACCTACCATTTCTTTTTTACAAATAAAAGCTCTTTGTCCTTGTAGTATACTTTTCTACAAAATGCTTTCTGTCTGAGAAATGAACCACATCCCAGCTGAACCATATGGTTCAATTTTCAAGGAGAAGGCCAAAGGGAATTTCTGTGGGTGATCTGCCTTATGTTATTACAAGAGAGAAACTGAGCTGGCTGTAGAGGTCTCACCAAAGCTGAAATTCATCAGGTTTCTTCTGTTCTGAGTTAAGCTACTGTATCTGATTTAGGAAATAGGTTGGAGAAAAGAAAAAGCATGTTCAACTCATTTAGATATCACCCATAAATATAGTTAATTTTATATAGGTTTAACATGGTTGTAAGGTGCCAGGAAAGTAGATGATGCATAAAACAGGCCTTCCAGAAAATAATTCTACAGTAATTTGTTCTTTTATTCATAATGAAGCTATATATAAACTACACAATGAGGCAAGTCATGCCCACATTGAACCATTGAGTAATGTGCCAAACCTACTATTATTACTTTATTATTCTTGATTCTCTTATTTCCTACATAGTTCTATTGCTTGCATTTTGAAAATATGTTATTTTCTGTATTTAAAAAAAAACCTAAATTATGAAGGTCAAGAAAAGTATTACTATGAGTATATACTGCACATAAACTAAATTATTTGTATAGTCCTTCTGGTCTTACAGAATAACAGCAGGATCAAATTTTAAAGATCTATAGATTGTTCCCAGAGCACACGTTAGAGAATTGGTGTGATAAACAGTATAGGGTCTGTTGTCTATGTTTTAACTTCTGCTTCCTTTCTGGTTGTGGTAAATGTTAAAAAATTTGAATCTGGGGTTTATTATCTAATCTAAGGAGGTGCATAGATTGACATTCTCCATTTTCATTCTGCCTCATTGCGTGAGAATGAATGAGATCTTAAGAAAGTGTTACTGGAGAGGGGAAAGGGCTGGGCACTGCAATCACTTTGCTATTATTCCTGGCAAATTCTGTCTATCCTGGTAAATAGAAGCTTGATTTTCATAATGTCATGTGGTTATTTAGGTAACAAAGATTAAAGGCACACTTTAACAGGCATTTGGTTTCTAAACTTGCTTATTAAAGGAAACAATGGCTTTTTTTTCCCAGGCGATATTTTAATATAATGGAAATCATTAGAAGTGGTAATAATTTTTTGAGCAGGTGCTTAGCATCATTACCCCATATTAGGAAATGTAAAGACATGATATATAAAAGTTAATCTCTGGTGTCACGTACTCTTGAGTAAATGAAAAATAATTTCACTCCTGTCAGTTGATCTTAACCAACATTAAATTAGTGGAAATAAGATCAGAATCAGGCCCTGAGACAACATATTAAAAAAAAGAGTGAAGTTCATTATCTATCATGAAATTAATTTTGTACTTCCCCAAACTACTCTTATTGGCGATAAGTACACTAAATGCATTTTAAATATAAATAGCGAATTACAAACCTGAGTATACTTCATTTGTGTAGAACTTGCTTTCACTGCTAGGAGTGGCATTAGCAAGGTATTGAAATAAAGGAAAAATGATGAGGATAGGATTGCTAAAGAAAACAGTAGGAAAATATGCACAGCTAGAAGACCTTACATTAAGGAAATTATGTACAATTGCAATGTATCCTGAAAATCCTTGCAAATTGTCGTGCTTGGAACGATATGCATTCTGTGAGAGTGCACCATAGCTCTTGAAGGCCAAAACCAAATTATTTTCTTACTGAATGAAATTCAAAGACAACAAACCTTAAAATCATTCTGATGTAAGAACCATAGTCATACAGATATTTATACTCTTAGATTTAGTCTCAATCTCAGCGCGTCTGTATGAGTATTCTTGATTATTGCTTGCTTAATTGAATATAAATTTGTATTTCACATATGTACATAGTTGACACATATAAAGTTTATATTTATAAATATTTTCTTAGTCCCACAGGCTCTAACAATCCTTGAAAGAACTCTGATCTCAAACTACTAGCCATGCAACCAACTGTTTTTCTGTGGTAATTGGAAGCCTCAACACATTTTGCTGTTTTTTAATCAGAAATAGTTTCCAAATTAAGGATTCTTACTGGGACTTTGTGCCTGTGCTTTTTGCTCCCCAAGAAACTAATCTTAATAGAAAGTGATCAAGTAAATGTACCTGTGCTCTGAAATCCATGTAGATTAGAAGTTAAGGTGCTTTTTCATGTGAAAAGCTGCACCCCAGATGAGTTTGACACATAAAATTGTTCCTTATTACTTGCCCCGTCCAGAACTGATTGGGAAAGATGGTGTTGACTGAACAACTTTTCTCTCAAAGAAGGGGTTTGAGTGTTTAGGTACAAGTGCAGCCTCACACAAGGTTGTTCTTTGCTCATACTCTTGTGACAAGGTGCTAGACCAATTGCTGTAATTAGGAATTCAAACACATTCTAATTTTGGAAAGCAAACAGCATTCTTAGCACAATCCTTTACTTGGGAAAAAACCCCCACACTAAGCTATGATTCCCAGAAGTCTTTGAGAGAACATTTTAAAGCTGGCGGAGCAGAGATAAATGCAAAGAAAAGAACACTTTGAAAGCATGTTTCAAGCAAAACATTTCAAAGTGCTACCAGTAAAAAGCCAATAAAGACTTCCATTACCACATCACTTCACAATTCTAAACTTGTGCAAATAATTTTTCTTAAAAAAAAAAGACCAAAAACCTCCTCTGACGAGTCATCACCTAAGCAGTCCTAAGAGGAACTGTCTGGAAGTTCAAGAGTTTAGGTGAAGAATTAAGGAAATGGTGCAACTGTTGACTCACTTCACAGAAAGGTAATTGCAGATGACCTGAGCAAGGTCCTACTTTGAACAAAATGGGGAAAAGTAGCAGAAATGGGCTGAAGCAGGTTCTATTTCCCAGTGTCACGGCTGGTGGGATGAAGTTAACTCTCTCTTGGGTTTTAAGCCTTTGGTGAAGGGAAGAAAATCCAGCAAAATGTAAGTAGCTCTTGCTAATCATCAGAAAGAAGACCGTATCTGAAAATATGAGAAATCAAGGCTAAAAACTCTCTCAAACTGTCTTATAGGAGAGGTTCTCCAGCCCTCTGATCATTTCCGTGGCCCTCCACTGGACTCACTCCAACAGCTCCACGTCTTTCCTGTGTTGAGGACTCCAGAGCTGGATACAGTACTCCAGGTGGAGTCTCACAAGCACAGAGTAAAGGTGAAGAATCACCTCCCTCAGCCTGCTGGCCACACTTCATTTGATGCAGCCCAGGATGCCGTTGGCTTTTTCGGCTTTGAAAACCTGCAGAGCAGGGCCACCTGTGGAGCCTGGGGTAGGGGATTGGGTGTGCTCCCTGGGTTGCCACCAGGGTGCCCTGGCACGGGATTAGGAACCCAAGAACAGCCCTGGGGTGTGAGCTGTGTGTGGGGTTTAAGATAGCCTTGAAAAGGAGAGAAGAAAAGCAGCTGACTTGCTGGCAATGTGCTTTTTTAGGGGAAATTTGCAGGTTTTCAAAGAAACACAAAACAGTTAAATAGAGCTCAGAAAGGTCAAGAAACTTGAGGCAGCAAAGACAACACTTCCCTGTAGCACTAAAATTTAGCATGAAAATTTTTGCAGATGACTTTTACCTCACTGCAAAGAAAGGCTGCTATGAAACTGTGTACACGAGCTTCACGATCCCCCTGCAAAAGGGCTCCTACAAAATGTTTTCTCCTTTTGTTGGCTGTTTCTAACCAACATGTTAGAAACACATAAACAATTTACAGCAACAAAGGGCTTTTTTTTTTTCCCCTGACCTGAATGTAATAATTGCTACATTTAGTTTATGGTCCTCCTGCTGGGAAAAAAAAATAAAACCAGTGATAATAAGAGCAGAGGACATGCAGAGCCAAAGGAGATAAGAGACAGATGGTCACTGAATGATCATGCTAAGTCATAGCATCAGAGAACCTAGAAAGGACTCTGGGCTGGGGAACGAATAGCATGGTGCAGTTTCCAAAACTTAAGTAGGTACTTTTGAAACATAACTCTAACATCACTCTGAAGTATTTTTAAAACTCCTCAATATTGTGCCTGCGGGAGAAACTATTTTTTTGTGTTGGCAATGATTTCAGGAATGAATTTTGGCAAGCTCAGCTGAGTTCCCTCACTGCAGAGTACATGGTAATGTTCATTATGATTATGTCAAATACTATCCTTTCTGTGCAGAATTAAATTTGATCTAATTTTGAAATGAATTCAAAGTCCTTAATACCCAGGTGCGTTCTGGAACCTGATTTTTCTTGGTAATTAGTCCACCACTCCTTGATGGTTAATTTTTTCATTTTATACAAAATTCTTACTGCATTTTTCATTGCTGCTTTTAGAATGGAAAATATTTAACAGCACAACGAATGGGTCTTATTCTTTTTTTGTTTTTGTTAGAGGCCAAGAAACCATAACAATGGACCACAAAGATCCCCCATCTTGCTCAGTGCTCTGCTCCTGGAGAAGCAGAATACTTTTCCAGTCTCCAGGGCTGAAGCTCTGGAGAGTTTTGAGTATTAAAAGTTTCTAATCTTTTATTCTGCTTTACTTATCCATCAATACATATTCATGAGGAAGGTCATTATAGCAGCACCCAGTAGTGTGGCTCCAGTTTTGAGCAGTGGCACTCAACACTTAACAGCCAAACTCACAGAAGAGCGTTGCAGAACTGAACACCGAGGTAGTTAGAAGAAAGCAATTTTCTGAAACCTGATGAAACTCAAAAAGTTTTCACTTACATTATTGGGCTACCAGGGGGAAAAGAGATTTCTAACTTATTTGAGTCTGTCTTCCTACAGATTTTAAAATGCTATTTTGCCTTGAGAGTGCTCTGGCGGGGTGCTGCATAATGTATTTTTCAGATGCGAGAGAAGCGCTGCACAGGGTGAGCGAGGACAGTGGGCTGAATGTCACACTTTCAAATAGTGGGTCTTGGAGTTTCAGCGAAGAGTGATGAAGATTTCACGTTCAGAGAGACAGACCAACACTGCAAGGATCAGGTTTGTTCTGCTGCAGTTGGGGAGACTCGAGATTTTGATGACAGTCTTGATCACAGCAAAAAAAACCTTTGGTGTTAAACAAATTAATCACCAGGCCAGATTTGGGTAACAATTTGAAACAGAATGGAGAATTTAGAGGAAGCTCCTGGAGTGCCCCTCAGGCCACTTGGGCTCAAAGGAGCTCTGCATGTCCTGGCATAATCCCAAACCTGTCCACTGGTCCTGGATATACAAACGTACAAATGCAATGTTAGGGCATCCCTCCTGCAAACTACATGTCTCAGATACCCTTGAGTAGCCTGCCGCACAGCAATCTCTTCGTACTTTTAGTACAGTGTAAACTACTTTTCAAGTGATTTATATTTTCATGATAATAACATTATATGCAGATTACTTGAAGGCTAATATATGCTAGCTAGTATGTTGGAAGCACTCAAATACGTGTATTTGTTAGTATTTCCCAAATCAAGCATTTAATTCAAATTACTGCGTATATCAATGACACTGTATTTCAATGTATATAAGTGTGCATGTGTTTGGATGAGTGGGTGGCAGTAAATGTAATATATAACCAATGTATTTTTATACCATGGACTGGATATTACTTTCTTAAAAACTGTGTTTTACCAGAACATTAGTTTGATTTGTTAGATTCAAGTACTTACGCATGTATGAGTAGCAAAGAATAACCTAGCACGATGAAGTGAAGGTACCCCTCTTTCTCTCTGGCCTTTGCTTGCTGACTTCATCTCCCTTTCTCTTTCATGTTCTGCAGGTGTGAACCCTTGATTGCAACCCATGGCATGGTTCGAGGCTATTTTCACCCATTCCTACGTATTTATGCCCCAACAGCAGGAAACGCCACGCTCATATGAGAGGCTGGTGCCATGATGCATTTTCTTCAGGTGACTACAGAAGGATGTGCAAAGAGAAAAATCTCAAGTCCCGTCACTTGTACGAGGTCTGAGGCTGCAAGGATCTAGTCAGAGATCTCACTCACACTGCCTTTCTAGGACCTGGCAGCTTCTGGAGGAATCTTGCCTCCTTTTGGTACCCACCCAGCTTTTATCTTCAGTCTTCCGTGGGACTGGCTGCCTCTGAACCGCAGTCAGGGTCGTCCGCCTTTTTATTTCTGCAATTACAAGGTAAGATTTTGTTGCATCCTTATCACTGCTGTGATCCTGGAGATGACTTCTGTACCTTCTCTGCACTTGCCTGTATGCTGCCCATGATCTTGATCTGAAAAGTTGTTTCTTCTCCTCTGAACATCACTTTCCCTGCTCTTGAGTCTCTGCCAAATGACTGCTTCTGGGACATTCCCCCTTGGCCTCCTTGCCCATCCCTGGTGTTGGCTGGCTCACTGCAGGCTTAACTGAAGTGCATTTGGAGGACTTGCAGCAGTGCTGTGGAGATGTGTCCCCCTCAATGGTGCTGCTGGGCCAGGGGAACTCCTTTGAGTCCAGCTGCCCCCAGGCTGGTGTGATGCAGAGCGTGATTTTACATTTTACATCACTGCTCATCCCTGATTTCCACCACAATCCGTGCCCCACCCCCCCAAATTGTAGCCAGAATATGGACTTCTCTTTCTAGTGGTTTTAAAATGGCCACTTAGTTTTCAGGTTTTTTATAGGAAGAAGTGATTTTCCACAGCTGAAATAGCTTTTATCAGAATATTCTTAATATTAAACAATGATGCCATTCAGTGAGTTAAAACCACCACCCTCTAGAGACTATTAAAAATTCAGTAACCTTGGCAACAAAATAAAAAGTGATACTGGTTTAGGTGCTTAAAATGAGGAACATACACCCTTATGTGTGTGAACATATTGTTAACAGATTGGTTTGGGTTGTTTTTATTTTCCTAATCATATGGCTCAATCCCACATTTCCTCCTCTTGCTTCCTTAAGGATTGCAGTATTAGAAAATAGCATTTTTTTCTTCATATTAAACCTGTCCTACATCACAGAATGACATCTGCTCAGGGAAAAAAAAATATTCTGCTCTCTGAAACAGAACAAGAAAGTTCCCAGAAAGTGGTGAAGGGGGTTATAGACACTCTTGTTGACTGACAATAAACAGAAAACTAAAAGCATACACTCAGGTAAACTGAGTAGTCACTCACAATTATTTTCATATCAAATCTTTTAGAGAATGTACAAACTTGTTCTGTTCCAGTTGGTGCTTTTCAGAAGTCTAGATTTCCATTTTTAAAGGCTAAAAAGATGCATGAAGAGGTAGGTGATATGTATTTCAGGTTAGGCATGAAGAACAGAAATATTCCCTGTTATTGCTCCAGAAGCTGAGCTGTATGTTAAGACAAGTTAGTGAGTTTGGACAGTTATCCTAAACATGGAAATATCTGGGAATAGCAGGAAAAAAATGGATGGATACATGCCCCAGCATTACTGGGGTCACTGGTGCTCTGAAATTCGCAGAGGGCTTCACAATTGAAAATCGTTCTTATATTTGGCTGCCTGAGTTTGTGTGTCTGCATTTGATTTTGCAAATTACACCAAAATATCCCCCCTCATTAATTTAAGGGGCTTGAGGCAGTAAGTTCAGGCCATCTAACAGCAAACTACAAAAACTGCTGTATGTTTTCTTTTTTTAAGTTTGTGAAATAATTTGTTTCCCCAAGCTAGTGATAATATGGATTTGGAGCACAGCTTTCCCAGATTTATTTAATAAAAGGTTACCATTTTTCTTCTAGCAGAAATAAGCAGAGAAAAGAAAGCTATTCTCCTTGACACAATGGAAGGTAGGATTATAGAATAAACACAGGGGAGATAAGAAAGGTGAATCAATTTAAATGACCTTTATTCAAGCTTCATCGAAACAAATGAATAAGAGGATTTATCCCCCAGAAAATATAGCTGAAATAAGAAAATAATGACTAAATAGCAAAATAAAGGAAAAATTCTAATTATATTGAAAGAGATTTGCAAGGGTTTCTTAGTTAAAAATTAAAAATAACTAAGTGTATGTTAAAACCTGTATAAATTAAAGCTGAGCAAACATAATAAAGCCACTGGGATAACTAGGCTGGGAGTAGGATATAGTGCACTGCTTGCAGCTGAGAAATGGCATTGCCTGTTTGCACCATTAACCTTCTAACATTCAGTCCTCCTACCTTATGGATCAACTGTTTTAGAGATTAATTGGCTCTCTAATCCTGTGAAATCCTGTTGTGGTTTTTTTTTTTTTTATTTCTCACACAGGACAGGACCCTAAATATTCTGCTGCAGAGCCAGGCAAAGAAAAGGCAGCAAGTGGGGATTTAATGGAGTCACAAACAATAGGCGTGGGACTCAAGATTCAGAGCGTCAGGTAAACTCTATTGTGTTGAATTGGATCCTCAGTCTGCCATCCCATTGCCCATTTTTGCAAGGCAGAGGCTTTCCTGAGGCAAGTTTCAAGCTTTCAAATACCTGCTCCCCAGCCCAGGTGGGGAGCCTCCAGCGTGTGCTCGGCCCCGCTGAGCACCCCTCGCAGCTCCTGGGCACGTACCTAGAGCCTTTGCTGCTTTGCAGGCTCCTGGCCAGCTGGATGCTGCTTCTGAGTGTGCAGCTGCCCTGCAACAGTGTGCAGATTTTTATGTGTTGGGTTGTTGGTGGGTTTTTTTCCAAAAATTATTTTTTTTTTATCTATTTTAAAAAACACCCTTAATTTAATAAACTGCACGTGCAGTTCTTCTTCTGCCTTTTTTTTCATTTGTTTAGTTTAAAACGTATATCTTCACCTCTTTTTGATATGGCAATCAACCAACTAAAAACATCAATTACATGGTGATAAATTTCTGCCAGCACACAGATCCTAGGCATAGTGATGGAATTTGGCAGCTTTTCTTTCCTAGAGAGATTGTGTCAGTTGCTCCTAAATCCATTGATCCAGTGAGACAGTAATTAGTTAATTTAATGAGAAACAAAGGACTTTAGCCTGCAGAATTTACAGTACTAACAAGACAGGTTATTATTGGAAGCTATTTCCAATAAAAACACCTCAATCAGACAACAAGAATATTGTCCCTTGATTAAAAACCTTGGGTTAAAAGAGAAATTTAAATCTGATTACCTTTGTAAATAAAATTACTCGGAATACAATCTTAAGAACGTATTTTCACAAATTGTTGAGCATTTGAAGGGGAGCATATATGCCATCTTGTGGGTTGGTGTTTGGTGAGATAGGTCCTCACATAGTGTCTCTTGGCCGCTCGTGAGGAAAGCTCCCTGATTTCTAGAAAATCTCAGCTTTCAGTGAAACAGAATGAACCCAAACACCTCCCACTTTTTTCCTTTTTGCGTAAATAAACACCTTTTTCATTATGGCTCTGTGTGCTAAATGCACATTTTCCACTTGGTAATTAAGCTTGATCATAAAGACAAAAACATCATTTGCATATATTTTGAAGAGAAAATAGTAGTCTGATTTAATTTACTTTGATACAAAGCTGGTGAGCACCGTGCCTAACTCAGAGGAGAAAAAAGTCCTTGTTACCGTAACCCTTGAATCTGTAGAAAGTTTAAGGTGAAGTCAGTGCTGTGGGATTTGTTTTTTTGGTTTGCTTTTTTTTTTTTCTTAAAAAGCTCTGCCTTATTCTCACTGAACGAGTTGACAAATGTAAAGATGAAACCTCAGCTGAAGGAGATTCTGCAGAAATACTGTCCCCCTAGCAACACTGTTACTATGCACAAGGAGTACATAAAACCTCATTCCCCTAAAAGACTGTGTTTGAGAAGGAAATAAAATTTTATTTTATTTTTAAATAAAGATAAGGTGCTTGCAAATGTTTCATGTACCTCTAAATATACTGTAAGCACAATTTGAATAGAAGCAGAATTCACAATATAAACTCAGAATAAAGACTGCGGCACCGAAGCAGATAACTAGTGGAACCACAGATACAGATCTTTTCTGTGAAAAGCGTGTTTCCACCATTATGTGTTGGGAGAAACAGAGCATTTGATTTTGATTCCAGAGAAACAGTAGTAAAGAGGACAATAGCATCCATGAAGGGTAGCTGCTATAATAATAGGAGAGGGCATGTGAATGGGAAAGGCTTGCAGCAGCTTAGTTATCGCCGAGAAGAGGCCTAGGTCCTGCAAAGAGAGATGGTTCACAAAAGACAGTCCTGCAAGGAACCAAAGCGAATAGGAGAAGAAAAATGAATCTTTTCAGTGGCCAGATGAAGGATGCGCTCAGAATAATGTGCCTCTAGAAATAAATCCTCTATCTCTTCTCTCAAAAGCTTACTTAGGAACCACAGCTTACAGAGTATTAATGACTGCAGTGAGTTAATGAATATGTGTTGTGTTGGTGCAGTTTACAATTGACTAGCTGAAAGCATCCAGCATTTTTTAAAAATTCTGCTGTATCCTCCGAACTGTTGCTAAGGAAGGATCGTATCACCAGGAATCTCTAAGCACATTCTTTGAATATGTTGCTTTTAGTGATTGTGTATTTTCTCTTTATCGACCAAAATGTGAATTGCTGTATGCTGCAGTGCGTGTCTGTTACCTTGCTTATAGAAACAGTTTCAGTAAGATTCATAGGGTCATATCCTTATACATTTGGTCACCAGAAAGACTAAAAAGTGCACAAATGCACACAAAAAGCAGACTGGACTGCTGAGAACATAACTATGGGTCATGCGTGCTGCAAAAACAGCCCTGGGAATAGAGAACCAATCTCTGCGGCACTCACAGGCCCTCTGGCCACCCATCACCATGAAGGTGGCAGGGCTCTGGCACTGACTGGCAGTGCACAGCGAGGCACTTTGATGCTTACAAATGGCCATTTTGCACCTTTACCCCCCCAAGGAAGCAGGGGTCCAAGTCCCAAATAGCTGTACCTGCTCCTGCCACCCCCCGCGGGGGACATCTACCCAACAGGTTCACCAGCTTCTGCCACATCCAGGCAGCTCAGCCCCACTGCAGAGCCACAGGTGGAAGAGGAACAAGCCTTAGAAAAAACGTGTGAGTTTTTTTCCCTCTAAAAAAACATTTCCAGCAGCAACCTCTCTGTAGCCTGTTTTACTTTCCCAGCTGAGCAGACCCACTGCAGGTGCAACCCGATGCAATTCTTTTGATTTTGTACACCTACCTTCATGGCGCATCTCTGTAAAATGGCACCGTTCATGCTTGCGACAGAGATTACCAGTTATATTGCATGTTTTGCATGTTTACAAGAAAATTACATTGTTTATATATTTGTGCTGCAGTTAACAAATTATCTTAAATGTCAAGTTGCTTGATACAGAAATAAGGGAGTTTACTGTATGCTTTAAAGCACTACAATTGTTGGTAAATTGCAGAATTACAGACGTTTAAACAGCATTTGGAAGGAAAATTTTTTCCCAAGGGATTCATCTGACATCATAAACTATGGAAGTGAAGGCTTAGCAATTTATAAATGTCAGCAGAACAAAAACCACCCCAACTTCTGAGCACGATTAGTCACGTGCAGTTAACGGTTTAACTAACAGTTGCACTGTACCGATATTGATTTCTTATTGCTTTCCTGAAGTTAATTTGATAGCTGTTCATTTATCACTAATTGTGCTGTGAGCCTTGAAGTGGCTTGGGAGCATGGAGGAGGTCATCTCACGGACTGGACCCAGCAGTTTGCGGCATAATGATTAAAAGTGAGCTACATCTGTCATTCTGCATGTAAGAACCATCCGTTATCATCATGCTTGTCCTCACCACTTTGGTCTGTGTCACCCTGGCAGCACTTTTTATCAGCTAGGGCCATTAAGCACTTGCACTTACAAAAATCTGTATTTTCTGGTTTCCTACAGAGGTGCTGCTGGAGGGTTTTGCCTACAGAGGGGTTTGCCTACAGAGGGGCTGTGGCTGGCTTGGAGGTGCATTTCAGAGGAGCAATGAGCTGGCAGCTGTGCCAGCACCCACTCCTCTGCTCAGCTACTGTGCAGGAGCATGAGTGAAGCAAGTCCATCTCTCTCAGCTCCACAGGCAGGTTGGTGCATCCCAACAGCTTCAGGTACCACCCCAGGAGTTTGTTGGTGGCACACCTGTCTCGCACTGACCAGCGCCTTTTCTCTTCAAGGTCGACCCACTGCCTGAAAAGGTTTTCCGACCCATCTGGAAACCTGCCATACCACATGGCTGTACGTACTACTGCCACTTCCCCTCCCTCTGCTAACAATCTTCCCTGAACAATACAGCTCTGGTGAGCAAAAGGGCCACATTTCAACATCCCTGTTTTCCTCCTGGAGTCCCCTTTACTCATGTAATATGCCTGAGAAGATACGGTCTCCTGGTCTGCCTGCAATCCCCACACAGTACTCAAACCTGAGTGCATCGTGGTGAGCTGCCCGTCACGTTTAACCACTGCTTGTTTGAGAAAATGCCATCAGGACTTCACTTTGGATCAAAGGTTTCCGCAAAGGAATCCAGTTTTTCAGGATTAGAGGGACAGAATATCCCTCCAATGAGATCTGCAATTTGCCTCTGTTGATCTGGCCGAGCTCCGGGGGAGCAGCCGTCCACCAGCACAATGGGAATCCCTGACCCACAGCCTCTTAGCAGACCTCCATCGCGGGTCAAAGGCAAAAGGCCAGAACATGATGCCTGTCCCTTTGCTTCCTGACACCCTGGTGCTGTATTTCAGCAGATCGAGAGTATGGTCTGTTCCACAAGGTTATGTCGTGTCACTACTTGGTCTGACAAAAATCCTTGGTCTGATACAAATCCTTTTTGTTTATCTCCCTCGAGTTATCGTGGTAAATCATATGTCTTTACTTGTTTAGTAATGAGAATTAGGCCAAAATTTCTTAAGTGCCTCATTAGTGCTCTTGTCTGTATCTGCCCTATTTAAACAGAGAAGTAAACACGGGATGAACAACTCACAAAAAACTGCCCTAGCAAACCATAACCCGTCACCCTGTCATACTTCACCATTCCTGAGCCAATAGTGTCTTTCTGTACCTATCCAGCAGCGGATCCCTAGCCAGTGCAGAGGGAGCTTTACTATTAATTATGATGATAACGTAATATAATTTGCATTTGCTCCATACATATTACACATGGATAATAAGGGATACAGTGTAAATACCCAAAGAAGGCATAATGAGTTATAATACCTAGACAGGGACTCCAGAAAGATAAGAAAAAACATAATTGTTGAGAAGTATTTTGGGGAAATCTGAAGTAAACAGAGTATTAACAAAACCGAATGTGGAAACGGGAATTAAAACAGCCCCAAGAAGAGTGTTTTCATGTAATTTCTCCCAACTAATTTGCAATATAGAAGATGAACATCCAATTCACACTGACATTAAAAATGAGATTAAATAGGAAGACGAGAAAGGAGAAAGGAGGAAGAATGTTCAAAATAAGGAAAAGGTGAAAGATACGCTTGCATTAAAAATGGTAAATTGGTACTCAAGTAACAGTAACAGACGTATAAGAGATAAATTGGGGGATTTTTTTTTTTCCAACAACAGAATTATTTCAAGCATGTTTCATTGTGTTGTCTTCTTTACATTAAAATGTATTTGATTATTACAGGCTAAGTAAGATGACAGCAACAATTTTTCTTCAGCTAGCAGGACAGTCAGTGTTTATGAAGGAAGATTGGTCTATAGCAACCCAAACCTCACAAACAGCTGATGCCAACTTTCTGGTCCCAGACAAGTCCCTGCACTCCATGTGCCTTGTCTACAAAGTGAAGATTGTATTTGTTATAGTTGTGATGAGTAATTAGCTCATAACTTCAAAAAGCTTAAATAACAGAAGTGCCATGTCAGTGATACATACTGGTATTATGGAGGAAGGAGAAGTCTTATGCCTGAAAGACTCTAAAACAGGAACCCCATCATTTTAAAACATTAGGGTAAGGAAGAGTGCTGCTTCCTAGCTTGTTTTCTCTGAGATTTTTACATGGGATACCGTCTCATATATCAGATAGCATTTCATTATCTTTCATGGTAATGCTCAAGTCATATATCATATTTTCTAATAAATCTTAGATTTGCCAGCCTAGCAGAGTATCAATAACATTACCTTTCAAAATACTGCTTTCAGCATTGGAAACACAGGGCTACATCTTTCACACATTTTTTTTTGCAGTTTATCAAAATGAAACATGACATCTACTGTAAATGATATTCCCATTTAGTGCTTAATGATACATCTGCTTGCCATCATCCACAAATTCTGATGGTTTGCTAAACAGATACTTTGTTTAGTGACAACCTGTACGCCAAACTGAAGGTTCGTTAGCTTTAGCCTCTCAGCAATGGAAGCCTGGCATAATTATGAGTCGTCTACCAGCTAAAATGGCTTAGTTATTACACTAGAAAAAAGAGTTTACAAATACTGATTTAACACCGTGCTGACTTCTGGAAAAAAGATCAGTTTTAAAATTTGAAGTTCCATCAACTGCTGTTACTGCTTTCCACTCAAAAGGGTATAAATGGTGATCTGTCGACAGTAACTCAACCCAGAAGCTACCACTATTGGGATGGAAAATGTAAGAGAGAACGTAATATAAATACCTTTTTGTTAGCTTCCGCTGTACTTGATAAGCCATGTGGATACATTCAGAATTTCAAGGAATTCAGAGGCAAAAGAGAGTAGGAAAGCGTATTCCTCCAGTCCCAAAAGTGTGTCCCATTTAGCAGTCTCCAGGCTGGGTAGCACCCTCTACTGTTCAATATGCAGCGCTGCAGGGTTAAGCACAACAGATTTAAGCAATCGGTTTCCAAGTGATTTTTGATGGCAGAACATACAAATTACACTAGACCTAAAGCAAGGTAATTTTTGAAGGTTAAGCCATGAAAAAAAAGGTTAAATTCAGTTTACTAATTTATGTCTAAATTAACTTTATATTTTCTTATTTTTCTTCTTCTTTTTTTTTTAAACTCTAGGGTTTTTAAAAGAAATTTTTCTGAAAGT
The DNA here is from genome assembly GCA_033628505.1 of Tringa tobata. Lineage (NCBI taxonomy): Eukaryota > Metazoa > Chordata > Aves > Charadriiformes > Scolopacidae > Tringa > Tringa tobata. The sequence continues at coordinate 3,061,454 of JAHREE010000161.1, forward strand.
TGACAGAATCACTGGGAGTCTCAGTGGTGTAAATTAGCTCTTAACTCTACTAAGGCAATAATCTGAAGGAGTTAAATGTACATTCTTTTGTTGTCATGCATGCTTAATAAAAAAACACAGTGATTGGTATCCTGACTACACATCCAAGACATATTGATTATCTTGCTGCATTTCATATAAGTGATTGTTGTATTGCTTTCAAAATGATTCATGGAGATTTTGATTCTGTGGACAACTACACTATGTTGACTCAGAGAAGGGGAGACCTAGACCTGTAAGAGTGAGGAAAAAATCGTTATTTTTCCTGATTTCAGTTACTTTCTAAGGCAATCAAAACCTTACTTGATCAAATAAGAAAGAACAGTACATAGGTCCATATTTAAAATATGCTTCTCACACACTATACATATAATATAGCCTTATATCATGATAAATAGGTTGATTTCTATGAACTGACAATACGATATTTCTATATAATTAGTATAAATTGTTAGTATAGATAAATTATGATTTCAAAAATACCTCTCAATGGTAGAAGTTCATGCCATGACTTAAAATGGAACTAGTCTCATGGTCACAGTTACTTTGACCAGCCATATATTAAAAAGCCAAGCTGTACCTGATCCAGTTTCAGCACCAAGCCACTAAATCTGCTCACTCCTAGCGTTTAGAAGATCAGCAATTACAAGCCTCTTTCTAATGTTTGTTTCTGAACCATCTGTCCTCACCCTGAGCTTGTCCCTGGAGGTTGCATATCTGTAATTTCAGGACAGAACTCGAGGAAAGTTCACCCCTTCCGTGACAAAAATCTGCAAACCACAGATAAACCAAAGTTAACTTCCATTTCCATTTTTAGCATCAAACCTCCCTTAGGCAAGCCTCACTTGGTATCATCAGTATTAGAGCTGCTTCACATGGTGGCAAATTATGCACACCATTATGCACTTACATTTATTAAAAAGTTATGATTTGATATCCCCAAAGTGACTGTAGATGATTCTAACCATTTACAGTTCAGGAATGGAAGCAGTCAATACTGTTACCAGGTCCAACACCCCGGACATCCTGGTCTACTCCAATAATGATAACAATTTATTTGCAGAGAAAGGACATCTACAACTCTAGAAAAGAAGATGTACTAAGTGAAATTAATGTGTAACAGAAAAGAAAAATCTCTATTTTTATCTCTGGAGAGAAGTTCTCCCACACTTTTGGCCAGGCTGATGTGCAAGGAGGGGGCATGGCCTCCTTTCTCCATTCCACTCATGCTGAAGCTGAAACTCAGGAGCAGATGGCTCTCTGGCCGTCACTCAAAACCTCACCCGCACACTTCTCTGACAATAAATCGAGCTGTTAGAGGCTGACCGTGATCCTCAGCGTCCCAGGGACATGGCCTTGTCAAAATAAAGTTGACCTCTAAATGACACTCCAAATATTAAGACATTTGAGGTGCTACTGGGAGAAGGCTGAAAGTTGACTTAACGTGAGTGTTTCACCTGAGTTTCCAGGCTTTGCCATGCTCACATCAGGTTAAAGGAAGAATAAGAGGCAAATCATTATTTTTTGTCTTACCTGTCACTCAGTATATTTCCTCCAAAGAAAGCTGATAGCTTAAGAGACATGCCCCAGGTACCATTTTTTGGCAACTGTCCAAAAGGAGAAAGTAGCAATCCATTATTCTGAAAGGCAGTTCAATATTTAGTGAGAAATTAAATATTTTTAAAAATATTACCCCTTTTCTAAGTGAAAACTCTACAGCCACTGGAGAAAGTCATACCTATGCCCTTACCTAAGGTCCTGCAAGCTTCTTTTTCTGCCGTGATGGTCCCTTTTTTCTTGACACCCACAGAAAGGCTGGGGATGAGGCAGTTGTGGTGAGTGCCGTCATTTCTACTGATCCCATCCTAGATCTGGGGCTGAAAACTGGCTCCTCTCTTCTATCCCACCAGGACCCCCAAAATGAGGCTCATCTCCTTGTGCTGCTGATGCCTTTTTCTCCATAGTGACACCGATGCTTTAGTTGCCACCTGAACGTCATCCCTCAGCCTTCGCTCTCCTGCCACCTCTCCTGCCACATTGCTATGTCCCAGGGCACAGGGATTGAAGCTGAACCACCATGCTAACATTCCATTTGCCTTCATTTTCCACTTGCTCTGCTCCAAACTGGTTTTGCTTCTCTCCCTCTAGTTCAGCTGCCAAATGAAGACAAAAAAATAAAAATATATTCAGTACCTTAGATATGTCCAACACGATTCAAGTTCTTCACTGCACTTCTCAGACCTGTCCTGGAAATTGCATGCAACCCTCTGTAATTATTAAAGGAAATTCACTTCACACAGACAAAAATCTCCAACTCAGGAGCAGAAGTTACATTAAAACCAGTTCAGCTGTGTAACGTGCTTGATGAAAGTAAAATGCAATGGCCAAATTGCCTTCTCTCATCTGTATCCCTCCTTGGTCTGGTGGAAAGACTCCCATTGATGTCAATGCGCTGGGGATCAAGCTCTTGATGCCCGTGCTTTGAGGGACTGAGCAAAAAGCACCTTTGTACCACATATATCTAGGTAATTTTAATTGTGGCAGTGAAGTGAAACAGCACCTGTTGGATGGATGGAACAGGGAAAGTTAACAAGGGGCTGTGAAGCGTGAGACAGATGGAACCACCTGCAAGTGAAAATAATGAGAAGTCTAGGACATGCGTTGTGGGTTTTTTTAAGAGACTATTTAAAAGTTTAGCCTCTGCCTCTTCTCTGTGTAAGAGCAGTATTGACTTTTTTTTAATGCATGGCTCATTGGATATGCCTGTCTCTCCTTACTGAGATGCAGTGGAGAACTGTGCTCCCCCAGAGCTCTCCTCGTCCCCAGCCAGCAAACCAGCTTCTGCTGGACCCTGGTTCCAAAGTCTCTGCTCCCAAGAGCAGAACTTAACCACTGTCTATCTGCCAGGCGCACCTCTTCTCCCCTGAAAGACTTTCCCTTCTGCCTTCTCTGTGCTGAGAGTTTCCCTAGGGATGCGGGGCAATTTTCTCCGTCTGCTCTCCTATGTGAATTGTTCCCACATACATTATCTCAAGACCAGCCTCAGAGTGCTGCAAGTAAGATATGCTTGATGGTATAGGGAGCACATGCCTGGAGGATTAACCAGGGTTTTGTGCCACGGGGAGCTGTAACCACTGTAATTTTCCCTCAAGACAGGAGATCCAGTCTATCCTGCTGCTTGATCCTTAAAATAGCCTCTTTATTTGTCTGTTTGCAAACTAGCTCAATTTTCTGAAGATTAAATTCTCTCTGCATTGATGATAGAGGCAATCAGCTTTCGTACAAGAAGTTTCTTTAACAATTCCCTCAGCTACAAACAAATCTAAGCTTTGAGAAGTTGTATTTTAGCAAGAATGCCTGGGAGTTTGCAATGCTCAGACTTTTACTGGTATTACAGGTCACTGCCCTTCTCAGCATTTACCAAAGCTAAAACACTAAATTGCTTGTTATTTCTATTTAGAAATGTGTCGATGCTTGCACCCTCTAGTAGCCTTAGTATAGCAAAGAAAGATTAAACATTCAAGTAATTTAGCTTAGTTCCAATTTATTTTCAATTAACAGGAGAAAATCCTCTCAGACATAATAGGCTATTTTAGGTTTGGGTTTAATTTATTTGTCTGACAAAAGTATGCATTTAGGCTTAAATTTAAAATCAATAATGCTGTTAAAAAATAGTTAAATAAATAAAAAAAGATTAGAAAAAAATTAGAAAATTAAAATACTGATTTCAAGGGTATTTTCCCCTTTAAGGATGTTTTAGATGTAGCAAATACCCCAGAATAAACATTTCAGGGAAGAAATTGTATTATTATATAAGGTTTCATTTCCTAACCTTTAACCTTTCTATAAGTTTATTGACTGTACTTTGAATGTAAAACCTGCTCCAGCCCAATTTATCGATGTCAACTTGTCTTGTCTGATGCCATTCTTGGCTGTCTTACCCATGTTGAGCTGGCAATGTTTATCCAAATGACTGTCTTCCCTACTGTATTTGGCGAGAAGATGTGTTCTGAAGACATCTTCCTGACTTTACAAGCAAGGGGAATATGGGCCCAGGGAAATAAGAAGATTGGCTGGCAATGTCTCCCATTGAGTTTGAATGCTGTGTGATCAAACAAAAAATAAAAAAAAAACACTAGTCTCTTCACAAACTGATGTTAATTGTTAAAAGATCAAAGTTCCCTCTTTCTGTGGCAAATGAGGTCCAGCAGTTTCCATAGGTAGAAGATCAGATAGTATGAGGGTGAAGAAGAGAGCATATGTACCACAGGACTCTTAGGTCAAATCTCATATAAGTGGAGACATTTGAAAACACACACTTCTTAATTTTGCTGGTTCTGACTTTTCTATTAAGGCATCCTTCTTCCCAAATGACTTTTTCTGAAGATCACTAAGACCTCAGACTGAAACTTCCTGCTCCACCACCCGAGCTGCTGACTTCTATACTTTTATGTGTTTCTTGTGTTTATCCTTGTCTTTGAAAAGCTATAAACCCATCATTATTTTTTTTCATGGAATCATTTTGTTTTCTGTAGCAGAACAGAAGCTATTGATGGGTAGGTATCAGTGAGTTGTATTTGGACAGGTGGAATGGAAGAAAAGGGACAAGAAAAATAAAGAAAAATGCTGAAAAACCTAGAGTATCTTTAAGCTTTCTGATACACTTTTGACGTAAACACCTAGCAAGAAGTCTGGTAAGGAGTAAAGAGAGTTACAGATCCATGAAGAATCAGTAGAGCAATCGACACTTTACATCTGCGAGAAAGGCAGGGAAAACAGTGACACCATTCTCATTCAAATTGGTTTGACAGAATTAAAAAGGAGTGCTTACCCAAAACAGTAAACATAGTCACCTCTCCTCCAGCAGTTCTCACTGAGCAAGCATTTGCTCTTGCTCTTGCTCGGTGACAGAAGGCAAAACCGTATATCCAGCTCCTCAGAGACATGAATGCTCCAGTTCCAGGGGAACCTGTGTTCGGAAAATCAATTGAAGTGAAAAGGAGACCGGCAAACATTTAAGAACAGTAGGGAGCTAATGATCCCTTTACAGTCCAAAGACACCATGATTATAGCAATCTTTACAGAAGACTGAGAACAGCAGCTCCTACTCCGAGCACACATGTGGGAATCATCTCATGGGACTGAGTGCTCCTTAAAAGCCAAAGTGCCAGGACAAAACTGTATCAAAGAGAAAGGTAGGACAGCCACTATTTGGAGATGAAAGGGAGGGCCGTTTGGTGCCATGTTTTAGTTAAATTGACACATCTTCTTGTTTCCGTAAGGTATTTTACTCCCATTCAAGTCTTTATTTTCTGACTCACCTGTACATTATTTTGGTGTCTTTGCACTTCACCAACCCCCATTAAAAAACAGAAAGAACACGAGCCAGAAAAATAACCACTCTGGGACCCAGCTGGTTACATGTGGGCAAAAAACCCTGCTGCAGGGTGGTGTTTCCTACAGAAAGATGCCTCGGTGCCCTGTAACCCAGCTTCTCTCCCATCACCTCCCAATGTCCAGCTATTCCCAACCACATCTCTGATGAAGGAGCACTGATAAGGTCCAGCTGTGGATTTCACAGCCATGTGGCCCAATCACACTCTGCCTGTGAGAATTCTTCAGAAACCCAAACTTACTGAGATTTGAACAGTTTCCCCATGACAGAAGTTTGATTTTTCCTTCTTTTAGCAAACTGGTTTAGTCTTTTCTTCTTTCTTGATTGTTCTGGATAGATAAACACCAGTTTGAATCACAGACTTCAGGATTCACACCTGAGTCAGAATTTTTTCTCTTGTTTTCTAATTTTATCCATGTGCCGTTTTATTTTATCCACTTGTCCTGCATAGCTTGTTTATCTCCTAAATTCTTCCAGCCCACTTCTGTTTGCTTTATGATTTGTCTCTTAGCATGTTGCTTTTCCACCTTCTTAAAAATAAAAGGTCTTAATTTTCCTATGGATTGATCTGCCACCACCACTGCAATTTATAAAGACCTGCCAGCATGTTCCAGTGCCAGTTTTTCTCAGTGAACAAGTGTCATTCATTGGTGCTACACGACTTTCTGAAACCTCAGATTCTGCACTAGAGCTGAGGGAGCCAGGCTAGTGTATGAAAATTTTGGATGGATTGGATTGGAGTTAAGCAGCATATTCCTAGCACTCTCTGTACGTCCCACAGACTGTTTTTCCTATCTGCTGTCCCACAATCCACATTCACTCTTTATACAAGAATCTGTCCCTTTTTTGCAAGCGCAGAAGTGGGGTGCTGTAAATAAGTTACTAATTCCCCAGGTTCAAGTCGGCCTCTTTCTAGTGGCTCATGCAAATAAAAGAGGTTTCTCAGGTGCTTGACATGTGTTTTCCTCCTTATTCTACTTACTTAGAGCTTACCTCCCCTCCCCTCAAGCAAAACCAAAAAAAACAGTGACATACTTAGCCCAACAGGAAATTTTCATTATTGACTTCAAAGAGCATCAAATATTAATTCAAAGCCTGAGTACTAAGATGCCTCATTCTTCTTGAAAATATTTCAATTTAGTAACTATTTTACTCAGTGATACTAATATAATTAGCTGGAGCTTACTTTCCACATACCCCTGGCAATGCTTATACATAGAACCACGGTTTATGCAGGTACCACACCAATCTTCAAAACACAGAATTGGATACATAGTTAACCTATCTTAATGCTGAAAAACTTTTTTTTTAAATTCTATTATTGTCTGTGTAAAGACACATGTAGGAATTGTTCCCTGCAAAATAAGCAATTGCATTTAAGAACATTTGTCACTCTTTAAACATATAGGCCATAGAAACTGTGGTTAAAATGTACTTTTAATGTAAACGCAGGTTTAAATACGAAGTTATTTTAAGCAGAGATCAGACTTAACTAGAATCCAGACTGATTCAGTTTGTCTTTCCTAATCGGAAAAATCCTATAACAATCACCACTACAAAGCCCCAGTGTTCTGCTTTTGAAAGGAAGCAAAATGACTTCTCAGAAAGGAAGATGGGCATCTCAGCAGAACCATTTTAATCTGCAAAATAGCAAATTGCGTGATTGAGTGGTTACGGCTCCTGGCTCCAAAGCAAAATTTACACAGTGAGGACTTCTGGGAACAGTCAGGTCACACTCCGAACGCAGGGCCCAATTACTGGGATTAGGGCAGTTTTTTCACTTAAAGATTTTTAAAAAATATCCCTCGAATCTGAGACCAAAATCTTAATTTTTCATTTGTAAGAGGATTTTGTATTATTTTCTGTTTGGTTTTCTCATTTGAAACTTCCTACTGAGGAGTTTCCATCCTTTGACGTCTGTGAGATTTTGCGCATGGATTACTTTATCGCCAAAATGTATCAATATTCAATTTCATTACAATCTGTGGGAGAAGAGACTTGATGTTTCTTTTTACATTGTAAAGAAAGTTCAAGATGGAAAAAGTCTGAGTCAAACAAAGCACTTTTGTATATGAAGAATTTGAGTCTGATTTTACTCTCACACTGGAAGAAATATAAAGTCTTTGAAGTCACTCCATCAAAATCAACAACTACACAGTAATAAAGAAGAGCTGTTTATGTCTTCTTTTTTGTTTGTTTCCTACCTTAATCTGAAAAAATAATAAAAATTATCTGATTTATGATTGTTTGTTGTGTATATAAGGCATGACAAACACATTCAAAAATACAGACCAAATACATTTCTGATAAAAAATTCAGGATTCCGTCCTGTCATTTTCATGGAGTGAGTTTCAGCTTTTCATTTTGATTCTTTTTAGAATTCACATTTTCCACTGTGGTCTCCTATATTTGGTTTATTAATATTTCTCATGTAATGAAAAGAAATGACAGGGTTTCTGCCACACTTTTGACATTTAGAATCAAAAATACATATTGAGTCAAAATAAGTGAAGCTCACAAGTTTCCATTTTGGTTTTTATGACATCATTGTGAGTTATAACTTTGCAGCTGTGGTGAATTATAACTTTGATGCAGTGGCTGTAAGAAACACATGAATGAGGGAGAAAATGTCATGTAGAAAATTAAACTCAGAAGAGGACCGAATTAACTAAAATGAATTAACTATTTTTCCTGAGATGAGATTAAATTAATCTTTACAGAAAAAAATGGCAAGTGATTTCAAGTGTATAAATACAATGGTAAAAGTGGAATGTGTTTTATCCTAGGATGTTCATTAAAAAAAATAAAAAATGGGATATTTAAAGCCAGTGGGGTTTGTTTTTTTTTTTTTAATTATGCAAAATTAAATTACGATGATTATGCTGAGAAGAACAAAAGCATGAACAAGGCATGCATTTTGGCAGGGCTGGAATGTAGCTCTGCCAAAATTTCTGCACATAAATATCATATAAGCAAATTTTAAAATGAGGAAAAATGCCAGGGCGGGCTCCTTGGGCGTGTGGTACGAGTGCTGCCCAGCGCAGGGCAGAGAAACTCCCACCGCACGCCCTGGTGCTGCCGGCACTTCTGTCTCACCCTTTCCGAGGTCTGCAAGGTTCATCACTAGTTTGTTTTCTCCTTCAGCTTTGGTTTGACAGTCGGGCTCCCTTTCCTTTCTTTGCTCTGTTATTTATGTGTTTACAGTTAAGCATGCAGAAAGCACCTCTAATAGGCTCTCCAGTGCCTTCTGATGTCTCTGTGGAGGAGTACCCCAAAACCCCACTAGCTAAAAGCTGGCTTTCTCTAGCTGAAAAATTACCTTCTCCATGTCATTGTGGAGACAAACCTTCCTACCCCACAGGGGTGGTTTTATTTTTTGAAATCTACCACTAGCAGCAAATTGCCCCAAAACATGCTGTTTTCAAGGCTTCCTGAATGAAAGTGTGTGCTTTTTATTAACAAAATGTCTTCCTCCTGCAGAAGAGAAGTGTTCCAGGTATTCTATAAACTCAAATATACATTGAACAAGTGGTTTCCCATGGTCCCTCATATCTCTTGACTCTGTCTTATATTATGCCCTTGAGAGCAGCTTTCCCAAAGCATTTCTGCCATGGCAAGGTAGCAGTGAAGACACAAGTGCCAGCAGGAAGGTTACTGCAGCCGCACCAGCCAAGGACCTCATTTCATCTGGCTGCAAAACCGGCCGAACCCCAAGTGCCTGCTCTGTTCCTGGAGCTCAGGGCTGACTTTGGGGCATACTGAAGCACATCAAGAGTAACTGTGCCCCCAGCGTGGTGGAAGAGAGGCTGAGAGAGATTTTTCCTGTTTCAACTGTAGAAAATACTATTCCTCTAGATAAATCATAAATATACTCTTAGAAAAAGCATATGTTACTGTGGTAGGAAGAAGAGAAGCAATGGAAATGGCAGTAGGTGATGTAATGGCCTAAAATCATGAGGGACCAGACAGTGGGGTGCCAGTGGGCACATTTACATTGGACATATCTTCATTTCTGAGGAATCTGTTCCTCTTAAGGGCTCGGCAACGCTTGTAGTGCTTGGCATGCTGACCTAAATCAAATTGACTAGAGAAGTCAATTTGCTTTAGTTTGGGTAGGGAGAAGGGACATGTTTTCATATCACAAATCTCTTTGGGGATCTGAATTATCTTTCTTTCCTTGCAGTTGTAAGAAATATGTGTTCATCTCCTATGCCTGTGCATGGTTAGTGGCTCCTCAGGGAAAGAAAAAGATGTTATCCTTGTTGCTTGGCTAGCATTTTAGGAGTCCCCAGAGGTGTTCCACTTCTGTACATCCTCAGGAGAGCAACCGCTGCGTGCAAGCACAAGCGAATCAGTCAAAGACACTGTTCAAAGGGAGGTGAACATTGTAAATGATCCTGTCATCATTGCACACAGGTCCTAGAGTGGCTTTTACCAGGAAGATGCAAACAGTACGGCTTTTGGAAGGGAACAGAGCCACGAAGGAGTTGTGCTGAATACAAACACAACACCAGTCCTGCAATGGGGGTGATAGCACAGCAGGAGAAGGAGTAAAAGCACAAGTTTCAGTGTTTCTTCTAAAGAAATATTTAATCTAAAGAGGAAAAGGGAGGCAGAAATGTCAAGGAAGTGTCTTTTAATTATGATAGAGAGAGAAAGTGTATAGCTGTGCCTTCATGGAAGATGTAAAACGTATTTTGCAAAATGGATTATTAAAAATTTGACTTAAAGTACAAAAATTTTAGAAAGATCTTCCCATTTCAAGAATTTTTAGAAGTGAGCAAGTTTTTTTAAGAACCTAATGTTTAAGTACAATATAATTGAAATAAGATTTGATTTTTAAGAATATAAAAGAAAACAAAAATAAAAAGGAAACAATCTCTTAATCCCAAGTAGACCTAATAATTTAAAAATACGGCATCCTATGTCTCCCTTGTGCCCCATCCTCCAGCTTTGATATCAGTGGCATATTCGCAAAGGTTATTGAGGCTTCAGTGAAATTACCTCCTCTAACCAAAACAAAGGTTTCCCAGGGTTTCTGGGTCTCACTCCATCCCTGGTGGTAACCAGACATAAATAGACTGCGCCCTTTCACTCTCCCTCTCGTTAGCTAAAATGCAATCGATACCTCATCATCCTTTCTCCTGAGCAGCAGCCCACAGGTTATTTAGTTTCAAAACACCACTATTGAGAGTGTCAGAGTGAAAGGAAATGGCACGATTGTCCTGCACTAATGCAATTCTGTCCCTAATGTGACAGCCTGTGGAAATACGTTGCCTCCATCTCTCATGCAATATTCAAACTGCATTCAAGCCTTTACCAATTCCTTCCTTTCCCTCCTGCAATTATTTTCTTTTGTTGTGGGATCTGAAGAGACTCAATACTCCTTTAATAAACCCTAATTGAAGATCTCCAAGAGTTACTTGGGCAGCTCGTCTCTGAGAAGATCTTCTAGTGAGATCTACTCAAGAGCTGTGGCACAGGGAAGAGGGATTTGGGGGCTCCTTGTGTCCCTAATTGTGCCCATAGGAGAAGCGTGGGAGAAGGAAGTCTGGAGCTCAAACTGTTTTTAGAAGGTTTTCTGTGATTTTCCTTCACTGAAGACTAAGTGTTAATTTTCGTAGTGTGGGTGGGGATCAGTAGCACACAGATCATTGTGTGTCACTGGAAAGAAGAGGAAGTCACCCCATCTGAATGGCTTACCCTTACCTAATTCTTCACAGTTTAGGGAACAAGAAGGAATGTCACAGGTGCACTCTTGCTTAGTCTGATTCAAGCTCTTTGTTAATGCTGCAAGATTTTCAGTGAAGACCAGCATTGTTGTGCTCTATCTTCACAAAAACTGGCATTTCTGATGTTCAGTGCTATTATATTTTCTGGCTGTTTTTATGTTCTCTAAAACATCTGCAAAGCGGGCTCCTCTGGTAGTGATCTGCAGGTTAGGTCTTCTTGTCCACAGTGTGAAATACACTTGTAAGCTACACAACTTAGAAGCATAAACTCATGCACAGCGAACCTCAAAGTTTGCATGATGGCATTATCATACTCTGCAAAGCTGTTGGCAACTGCCAAATACATTTCATTTATATTGAAGTCTGAGAAAAACATAATTAGCACCTCATATTAAAAAGAAAGCAGCATGCTGTTGACAGCAAGCCAGGAAGTTGATAAACACAACTTCCTCAAATTAAATTTTCCTGAAAAACCTAGATGAGGACATAAATTCTGAAGAGCCTGGTGTTAGCAGCTGTGCAGCACAGTCACAATTAAACTCCAAATCCTAATGTTATCACTTACTCTTATAATACATCTTTTCAGAAAATATTCCAAGCAAAGAAGATTATTTCAAGCAAATATAATGTTTCAGGTGGGGGCACTCTGTGCAAGGGATGCTTTGCTAAAATAAATGCTGCTCAAAAAAGAAGCATGCAAGTTGCTGAAAAACTCTTGTAATTCTAGAGCTGGTTGTCATCCATGTGTACTGCTCAATTCAAAATGCAGTGTGACTTTCTTTTTGTAGCTATGTACAATGTAGCTTTTCAAAACAGAGATTCCTTTAACAGGCAGACCATATTTAAGCAGAGAAAAAGTGAATCCATATGTTACACAGTGCGAACTTCCCTCCTGCTTAGAGCCCATGGCAAGACTGGAAAGGCAGGGGTGCGTGGCCCCGTGGGTTCCTCCCTGCCCTTTCCTAGTGTTGTCACATCCACTGGGGGAGTGCCGGGCGACCAGGACTGGAAGTTGCTTGTTCCTGTTCTAGACCAGGGACAAATCTGGATAATCCAGAGGCCTCAACCCTAACATGTGCTGTTCCTAGACCTATTTTCAATGTGGCACAACTTTCACACACTTCACATTTTCTTCGGGGCTTCTCCTGAGAAACTCACATTCCGATCCTCTACCATCTGGTCTGCTTTCTCCTCTTCTTCACCACCCCTTCTACTTCACCACCTCATTGCCCCTCACTTGCATAGTATATGCTTTTTTCCTGTGCATACTTCTTCCTCCCATTACAACTTAGTAATTGTTTCTCTCTAATTGTGTTTATTTTTGTGTATTCTATTTTATTAGTGCTCTTCTCATTGTGCAGGTGTGTATTGCACTTTAGCAGCTTTTAGGAAATTTTTATGTATTCTGTGCCAAGCCTGCCCTTAATAAATATTAAAAGATATACACATGTATGCTTATAAATCTGAGAGAAGCTGAAGGGACTGATTTCTAGAAGCACAGCAGAAGGCTTCCTGTTTTCTTTGGCTTGGTCCCAAATACTACCCCCAGTTATGCCAACATAAGATTTTAGTGGGTGCAACTGCTTTTGGTGATGGCAAGTGCCCTGGAAGTAGGTTGCATTTTTTTTGAAACTGACAGGTGAAAGGACTAAGAGAAATAACAAGAACAGGAACTCCCATTACCATTAAACCCAACAATTTTTGTGGGTATCTAGGTATACCTGATATCATGGTACAGCTCAGCAGTGATTGCACAGAAAGAAAGGTCTGTTGGCAGTCTGTGCAAAGGGTGAAGAAGGATTTTTCATTTCATGCATCATTTGCAACTACCTTCAATAATTCAGCAAAGTCAATACATATCCTTGATGCAAAGTTAAGAGAAAAACCCTGAAGCAAATAGACAAAAGTGATCCAGAGAGTGACCAAGCATAGTTAAACCCTTTTTCACTTCCTGCCTCCCCCCCAGCTTTTACCACATACTACATGAGAGCATGTAATTTTTTGCACAAAAATCATTACAGTCATGGAAACTCCCTGAAAGAAATACATAGGGAATGGACTCCCTCTCCCCGCCCTGCATCCCATAGTGATTTCAAGGGACTTTTGTACAGTCCTATTTTTGCTCAGACCATTCAAACTGCTCATTCTCCTGAGGAAGAAACCAGAGAGTAGTCTTGGGAGAACATTTAACCCCCCACAGTAAGAGGACAATGTCATTTAGATGTGCTTCTTCACCCTGACCTCTGCTTCCCAAAATGGAGAGAGTGGTCAGGAAAAAGTGGGATAACGCAGAAACCAGAAATCACTGCAGAATAACACAACAGTCTATAGTCTGAGGTCAAACAAGTCAGGACCAGGTTTCTCAGGATGACCAAAAGCTCCAAATTTGATAGGTATCCTACTCCACATGTGACAAATTCTGGCTCCAAGGGTGGGCGTGCCACCTAGTCATACTAAAGCAGGAAAAGGGCTGAACTGAAAAACCCAGACCTACTGCAAAACAAAGTGCTTCTTATCCTCTGTGGATGGTTTTTATTTTTTAGCACTTCTTTATCCTCTGTGGATTATTTTTATTTTTTAAGTCAGGAATTTGACCTTCAGCCTGCTGTAATATCAAGTAAACAGAAAGTCTTGTGACTTCAACAGACTTGATGGCTCTGCTGGGAAAATGTGTCAGACTTAGAAAGGGAGATGATCATTTCATGAACATGACAAGTAACTCCAGAAACCCCACAAAACACCTGTGGGGTGGAGAAGAGGAGGAGTGTGTGCAGGACATACAAGGCAGTGGGGTCAGCAGGTTGGTAATTACAACTTTTCCTGACAGTGTCTTACTCAAGAAACAGCTATGCTTGTTTTGGGGACTGGACAACAAGAGTAGGACAACTGTCTCTGTGGCCATGCCATTCCTCTCGAACACCAGACAGTGCTGGAGATGTGCCATGCTGCTCTTCAGTGTTTGGAAGCCCAGACTGTAAATGGAATAGCCACAAAATCCACTTCTATGTGGACAGAAGAGTAAACTTTCTTACTCATCACAACATTCCTTAATTATAAATGGCTTTCATTCTCAACCCACTTTCCAGACACCGCTTATAAAATAAGTTCACAGTGGCCTTGTGTGTACAGCAGCAAAGGCATTCACTGCTGGGGCAATAAAAGAGAAAGTCCTGGTGAATCACTACAAGCAATAGGTATGCTGGACTCAGAGTCTGCTCAAGAAAAGGCTCTTGGAGAAAACCATAGGCAGTGTTCTGGGGGTTAATTTTTCTCAAAGTTTTCTTTTGAGAGAGGTTTTCTTTCCTGCTAAGAATTCAGATTTCTCTCATCTCCTGCTCTGTCCTCTTGCTTGAGCAGAACACAGCAAACACATTTCATTTCCTTTCCTGCCTAGTGGGATGCTGAGGAGATGTGATCTCTGAATTGGTATATGTTTCAGCTGGCCCATATTCGCAGCAAAATTTATGACACATGCCAGTGCCTCGGCTAGCTGATTGGATATGGCCAGGGAAATGGAGAAAGCCTCAACTCACTGAGCTTCAAAAAATGAACTTCACTTAAATGATGTATTGTTGTTTTGCAGCAAAAAGGAACACCTGGTTTGTACAGTGGAGAAAAAGAACAAAATGCAACATTCATAAAAATGACTGAAAAGGGACTGGAGAATATGGTTATTTTTGCTTCCACATGAGAGAACGTGCCACAAAACAGTGTTTGCAATTATAAATGGGCATATCTGTTGCTTTTGTTTGACATGATTGTATTGGTATGTCCACTAATTCAGTTTGAATCTTCATTAACATCTCCTGTACTTTACAAAACAGATTCAGATTGTCTGATGCTTCCCATGTCACTTAGAAGAAGCATTAGGAAATTATTATTGCTTTTCTTATGACACTAGATAATTACTTCTTCAGACATAAAAGTAATTTATATTGTATGAGTGAGATTTTGGGTTTGCTTATCCCATTGTAGATCTTCAGTGCAGATGTGTTGGCTATATTCTGCAATAAGCGAGAGTAGAATTGATGCTAGGAAAAAAAGATTTTTGTATGTAACTTCAATGCAAAAAAGATTTGCAAGTACTTTTAAGTAACTTAGAGTCTGGAATGCTGAGTATGGAGCACACATTTAATTCAGCTAAAATAATTGTAACTGGGCAGAGAGAAGCAAAGAGGTATGGGAGGAGAGTGGATGACCAGAGAGGACCCAAAGGTGATCCATTATCTATTGAGCTACAACGAAAATACGAAATTCAAAGTCTACATGAGTATGCATGTATCTGCAGGATAGATAAGATCTATATTTCTGAATACAAGCATAGAAGAAATGTATAAACCAAGGGATATATTTTTAGCAACAGGGTATGCTACAATATGCACTAATTTGCTTTGTCCTAAATGATACAGGAAAGCGAATCCTGTAGTAGATTCACCATGAAAATATAGATACCATATCATTCATTAAAGCCAGACCAGCCCTTTTCTAATAAGTAAACAAACACAGCTGACTCTGACTTTTATTTACATGTAGACTCCTGCACTCTGCACTGAGCAGTAAAAATTTTGAGTAATTTTAATGCTTGACGAGCGTGACAAGATACTAGCAGCAACACGAATGAGTTTCTGGGAAGAGCAGAGGTACCTTATGGCTGTCCATTACAAGCATGCAAATAAATGGTTCTGGCATAAGAGTGCTGATGTAGAGCTACTGCCTGTAAGCATTAACAGAGTTAGTGCCTAGCAATCCTAATTGCAAATGAGCAGCTCCACCTAATTGGTCCAGCAGTATTAATATAATCAAAGCATACTCCTCTTCCCTGGTGATGCCCATTTTGGTCTGTATTGTTCTTGGAGGTATCATTGAGCTTTATTCTTGGGAAGCAGAATCCATTATGATGTGTATCTTTTAAAGAATAATTACTCGCTAGCAAGTGATGGTCCCAGAAGAAACATATTCTGAATCGATTAGCACTCAACCACCCATCCCTCCATAGAGTTGGGGAGTTCTGTAATACCTTTCATAACTTTTCAATTAGCTTTTGATTTGGGAGTGTTTTCACCCCTGCCACGGAGGGAACTGGCTGGCAGAGTGCAGTGAGTGGCATAAAGGTACTGTGAACCTCCAAACCCACTACTGTCTGGGGGTCTACAACAGGCTGTGGTATCCATCACCACAGGTTTCAAAACTACTAATGGTATTTTCAAAATAATATAGAAATTAAACAGTGCTGCTAAATATTTGGAGAGGGCACCCTCACGATAATTCACCAGTTGCAAGCATAACCATTCTCTAGTTGCGTGCCCTCCGTTGAGTGATCTGCTAAATAAGAGTAATTTCTGAGACCGCAGTGGACAATTCCACTCTGTGCATGAGTCTGCCACTCAGTATAAATCAGGATGTGACCAAATTCCTGGCAGTCAGGGCTGTGGGGCCAGTTATTTTAGGGGAAATCATACCACTACAGAAACCACAGTCAGTTTCAAAATGATCTGCCAACCACAAAATGAAATAAATTGGCTGGATAATCTATTCACAATTTTACCACTTAATCTCCTCTGTCTCAAAATGGAAGTCTGGAAAATCGGTGTATCAATATATAAATTTTTTTGAGAAGTATTATATGAAAAATGATAATCATAACATACTGCCAACAAAGTTATGGAAGCATCTTGCTTTTGTATTTCAACAGAGAAAAGGAGCTGCTTATATGCAAATGACACAAAAATATAATAACAGTGTTTTCCTGGTATTATAGAGAAAGCCAAGACAATTTCAAGAGGCAAACTGAAAATAGGATGCTAGGCACACTGCTTTCATCAAACCAAAGATTAATTGTTTAACAAAGACCTGTTGGTCAGACCAACAATTAGCTGCTATTTCATCATCATAATTACAGCGAGGAAATAAAAAAAAAATAAAAATCAGTATAGACAAAGAAAATTCCTGACCTGCTGATTCTAACACAGTAGCCTATTTCTGTCTTTTTAAAACAGCAACATGGTACAGCAGCATTTTCAGGTTAAAAGCCTGTTTCTTTCAAGAGCGGTAACAAATCTTACATTAGCTCTGGGAGAGAAGGAAAAAGGAGGACTACTATTTTACCTATTCCCCCCCCCATCTCTGTATTGGTTACATGATTTTGCAAAGTTCTTTTCAAATGTGAATAAATTAGTCTAAATATTGTTATTCCTTCCCATGACATGAAATGGTATTCTTTCCCATGGTCTCCCTATGGTGTGGATGTGTGTAAGGATAGTAAGTCATGGGAGACTGGGAAAACATTGCCTATGAAACTATCTCAGGATGCTCTTTTATACAGACAGATTATCAGTACAGCATCTTTGAAAGCAGCTTCCTAATTTATTTAAAGTCAGGCTTATTTTGCCTCTGATGTTGTTTATGGATGATCTAGAAGCTTGTTTGCACTGGAAGGCAACTCACTCGAGTGAAAAGTGAAGAACTGCAGTTTGATCTACAGGGAATACTTCAGCACTTGCTGATGTCCAGGAGATGCTGGACCTGATTTGCATTTCTCCCTGCTAACTCATAGCTCACTTGAACAAATTCTCTCATATTCTTGAGAAGCAAACAATTTCTAAGAAAACTGAAAAATATAGGCAAAACAGCTATTAACATGGAAGACTGAAAAAATAAATAACAAGTAAGAGAGACACCAAGAGAGACTGACTCTACGATGTCCTTGCTTCTGAGGAGTAACACCATGCTGCCACCTCCTCAAAGCTACATATCCAATAATGACTGGCAGCAGGGAGCTGTATCAGAGGAAGGACCAGGGCAGGTGACAGGTGAGCATCAACTGAGGGAGCTGCGGCAGCACCAGTGGATGCTGGTGCTCTCAGGGGAGAGGACCCTGAGTGGGGCAGTGCACCAGCCACTTGGCGATGACTCATGTCTCTGTGTCATCTGATACAAAATTAATGCTAACAGTGCACAGCCCAGGGTCTTACTTAACTGTAATTCACATTTGACTTTCTCTGAAACGGAATGATCATTTCCAGGAAAAAGCTAACTCCCCTACACAGCAGCTCTCAGAGAAGTGGCTTCACTGTGAGGACACCTTTCAGACTTCAAACTGCTGGTGTGGGAAGTCTTCTGAAGAATGACAAGGGCTTTACTTTTGGCTTTTTTGAAGTGTTGCAGTGGTGATGAAACATAAGCCACAGGACCAGCACTACGTTTAGCAAATACTGACTGTGCAGAGCCTCAGAAAATAATTTTATATGAACTGGAAAATGGCACCACTGACCCCTGCAAAAGGGCTGGAGATGAAAAGTTTCTTTATCTTTCACCCTGTTGTCCTGGTATGTATGTTCTCCAGGTACAGCCTTCCCCCTTCAGATAACATAAGATCTCCAGAAGAGCAGCGAAGGGTATTTGACAGGTCTGGCTCCTTCTCCACCTGCCCTGGCCAGCCTCCAGCTATGAGCTGAGCCACCCTTTCTTTGGGACCCCGTGGCCTGATGGTGGCCTCAACCACTCACTCTTGTGACAAAAAGGGCTTGTTTTATAGACCAAAAAAAAACTATACAGTGGCTGCATAGTGATCCCTGACAACAGTTATAAAGTGGTTTGATTTTTTTAATAGCAGGGTATTGAAGATGTGTCTAGGGATGGTGTGTGAGTTTTTTTTACATTTGAGAAAGGATTAACATCTTGCCAAGGTGGTACCTTGTGGCAGAATTAGAAACACATCAAACTCATATTTGGCATGGAACAGGAAAACAATTGTTCCACTTTTGTCACTTAACTAAAAGCCTAATTCTGGAATAAACACATCTTCTTTCATTCCCAACACTAAAATCACAAGAGCTTGTCATAGCTTTAGGATCAGCACATCTTTGGTTCTTTATGGCAGTTGTCCCCCCAGGCCGTTGCTGTGCTTTGTGCAGTTGAACTGTTCCTTGGATTACTAGTGCTTTCCCAAGGAAAATATTAAAAGTGCAATAATCAAGATAACTTGTTCTACAAGCAGTGACACAAGGCTTTTTCTCTATTTGGCATTCAGCTTCACAGCCTAATTAATTAGCATTTGTACAGCATTTGAAAATATGAAATGCAATTGAAGTGCTAAGTATTATTATTAATATTAGCAGCAGCACCATTTTGCTCTACTGAATGCATTTTCCAACAGACTTGCTATAGAAAAAAAAACAGTCAAGCCAGCTGAAGTGACATGCTATAAACTTGAAACGCACTTAGAGCTTCTTCACCATATTTGATTACAGTAAGCCAAATGGCTTAAACATCTGCCTAGCTGTGCAAATTTTTTAGTCTATTAAAAAAAATTGAACCTTATATAGCACAATTTGTTCTGAATCTGTCAGTAAGGTAGATAGATATTGCTTTGCAGGACAGTTTGGGGATTGTTTATGAAAAGGATTCTGAGATGGTGGAATGCTGTAGGCTACCTCTCATTTGTATGTATCTAAATATGCCATCAAGAGAAAAACTGCTTCATGAGTGCTTGTAATTGTATCTTTCTCATTTAGCACAGAAACTGCTGATAGTTAAAAGGCACAAACACTTCTAAATAGACAACTGATCCCTGTTGCCCTCAATTTAAAATATAGCTGTAACTTGTAAATGCAAGAGCTCCTGGGACACGTCTTTCTTGATTTCCATTTTGGTAGCTGCTGGTTTTGGCAGTGGCAAGAGGATATCTGGCCTTAACCTTCTGAATCAGGTTTATTTCAAAATCAATGACTTTTAGTCCATGCTGGCTATTTGATGCTCACATGCGTGCTAACACATGCATGTTTAGTAGCTGCATTCAAGATTTCTTCACCTAGCTGCTTATAACTAATGGATTTTTATTTCCAAGCAAGCCAACTTCTTCTGCTCAAGGTAATATGCAGCAGGGAAAAGCTAACTAGCACTTGGCTGCCATAGGCCAAAGAGAAACCGCAAGTAACTGTGATACTAAATCATTAACTTGTGGTTTGCTTCTCGTAATGGCCCCGGTAGCACTCTGGAAATCTTTTGTGACAGTCCTGCTACAAGAGTGGTAACCCCCCTCTAAGGGCAGCCTGACCACTGGCAGCAGTAACTCACTTTGGATACTACTTTGGTATCACAGGGTTCGTACCTGCTCGCGTTTTGCAGCAGGAACCTGAACCCATGGACTTGCAAGAGACGAGCCTCCCAAGCCCTTAGCCAGCTCATGTATGCTACTGCATAGCAGGAGACAGCAGGGATCTGAATAGACACCATTTTGGAGATTTAAGGCATGAAGGCAACTTTTTAATCTTCTTATTGTGCTGTAAGAATTTCCCTGTGTATTGACTCATGGTGTATATCAGTTAATTAAAACAAAAATAATCAAAGTTCAAGTTTATGCTTCTCATTGCCCTATCAACACCAATTGTTATTGCCATGCTGGTAGGAGAGGGCAGTTTCATAGCTGCAAGAAATAAATGCTGTTTAGTTCAGTAACAAAGAAAATAGGGCACCCAAGGCAGAAAAGGAGGTAATAAGACTGGAAATTCTGACACCACAAAAGTCATAGAGCCTGAAATTGCCCCTTGGACTGTAGGAACTGCCTGATGTAAGCAACAAGCAAGTATGTACCCCCAGGACAGCTGGGAGATGGGTCAAAGAAAAGCCAGACTTTTGGGGATGAGTCAGTTAACAGGTAGAAGTCCAAGAAACAGGAAACCTGACAGCAGCTATTTCTCTGAAAGTCTTAAGCAGCTGATGGATCACTACAGACAGATAATGTCCCAAGCGCAGCCATAGCAAAACAAAGCAACCTTGAACTCTGAGCAGCTGACAATTTTCATTAAAAATATGGTATTCAGTCATAAAAGTATTTTGCGGTTCTAGTTCTTGTAAGTGCTTCACCCTCCCCTTCCAAATCCCCTGACAGTGAGATAACACATCCCTTCAAGGTGCATAATAGCAGAATAGAAAGATCTTTTGAATTTCAAAGCTGTGTGCTGCAGCTAAACTGCTGATGAAGATTTGTCTGATAGTTTTCTGAGTGCTGGGGATATTTGCAGAGCCAGAAGACCTATTAGAAAGGCTGATTCATAAAGAAAAACCAGCTCCTTTATTCATCTCATGTGCAGGGTTCAAAGGAAAGACCCCATGAAAATGTTACAAAGTACTAATAATACAAACCTCATGAAAATGAAGGAAAAATAGAAAATACCCAAGAAACAAAGAGCCTCCAGAAAATCACATAATAGAACTCAAACCCTGCAAAGCTGATCTTTGAATACAAGATTGGCATAATACATTTCAAATCTTCAGTCATACAAAAATGTCTTTTGCATATGAAAGGCCTTCGTAATTTTTGCTATCATCACTATAAGCCTCAGATGCATTGGCTTTGATTTAGTAAACAATAAAAAAGAAAGAAAAAATCCTAAGTGTTTTCTACAGATGCGTAAAGATGCTTTTAAAAAAATATTATTGCTCCTTCTCCTATACCAGTTGCAGAGGGAACTGCCATCCATGACTGCTTAGTTTTTTGTTTGTTCTTTTTCCTTTAAAAACAAACAAATAAACCCCAGACTCTTAGCCTGATTGATTCAGTCTTTTTTGAGAGAAAGGGGAGGGAGGAAGGAAAGAAAAATAGAAGAGAAAGGAAGGTTGAAAAAAACAGGGGCAGTGGGGTATACTTAATGGGATCTTATGCATCAAAACAAATTAATAAATTCATAAAACAAAGCACATGCTACTACCAAATTCAGCCATGAGGAACTACTAAGCACATTTTAAAAGGTACTATGTTTTGAAACACATGGAGAAAGGGAGTTCTGTAGGCTGAGTTTCTCAAGGATAGAGTACTTTGAAAATTACTGATATTTTTTGTTGTTCAATATTTGTTTTCTGAGGAATTACTTTTCTACCCGTTTTATTTATTTAGTGTTTGAAAGAGGCTTGAACAGGCTGCCCAGAAAAGCAGTACAGTTTTATGTTCCTTTACAGAAAAAAAATTGGAACCTGAACTTCAAGGTTCCCACCACAATCACACACTAGGTCCCAGCAGTCAGTGACAGTGGACAGAGGACAGTGAGGAGCTGAGATCTCTCCTCCCCTGAAGCAGCAGCACTAGTAGGTGCCTGTGCTCCTTGAGCCGTGGGATGCTCTGATCTACACCCCAAGGCTTCTGCCTGCTTCTCAGAGAGCGAATGCCATGTTTGTGCAAGACACAAAGGGAGGTCTGAAATTCAGGAGGAGTGCAGCAAACAGACCCCATGCTTTCATTTAGCTCAAATGCTGTAGCCGTTATCCACCTTGCCTGTGGTGTGACAGAAAGGCTAGACCATAAGTACATTATGGTCAACCATACAAAGTAACTATTATGCTTGCTTAATATGTTTTCATTCCTTTATATGATATCTCAAAGCCTAAGCAGAGTTCAAGAACCTCATTTAATTTTAATGTATTTTGTCCCTCTAACCAGAGCAATTTTTTCTTCAATTACCTTTAGCAGAAATCTAATCTAGCAAACAAGAACAGCAACAAAATATGTCATTACAAATGATTTTTACAATTTTGTTGTTACCCTGATTTATTAAGGTGTCAAGTTTTTCTAATTCTGTTTGTTGATTGCCCTTTTAGGAAAAAAATACATCTTTGAATTTGCAATAATTGCCAGCAACACGTATGTAAATATTCAGATGTAAAGAGGCAATTTCAATAACCATTTAAACAAGGTAAAATACCTGCTTAGATACATAGAGTAATGAACTCATGTCGGTTTACCAATGGTTTACAAAAAATAATACAATGCTCTACAAGACTATTACAATGTATAACTGATAGCCAGAATTTAAAGCGGGATAAATACTTTCTGGCAAGGTCATAAAAGGAATCAATGCTGGAAATTTAGTCTTTCATCACAGAACTATACAGATAATCGCCAGGCAACAAACAATATGCTGGCAATGACCATTTTTTTTTTCTTTCCTTAAGAGATACAGGCAAATCTACATTTGCAAATGTAGTGCAAGAGCAGAGGGTCTATGGAGGTAAACGGCTCATAATGCAGACTCAGTGTCCACCGGCTTTATGTCTAGATTGTGCAATTCTGCCTGGGTTTTTCTGGACCTTGGATATGGATGACTGCTCTTCAGGGATGTGAGGGCATTAGATGCCCTCCTGGAGGTCACCTAGCTCCAAAAGGGACCTGGGTGGTGCAGTTTTGGTTGCCTGGCGAGGTGAACCAGACCAAGGCAGGAAGGAACAATCCCACAAATCACTTCCAAAGTATGGCCTTGATCCAAAACCAAACATGAAGGAAAACACTACTACCTACAAAGTTAACCCTGCCCAGCACTGCAATGCCCAGGTGTGATGGGAGAGCTATCTCCACAGATACAAGCAGCACCCAGCTCTGTGGTCATTCCCGGCCCCTTATGGAGGGGACATACGTGGGACATATGGAGGGAACATATGTGGGACCCACACAGCGCCAGGTGGCAGGCACTTTGTTCCCTTGATTGCTCCTTCTAGATGTGCACAGGGACAGAGGGTTTCACATGCACCTCCAGCACATTCCCCCATGCTTGGTGTCTCATGCAGTCCCCTGTGCCACCCATGCTACAGGGAGCATTTTTTTTGGCTGGTTTTTTTTGGGCTTGGGGTGGATGGGTTAACCAGGCTGGCACTAAGCCCTTATTGCCTCCATTGTGACCACCAGAATAGAAGCATCTCTCCTCAGGACAAACACAGGCACTTAATTAAAAGGAAGACTCTAAAGACTCTGCTTGCTGGAGAGCCTCTACTAGAGGTATACACAGAACTTCGAGGTTTTGTTCTGGCCTTGATTTCTGTTATTGCATCTCAATACAACTGCAATAAAAATAATGTATTGACTTCCATTTCACATCCAGAAGAAATACAGAATGCAACCCCCCATATTTATTACTTTTGCTTGAGATATAAGTTTTGCTTCAAAAAAGGATATTGATAAATAGAAAATATTTCATTGCCTGATGGTGACTGCTTTCAAATTTTACCCCACAGGAAAAGTTATTTTAAGCACAGTACAGAAGATTCAGTAAAGAAGGGGAAAGGGAAGGCCATGGAAAGCTCCAGGAACTATGGGCAACATCACATCGCAAGTACTACCCTTGGATGACATGCAATGCTTACTGGAAAATGCTCTTCTAAAATGTATCTGTTCAAAGCCATGTGTTAGTCTGCTCTTATTGCTGCCATTTTGTCAGCTTTTTAATTCTTATGGGTTTATGTTGACATTCAGCTCAGCTTAACCATGGACAATGGGGTATCCAAATCTTTCCAGTATTCAGCTTCCAAGTCATTCCAGTTAACTGTTCAAGTAAAATAAAATAATAATAAAAAAGAACAAACCCAGAATAAAAAAAAATCCCCCATAATTTCTTTAGAGTTTTAAGTTATTTAATTTGCATCATGGCAAAAACAAATAAAGAGGAATGATGTGCCAATTGCTAAAATAAATGTGCAACACTTGTAGAGAATTGCCAATAAAGAGCAACTCAATTCAATTAAACAAAATCTGGTAATCACTTTTTGGTGACTTTGTAAAAGTCTTTTTGTATCAATTAGAATATCTTTGCTTTGAAAGATTGAAGAAAAGGATTAATAAAATCAGCTGGAGCTCGAATCTCTTTATTAAGAAATTCCTTTGATTTTATCAGGGCTAAAAATCAAAGTCGAAGTCCTATTTCAGAGGATTCTTTGTGTTTTGATTTTTAACATTATATTAAAATAATGCTTATCAAAATTTTACTGTAAGTGGTTGTCAGGAATTGTCTTTTTTCCTCCTCAAACCTCCAGAGGCAGTTGCTAAGTATCCTAATTTGGTAAATAAGTTGTATACACAGTTCCAGACAGTTTCTTGATGAATATAAATATTTTACATTCAGATAGCTTCTTTTATTTCTACCCAGGTATATCAAGGTCATTTTATTCTGTATTTGTTCATAAAACATCCATTACTAGTCACACGGGAGGAGTATTAGTGGGGTAATACTAGTGGCTTTCCAGCAGAGGTAAAAAACAACAAAAAAAAAACCCGTAAAGCCTCCTAAGCACTCAAGGGTTTCTCCATTGTTTGTTTATTCCCTAAGTGAAAACATGGGGTTAGAAGCTACGTTTCTTGACTATACTTGTTTTCCTGAAATCAGATGAACACAAAAGCTTTAGGAAATGTTCTTGCGGAAAACAATTCACCTGCAGTCACTGTGCACTCTCTAAAAGTTGAAATGTGAGAGAAGAAGGGTGACGTGACAGAAGGCCAGGGGACACATATAACCTGTTTCAGATTCAGAAAAAGCCTATACTCAGCTTCTCCAGGAAAAAAACATGAGAAGAGAGCATTTATATGCCATGCAAAATAAGAGGATAATAGAGCTGTGTTTTCTAGAGTTCCCACAATCACCTGAAAAAGCAAGCACACATTTGGTAAAGTAAGGGTCATGTCCCACTTCTTGGTGATAAATCAGTTTTCCTAAAAATGTCCTTAATTGGACAAAAGTTTTCACTTCATAAGCAGACACCCTGAACATTAGGTACCATGTTTTCCAAGGTTCAGACACGCAAAAAGCAATTCAGTAGCTCTTCAAATTCAAAGACGACCATCTTTAAATACTTATTAATGGATATATAGATTTACTACTTGCATAGGAACATCACAGTCATGATTTCTAAACCTTCAGAGAATAAGAAGCTATAAAGCAGCTTGACAGATTCTTTAGAAAGTAACAGGAAAACCTAAAGAAATTGTAGATACAGATTTTTACTGCTAGTCTAATGCTGACTTTTAACTGCTAGGCAGCAGGAGAGGAGTTTCTGTTTGCAAGCCAAAAGCCAACTGTCCTGCTTAGTCCTGCAATCTAGGGATATGTAGACTTCACACAATATAGAGCCTTGGGATGGAGCATGTCCTTGTGCAGCTAAAAATAATAATAATAAACAACACAGAACCAAGCTTCCAGTTGTCTTTTGTTTAAGCTCAAGTGTTAGTTAGGGGATGGAAATCTCTACCCACTTTTGAATTTACTATTCAGCTTCCCAAAGGGAGGTTCAGCATCTCCAGTATTTATTGCCCTCAAGACAGAGCCCCCTAGACGCCTTTTGTCCCTTCCAATTAAGTTACCTGCTGTGCTCCCCACATACATGCAAGGAAATCATTTAAAACCACCCCTCCTCTTTGCCGTTTTTATGTCGGTCTCTGAGCAGACATCACGCAGAGAGGGCCATATGTTGGCCCTTTTTCACTAAACTCAGTTTAATGCTCCCAGTCTTTTCTTAAAATAAGCTGAACAAAGATAGTGTAAGAGGACATTTGGAAATGCCTGATGGCAAAGTGGGAGTGTTCAAACTTGTTCTGCTTTGCTCTGTGTATGTGTGTGATATCGATGTCACTCCAAATCAGAGATTTAAGGACAGTTTGTTAGAGGGAGGACGTCATGTTTTCCTTCCCTTCTCAGTGGTGCTCTTGTAAAACAAATATACATGACATACATAGACTCTGAAATTTAGCAGCGTTTCATATGATCTGGATGCCGTTAAACATAAGAAAATGGGTAGAGGCAATGAACACAGAAATATTTAAATATTTTGCCTTTCAAAAAGTGATCTGACCTTTGAATAGTTTCCCTTGTAACATTTTCAGCTATAGCTTGTAGCCACTGATAATGAACCTGACTGCTCCATTTTGCTTAAAGAGAAACAAAATGTTCATGTATAATTGAATGCATTGTATGAAAACTATTAAGATAACCTGAAAGTATTGTTTTTCTTTTCCTAACAAGAAGAACTAAACCCTGGTGAACATATAGAACACTAGACTTGATGGGCTAGTGATCTGGGTTTTTTAATCACAATTCCACTACTTGGAGCAAAATGAACTTTGAAGAAAATATTTTCATTCCAAAATGATATCAAGAATTTGTGGTTTTGAGGGAGAAAAAGCAAAAGAAATCATAATTCTTATGAGTACTATTATGACATAATGTGACCCAACACATCATAAATTACATAATCATGAAATGGAGTTATGAGTTGGGCACTGCGTTTGACATGAGCAATCAGTCAGATCTGCTAGGCAAGTACCATATTAGCAAAGCAAACATTCTGGAAAGGCTGGGATTTGAATTTACTGAGAAACTGTTGCAGCATGTCTCAGCCACATTTTTTTTTTTTAAGCTAGACTACAGACAGGCTGTAGCAGTGTTTTTTAATGCCATGATTTGAACTTGACAGCCAGGTAAAATGAGAGGAGATTACCTTTTGGCAACTGCTCTCTCCATTTCCTAAACTAAATGACCTTCAACCAGAGCAGCAGTGAAAATCACAGCAGTCTAATCTTAAATGTGAACCCTGTGGTGAAAGAGCAGTGGTTCATATTATAAGCAGAATGCATAAATGCTTTGAATCATCATCAGATTAGATGAAAAATGCCACTGTGTTCACAAAGAGCAGCTATTACACAAAGAAATGTAATAGAAAAAGGCTGAACAATGTCAGAGACAGGCTAATGGGCTTCCCCATTTCTTTCAGATTCATGAAGATATTGTTTCCCTTGTCCACCTTCTCAATGCAGATAATTTTCTATAGATTATCTTTTCATTTGCCCTAATTAAAAAAAAATGCATGCATTGTCTGATACTTAAAAGCAATCACTTCAATTTCTGTATGTTAGCTTTGCACCCCCCTCCAACAATCACCTGTACCTCTCCCATGATGCACATCATACAAGTCAAAATAATTTCTATGACATCCTTCTTCCAGTTCTCCTGAGTGTCTACCACAGACAACAGTCACCCAGTTTCACCTGCTGGCAAATTAGTTTTAGGGCTTTTTCCTGCCACCCTACTTTCATCGATTGTTTTAGGGTAGTAGGAATTTTGCGGTCTCCCTGTTCAGCCTGGAAAACAGGAGGGCTCATCCTCCTGGCCCTCCAATCTCTACCTCACTTTGGGGTACCTAAGCCTTTTGTAGAGGCTGGAAAGTTTCAGAGTCAGCTGGAAATCGCTTCTCATTTTGTTGAGTTATAATCCATTTGCTGAGCAAACGAGGCAGCAGCTGATTATGTTTGTTGCAGTAACTGCAAAAAGCTCTCACGTTATGTGTTTGTGCAGACCAAGCCTCTGCGATTTTTCCTCTGCAATCACTGTTAATAAGGCTAGTGATTCTCTGTCCCCTTCCAGGTGATAGGTATGTTTTCCGTGTAACAGCCTAAACTAACAGACCTGGTCCTAGTTGGCCAACCAGAAGTCTTGATCCTACAGCCTCCTTGAGGAATTGCTGGGGGTAGCCATCTGCATCATTGCTTTTGCAAGAATGGTTCATTCTTTTTCCAAGGTAAATGATCCCTGCATCTTTGGGGAGTTTGGGTTTGAAAGGCAGAGCAGAAAGCAGTGCTGGGTTCAGTGCTCCATCTCAAAGCATCCCAGCAGCTGGTGTACAGAGGGGTCTCTCCTCTCTGCCCTCCCTCAGACATACACGCACCCACATCTGCCTCCTGCCTGCTAACTCTGCAGCAAGGAGAGCACTCATCCCCTGCATCAGGAGAACGGATGCCCTTGTCCCCATGTGTCCCTCCAAACACACCAACATCCGTCTTTAAATCAGAGCATGAGCGAGTTTCTCATGTGAAGGGCAGCAGAGGATACCTGAGCAGTTGTTACTAAAACAAGAACGAGAAACACAGGGCTGCCTTCTGTTCCTGATGCTCTGCTGAATGCAAATAAAATATAGTATAAAAAATGGAAAAGGGATTATAACAAAACTTAACTTACAAAAGCACATTAATGACCAAATTAAGACTGAAGAGAGAACATGGCAAATCACTAAAATGCTAATGACACCACTGAAAGACATAAAAAAACAAGGATGCCTGTTTTGTGTGTGGTGTGGTGAAAGACACATTGACAGAAGTGATACTAAGCAAAGATTGATGGTGTCTTTCTAATGTGAATTTAAATGCCTGAATTTTTTGTAGGAGTTTTCTGTCTCTGCTCTATGAAATGCGATCTTTGTTGCTTCTGTACAACATAATTTCCTTTAATTCCCCCAGCACAGAAAAAAAAAAACACAATAAAGAAACTAACTTTGATGAAGTCAAGCACAGCCTTGTCATTGAAAAACTGAACCATGCTGAGGATTTTCTGACTGACTGTATTTCTGGGGAAAAGCCATTGCATGGAAATGGCTGGTGGAAGTTGGGAAGCCCCTCACATTTCCCACCCCCCTCTGCCACTGCCCGGAAAGAGCAATCACAAACCTGTGCTAAGGCAGGTTTGAAATCGGGTGAAAATTCCTGCATTCAAAGCAGCACTGTGAATGCAGAAAAAGGTGGGAAAGTCATGCTGCAAGGCTGTTCAAAGCATGTCTGTAGTTTGCTGTGAATCCGAGTCTATCAAGCTGTTCTTTGACATTACAAAACCAATGCACTGTTTCAATTTTGCACTGCAAGCAACTGAGAGCACAGCTACTTATCTCTGCACCATCAAGCATTTTTGACTTAATGGCATAACATCTTCTACTTGGCACCAGATCTGATGCCATGCTGATTATACACTTGAGATGAAAGCTCCTTCTGTGAGATTGCTGATTTCTTTAATGCAGGTCACTGTATCATGGTCAGTCAGTACATTACTGCCTAATCCACTAGATACATGGAGCTTTCCAGCATTCAGAGCAGCCCTTGTCCTGGTGCTGGAGTAATTCAAGTTTAAATACAGTCATAGAGAAGCATCCAAGAGCAGAAAAAGGTGGCAACAATTCCTTGCCCAATTCTTCTGGTACAGTAGCACTGGAATACCAGTTGCAGCCCTTTTCACTTAGAAGCCAGTGAAGCAGTAGGGAAGGTTCATTGTGGAAAGGATTAAAAAAGTTATTCAGAATATTTGTGTACCTATGTCTGTCCTGCTCTGTCCAGGGGAGTGGCCTGCACGTGGGGTGCAATAGGCAATTATGTGTGCTGAAGCCCCTGCTCCCCTACAGCTGCACCCACCTTATCCAGACCCTTCAGACCTGCAAATGTGACGGTCCATGCCACTTGCAGCAGCACCCATTAGATCACCTAATTAAGATGACTTCACCAATTTGTTTGATTAAGACTGAAGGGGAGACAGGAGTTTTGTTCTCTCTCAGACCCAGCTGGATTAAAAAAAGCAACCTGGTGTCAGACAAATCCTTTAGCTGCACACAATCGCAGCACTACAAGACTCACTTTGCACCAAGTCACATAAGTGCTTTATTTGTAGGACAAAGAAGGAAGGCAAAAAGCTTTACTTCCACATACTGATTCCCTGAGAAAATTACCTCCTAGTTCTTCTTTATTTTCTTTGAAAGGAATTACGCATATTTTTCTTCATTACAAAAGATTAAATCGTTGTATCCATCCAGTTTCAGTTAAACTCTCCAGTGCAGCGACAGATAAAGGATGTTCAGAAATTAAAATATGTGACTTGTATAAATACATAATGAAACAATTGGAAAAATATTACAAAAAATAATATCCCTACTGTTATAATACAGAATTGGAAGTCCCTTTAATAAAAGTAAACATTTGGTTTCTCCAGAAGAGAAAGCTCCTAAGAGGCTTAACAGCATTAAGAGAGGAGAATAACTATTGTTAACTTAATTTACTTTTTAAAAAAAGTTAATCCTGCAACAGTCATTTATATTTTTCTGACTCAAAGGTGCTACTATGATTCACTTTTATTCCCAACTCCATTTCAGCATAATGGAGTTTAGATGTGCCTATGAGACTGCTGATTTATCAAGCTCTAAATTGCACGTTCTTCATTTTTACAGACCAATCACTAAAAATTTTTGTGATTATGATCTGTGCTGGGAACTAGTCTAATTTTTTCCCCTCTTTTTTGGGAAAGCAGAAGAAACCATATGGCAAAACTACATACAAGCCTATCATAATTGTTCCAAAAAGCACAGGAGACTTTTCTCTTGTGATCTTTTTAGTTATTTAGGAATTGTGAGAGAGTTGTCAAATCCACTTTTTCCATGCTGCTGCTGAAAACATTACTAGCTTTTCCAAAGATACTTCAGCTGAGCAGTGATTTTGGCTTGAATTTTTTTGGCTTAGAAAGACCCACAACCTACCAAATGTCAATCTTTTTTTACTTCTCACTGTCAGAAATCACAACTAGTGATTATGGACTTTGTCATATTTCAAAGCATGAAATATCATTACAAGATGGATATTCAGACCCGGTGTGTGGCAACAGGCTTCAACAAGGGGAAAATATTTTTTGTGCTGTTAGATTGACTGCTGCTTCTCACTTTTAGATCAGTTGGAATAAACATCTCATTTGTCCACAGCATGAATTGAAATTGTAAATTAAATATCATCCCGTTTGCTTCATCTTAAGCTACCCATATATACTCAGAAATGTAGCATATTTAAACACAAATTTCTCAAGCTATCCACAATAGCTTTCAAGAGACACCAAAAGATATTTTCCAAGTATCACATTACTTTTTAGAGAGGAATGAAATATATTCAGTAGAATAATTTTCTGAGACTTGATTCAGACAAATCATCATCAGCAGACAAAAGTAGTTACTACCACCCGACAGACAAGCTTCATCTAAGCCCTGTCTCATACATCTTTGGTAAATCTCTTTCTCTCATGCCATAGCCCAACACCTCTACACTCCACAATAAATGTTTTTTCTTCTGAATGCCTGCTTCATTTAAAGTGTTGGCAAAACTGTTAGTGCTTTGTTAACTATCCATACATTAATCAGGATCAAGAAATCCTCAACACCCCACATGGTAGATTGGAAAGATATCTCCTCACAAGGGTCTGTCTTCCCATCCGCCTGTACAGAAAAATGTGCCCTGTTGCAAGCAGACGCATGCTTCTATGTTTTGCTCATCAAACCAGCTTGTGCATCTGAGTGATATGCAGACCCTGAGTTACTTCATGAATAACTCAGAAAAGCAAGTCACAAAAGAAATAAAATCACACTTCTGGCAAGCCATATGTGAGCATAAGAATCTATTGCCATTAACAATTGCTTCTTCCAGACAAGCGGCACCATACTTTAAAAGCACTTGGTAGGTTGATCTAAGCTAAAAATATTACTTGGCTAGGATACACAAGCCATTATCACACAGACCGTGACACACAGCACAGTCCATTAGGGATCTCTCCTCAGGCTCTGCTCTCAGGACCAACATTTATGAGCATTTAAGGGGTTTTCCTGGTGGCAGAGTCAACACAAATCCTATTTACATTGTAAGCACGGCACACTGGGACGCAACGTTGCTTTTCTTAACTCTAGATGGCCATCCTGAGAGTCCCCGTTTGCTAACTTATCAGGAAAAATGTACTTCGCTATATATCTAGCCCTTATCTCACAATTTCACTTCTTCCTTTCCTCTTATCTTACAGAAAGAGTCCAAAAACTTAGATAATTTCAGCAAGACTTTCACAGCAAGTATAAGAGAGAAAGAAGAAAGAAATGAGGCTTATTACAGTCTAAGCGCCACAAATTCTGGCTTTTGATTTCTTTTTATACTTCTGCAGCAGACGCCAGAAAAAGGGAAAAAGTTGGAAAAAAAAGGATTTTGGTATGGAATATTTCAAAATGCAAATGGGACATTATCTAAATAAAAATGAAAAATGAAGTAAAGAGGTTGTGTTGATAAATAACAGGAAATGCTGACTGAGTAACCTCAGTAACCTGAGTAACCTATCACTCCTAAAAGAAAGATACTATTTTGTAATACCTGAAAAAGAAATAAATATGTAGTTTCTTGAACACATTGATATTATCCTGGGATCAAACTAAAGTAGTTTAAGGAAGTAACATGCTTTTTTCCAAATTTGTGCCATGACAGCTCTCTGCATTATGCTGTTGTGACTATGACAGAGTTTGACATTAGAGTCAGAGACTGGTAAGAAACAAACAAACAAAACCCAAACCAAAACAAAGAAACACCTTGCTACAAGCAAAGTTTCAGAAATGCCATGTTTGCCCTAACTCTGCTGGGAGGTGTAGGAGCAGCATGCCAGCAGAGCAGTGGTCCATTAGTTTTAAGTCCTGATTGCTGTATATTTTTTTACTTCATCTTTACTAATCTGCCTACAGCAAAGAACCTGAGACACTGGCCAACCAAAAAGAGTTTGAAAAGACTCAGTTTACTCATGCTTAATATTTCATAAGATCAGTTTAATCAGTTATAAATTTAGAACATTTCTTCTTCCTTGACAACTGAAGGAAAAAAATCCTAGCTCTCCTGAAGGCCACATAAAAATGTAATGCACGTGCTTCCTGAATACCCACCTGCCTTTGTATTGATAGTACAAACAGTTAAAATGTAAACAGGAAAAAAAAATGCTGTGATGCTGCTCTTGTTTTGATACACACGTGACACTTATAAAAATAATAAGAAAAATCAGTGATAACTGCCTCTATCTGCAGTTCTTGGTTTCGTTTTTTGAACAGACGTACTACTTAGGCTACTACATATTGAGCAGAGACCAGAAATCTTTGATCCCATCACAAGAAAAAAATCATTTTTTCTTCAATTATGGCTCCATTTGTTCTCATTTCTAATAGCCCATGCAGCTATATGTTAAACAAAAAGCCATTAATCCCTTGATTAACTCAAACAAAGATGCTTCATTTTCTGTATCCTAAAGATCTGGCTGTAACAGCTTCAACTTCCAAATTTCACCCTATTCAGTTATTAGCATCTAGGGAAGACAGAAAAGTCTCTCTGCCCTCCAGTTCTAGGTCAGGACCATTGCAGGTGTTTTGCTTCCAGAAGGATTTCTGAATTTACATCTACACTGAGAAATTTTTCCTTAAAGGAAAGAAAAACTAAATTTAACCTTAAATTTAACAACTTCCCTAAGATGGTAATTTTGTTGGAGTTCAATCTACTTTAGGTGTCTCATAGAGAAAACTCTAGCATATTCCCATATCAGAGATTCTTCCGCTCATCGGATACAGAGGATGCCTGAAGTCTTGAGTCCAGAAAGCCTTAAACTAAGACAGAAAGCAGTACTACCCTTGAGAAACAACACTTAGGAGAGTTTTGTGGGGCTTTGACTCCTTTCTAAAGGAAAAAAGATTAACCCAGTAACTTCAGTTGGTTCATGAGCATGAAAAGAACAACATCAAAAACCAAGAAAAGGATAGGCAAAGTTACTCTTCTAAACCCTTAAGCTTCAGGCTACTACTAAGCTATAAACTACAAATATAAAACTCACCGAAAAAAGGAAGAGAACTTCAGTGGGGGAGAAGAAAGAACCAGCCATTCCAACCTACATCAGCACAAAGCCTCCATCTTCTCCTGAATCAGCCCCAGCCAGTCGGCTTTTACTTAAGCTGTGGGACTCTCCTTTATAGCCTCTGAGCTGTAATCATTCACATGCTCAACTTTTGCACCTGGGTTCCCTCCTCCTTGCAAACCAGCAGCAGTGGCTAGCTCACAGGTGTATGTGTTTTCTTGTTTGGTCATGGCCTATTTTCTAAGAAAGCCTTGACAGAATAAAGACAAATGAAAAGGGAAGCCACAGCTGTCACAGTTAAATTGTGGCCTCTGCATGCTTATAGCACAGAGAAATTGGAAAGACAAAATGAAGGTGTGATACTCATCTTTGGGATGATGAGTAGGGTAGACGGTTGGACTCGATGATCCCAAGGGTCTTTTTCCAACCTAAATGATTCTATGATCCTCATCTTTGGGACCTGATGAGGTGGATCCCAGGGTCCTGAGGGAATTGGCTGACATACTTACACAAGCTACTCTTGTGTAAGTGAGTTTCTGGTTGACATCAAAATATCATTTGAGTTGACATCAAATGATATTTGAAAAGTCATGGCAGTTGGGTGAAGTCCCCAGTGACTGGAAAAAGGGAAACATTGCACCCATTTTTAAACAGGGTAGAAAGGAGGACCCTGGGAACTACTCACCTGTCAGCCTCACATCTATGCCCGGGAAGATCATGGAACAAATCCTCCTAGAAGCCATGCTAAGGCACATGGAGGACAGGGAGGTGATTTTGAGACAGCCAGAGTGGCTTCACCAAGGGCAAGTCCTGCCTGACTAACATAGTGGCTTCCTATAAGGGAGTGTCTACATCAGTGGACAAGGGAAGAGCTATGGATATCATCTATCAGTACTTCTGCAAGGCCCTTAACACCGTCCCCCAAAAAATCCTTCTCTCTAAATTTGAGAGATATGGATTTGATGGGTGGACTGTTTGGTGGATAAGGAACCAGCTGGATGGTCGCCTCCAGAGGGTAGTGGTCAATGGCTTGATGTCCAGATGGAGATTGGTGACAAGTGGTGTCCCTCAGGGATCCGTACAGGGACCAGTACTGTTTAATATCTTCATCAATGATATAGACAGTGGGAACAAGTGCATCCTCAGCAAATTTGCAGATGGCACCAAGCTGAGTGGTGCAGTCAACATGCCAGAGGGATGAGATGTCATCCAGAGGGTCCTAGACAAGCTACAGAGGTAGGCCCATACAAATCTCAGGAAGTTCAACAAGGTCAAGTGCAAGGTCCTACACTTGGGTCAGGACAATCCTTGTTATCAATCAATCCTTGTTATATAGGCTGGGGGAGGATGTGATAGCTAGTAGCCCTGCAGAAAAAGACTTGGAGGTACTGGTGGATGAAAAGCTGGAGATGAGCCAACAATGCACACTTGCAGCCCAGAAAGGTAGTTGCATCCTGGATTGCATCAAAAGAAGCATGGCCAGAAGATTGAGAGAGGTGGTTCTCCCCCTCTACTCTGCTCTCGTGAGACCCCATCTGGACTACTGTGTCCAGCTCTGGAACCCTCAGCAAAAGAAGGACATGGACCTGTTGGAGCGGGGTCCAGAGAAGAGCCACGAGGATGATCAGAGGGGTGGAGTACCTCTCCAACGAGGACAGGCTGAGAGAGGTGGGATTGTTCAGCCTGGAGAAGAGAAGGCTCTGGGGAGACCTTATAGCGGCCTTCTAGTATCTGAAGGGGGCCTACAGGAGAGCTGCAGAGGGGCTGTTTGCAAGGGCATGTAGTGATAGAACGAGGGGCAATGGTTTTAAACTAGAGCAGGGTAGGTTTAGATTGGGCATTAGGAAGAAGTTCTTTACAATGAGGGTGGCGAGGCACTGGAACAGGTTGCCCAGAGAGGTTGTGGAGGCCCCATCCCTGGAGACGTTCAAGGTCAGGCTTGATGAGGCTCTGAGCAATCTGATCTAGTTAAAGAAGTCCCTGCTTGCTGCAGGGGGCTTGGAATAGACGAACTTTAAAGGTCCCTTCCAACCCAACACATTCTATGATTTGAAGAAATGAAAATCAAAATTTCCATATTCGAAGAGCATCTTACAGGAACACAATGCCCTGTCGTCACACTAAAAAATTACATGTACTCTAGTGGAAGGTCTTTTGAATAATAATAAGAAGAGAAATGAAAGGGTTCAGTGAAGACTGGGGAGATTAAAAAGCTGTCATAGAAAAGACTGCTGATACAAAGTCTTTTTTCTTTTTTTTTTTAACCATTCACTACCCCCACCCCCCTACTTTCAAATGGAATAGTTTTATACATAGACAATCCTCTTACAATTATTAGCCTTGTGAAAGCAGAGAATGACTAAACATGTCATGTCAGTCCATGCTGTTGATGTTTCCAAGATCAGACTTTCCTGATGGACCCCCTTTAGCCCTCCTTGGGTACCAAAGTACTGTGTTGTTCCTCAGATGAGGCTATGAGCAGGATCTCACCCCGTGAGGACACTGCAGCTGGATAAGAGACCCGTTCACATTTCAGTGGTGATCAGAGCAGGTGCCCAAGCTGTGGAGGAAAAAACACAGCTCAAACCCACCTGATAGGAGCTCAGATTAGTTGCAGCTGAGATTGTGTACACTACTGAGGACATAATCCTATAACTTTTGTCAAAAATTGGGCCATATTTGCATCAGAAATGTTTTCTTCAGCTGGGTGTATCCCAATGCACAGTAGCTCTTGTCTGAGTTTATATCCCACCTGGAACTCCTGCCATAGGCAATTTGTCCAGAATAGTCCTGGAGAGGGCTGGGCACGGTGCTGTGCCCAGCCCTTCCTGGCTAATGCAGTAGGGTCTGAGGGACTGGTGTGGGTACCAAAAATCAGTACATTTCTGAGGGTACTATGTTTATTCAAGGGGTTTCAGGCAGCTGGGGGTTAGGAAGCCCAAGGAAGATACACATATAGCTGTTACAACTTCCTCCGTAACACCATGCACCTTGGTGATGTCCAGGAATCAATTAATAATTGTTAAGCTATATCCAGCTTGCCTGTGTTAAGCAGTTTTTCTCTTTAAATTTTTTTTATTTTATTTTTTGGTGGGTGGGACAGGCAATAAACTATGTTGTGCCTACTTGATTTTGTCTGCTTTGTATATAAGTTATTACAATTTTCTTGCAGAAGGCACCTTCCTTCCTCCCCATGCCAGAAATGCATTTGCTATTTCAAATACAGATAAGCCCTCTTCTGTTCCAGC
This sequence comes from Tringa tobata, assembly GCA_033628505.1. Classification (NCBI taxonomy): domain Eukaryota; kingdom Metazoa; phylum Chordata; class Aves; order Charadriiformes; family Scolopacidae; genus Tringa; species Tringa tobata. The sequence continues at coordinate 3,099,105 of JAHREE010000161.1, forward strand.
TTTCTTGGCATGCTTGCTGAAAACTTCAGAATGAAAAATAAATGAATATGATGCATCATAACACAACATTTCTGACTCATTTCAGCAGTTCCCCCAGAAGCCCTTCTGTGCCGTCCCCAGGCTGAGGCCACACACCGCACCAGGTGAATGCCACCTCAGTTCTTATTTCTTGGAACAGTGCTATCTTAACACACTGAAAATTTCATTTTGTTTTAAAGGCCCCTCCCCTGCACCAGCCTCCAGAGAAGATAAGTATTATCAGTCCAGTGTCAGCAAAGTGATAAAGAAGGGCGAAGCACTGTTCCAGCATGAGCCAGACACCGAGGCTTGCTTAGCAGTGCAGCCAAGTGCTTCAGCGGCTGATGATTGAAAGCGGAAGCTTAATGGGGTGAATGTGAACAAAGAATTAGAATAAATGCCACCTTCTGAAATAGAAGGCAAGCAGCTAAATGGCTTGGGTGAGACAGGAAAGCAGATGTAAAGCGAAGAAGCAGTTTTGCAAAGCAATCTGGATTTCAGATTTGTCAGCCAGTATGATGACAGCCTCTGTCTGGGTGGCCTCCTGCATATCAGCAGGTGTGACAGGAAAAAAAATACATGTTCCTCTTGGAAGATCTGATTTATTTCAGAAAATGGTTGTTTTCTGGTCTCCTGAGTAAAGCTTCTTCTAATTAAGCAGTTCCCATTAGAACATGCCACCCCAATTACCTGTACACATATACTAATCTTCAGACTGATATATCTTCAGGCTTTAGCTGGATAAGCGTAATCACCTATGAAAGCTTGGGCTGGGTAAGGAGAAGGAAAAGATTTTGTCCTTCTACATTTAAACCAGCTACAAAATCTTGGAAGAGATTTTGCAATGATGACAAGCGAGTCAAACCATGAGAGTAGCACACCAACTCACATCATGTCGAGTGGTACAAATACTATGTCATTTTAAGAGAACTGGCACACATAGCTCTTTCCATCCTCCAGCAGAAGTTCTTACCTGGTAGGACTATCCCCTGTTCCCACACAGCCCAAAAGGACCACTGAGAGAGGAAGCATTCCAATCTGAAGCAAGGGCTGAACTTGCTCCAAATGTGAGGTTAGCAGTGGGCTAGTAGCACAGGGCTCAGGGTTGAGTGAAATCTCACCATCTTTGTCAGAGGAGGCTGTAACTTGGCAGGAGGAATAAAGGGTCACACTGCCCAAGGGAAACCCCAGGAGAAACTAGGCTGTTGGTGATGGTGGGGTGAGCATGAGGAGTCTGACCTGCACACGTCTCAGTGAGCCTCATAGACTAAGCGCCAGTGTTGAGACGTGGTGCTGGATTTGTGCAAGAACCTGGAGCAGAGGTTGTGGTGCGACTCAAGAAGATGACTCTCTGAACCCCAACTGCACAACAAGGATGAGGCACATAGGCTCTGGATGTGTTTGGCCATGATGCAGGTGGGACTAACAGACAGGACATACCTAGCAAAGTGTCTTTTCTGCCATTTTTCTCCCAGTGGTCTTCTTGTAGAGTGCGTTTGATGAATGTGAATAACCATGAGCCAAGAAGCGAACAGACCTTTGTGCAGCTTGAGGGCCATCCATGAAAATAATGGGCCAAATTTTAGTATAGATGAATGCTTCAGTAGACTTCTTCATACTTTGCCAACAGAAAATTCTTGGCTGTTGTCTCTGGCAGTAAGGGTAGAGGCAGTGCCAGCTGCCTTTCTGATAAGGCAGCTACTAATAGATTTCACCATCAAACAACCCTCACTGAAATCTGTCCAGAGATGCCTGGGTAGACAACATTCATTAGACAGAAAAGGGGAATTTCGTTGCTGTAAGAGAGGAATGGAAAGCCCATCATTCCTACACAGCTGAAGGGAAACAGATACTATTCTGGTCTGACCGCTCTTCCCTGTCTCTGATGTAGCGGCAGGGATGCTGTCTTGTCTTGGCAGCGTTGACGAGTGTTTGGTAATTATAAATATCTGTCAGACTTTTGGTGTCAATATTTTAGTGTCAGGTAGCTACCTGACCGCATTTTGAAAACAACAGAGCATGTTCTGTACTTCCCATGTTTCAAAATGGATTAAAAAATTTCTTTAGGAAACAAAATACAAGTCAAGAGACTGAAGTCAAGTTCAGTTCTTATTAATTACAACACCATTTGACTTGACACAAAGGTGAAATTGCATTCAAATCACTTCCAAATTTGTTTGCAGCATGTATGAGTCTGTGAAACTAGTGAGATGTGTTTGCATATTTGAGGAGGGAATTACTATGTACATACCGATGCCCAGCACAGGTAATATACAGGCATTCTTTTTAAAGGCTAAGTTTATGCAGCTAATTCCTCACATTCAGCACTGACTGTACAATAATCCTTTTGACAAATGAGTCAAGAGGCAGGGTGCTGCTGAGCATAAAATGCGTTATTGCCTTGCACAGATCTAGGACATGTAGATGAGTGAGGATTAATAGTTACAATTAGAAACGTAAGAGCAGACTGTAGATTGTGAAAATAATTAGCAGATTCTGAAAAGAATTTCCAGCCCCACAAAAATGTTTTAGTGCAGAATACATTTCAAATGGAAACAATAAAAGAGACTCAGCCATGCTCTTCTCATAATGGTACATTTGGGATTGTCAGGACAGGATTTGAACGCTTGTCAGCTCCCTGACAAAGATAGCTCAATGCTCACAGCCAACTAGACACCATGGCCCCTGCTGGAGGTGGCAGGCAGCCACTTGGCTTCCCAGAGTGGTCTCAGTCACATTGTAACTGTATTCCTACCTGTGGTCTTGTTCTTCTTAGGACTGTAGCACTTTGTGTTCCCACAGGATTTATGCCCCCCAAGCCCTCTGCCCATAGAAGAAAGCATCAGCAATGCTGCAGTATGTGAACACCCCGATCCAGAGCAAGGATGGGGCAGGGTCCCTGACACAGGATCCAGGCAGGTGCATGGAAGGAACTGCCCTCTGCTCTGGGACCAGGGCTGCCCCTGGTCCTTAGGAAGACAGTGGCTGGAGAAAGTTCCTGTGCTTTGTTGAGTGGGTTTTTTTTTTTTCCAGTATCCTAATCTGGTCCTGCTTAAAACACTGCTAATAAAAGAAAATGTGGACACTCCATAGGAAATTTAAATAATCCTGAAAATGGATTATAAAGTTATGTTTTAAAAATGTAATAAGTGCTATATTATCTTTCTTTGACTTTTGGCATTAGAGGAACCCCATTTTTCAGGGGTGCTGGGTTTCAGCAGAGACTACGGATTCAGACAACTGCAGTAAGGTGGAAAAGTTGGAAAAATGAGCAGTAAAGAAGTACCCAAACCTAATGACCACAGTGAAGCAGCATGGCAAGATACGGTGCCGGCAGAGAGGCTGAGCTGCGGGATATTGGAGCTGCACCGCTCAACCCCGAGACACCTCTGGAGTAGACCCTTCAGCTTCTGTCCTTTCCATATCAGCCACTCTGCAGCTACTTCCCAGGTGGGCTGTATATGGGATTTAAATAACTAAAATGCCATTACAAAGATCACGAATCATGTTCTCTCAGCAATAGAAAACAAGCCTAATTTGCCTTTCTTGTCTCTGTCTAAAGGTAATAGGTGACTGGTGACTACAATTCCTTAAGAAACCAGAGTCTGCCATTTATGTTTCCAGAAAACTGTCCTCTTGTGGCTATCCTTTCACAGTTTCCAGAAGACTGGAATAGTAAAAGTACTCTGAGAAACCCAGTTAAGAAGATCCAGGGAGGGTTTGAGATGACAGACTTTAACAGTAAAATGATGGCTCGTTGCCATTAATTTCATTCAGATGAACCTTGCTTCTGGATAGGAGACAACATCCCTCCCAGCTATGGATTGAGGAGCATGCCTTCCCAAAGTTTGCAAATCTCTAACTTGGTGATGAATAAAAAATTCTGGCAGGAGAGGAGCGTATAATGATCAAGTGCAAGGCAATGGTAACAATACATCTCACCACTCAATAGAACACTCTCTTTGTAAGAACGTACTCCTTGTTTATAGACCAGGTAGCTTGTGCAGAAGAGAGGCGTTAACAGCTTTCAGTCTGGTTTAGCAGAAAGACTAACTGATGATGTGAAATTACCTGGAATACTTAATCACAGAGATCAAGAGAGTTTTGGATTGGGTTTTTTTGGTGTAAGTACAGCTTTAAAAATCATATTATTCCAGTATAACTCCCATTGTTGCTGTCAGTATGGAGTGTCTAAGTGCCTAATATATCTAACACAGATGTGCCAAAGGCCTACAATTAAATCACTCTTCACTCATCTTCGGGTACCAATCAACTTTTTCTCCTCTTAATGAACAGACACATGCTGTTTTAGACAGAGGTTGATTGACTGGTTGATATGAAAACATAAAGTGGCAGGAGCTGGTGAAAAGTATTTGCTATTCTCTCTGTTTGGAGCTGCAATAGAAGTGAGTAATTGTTTCTGATTGTGGCAACCACTCTCGTGCTGACTGATGAGCGCTACAGCACTGATACAGAGGCTATGTTCGGCAGGTAACTCATTCACGAGACATATCCCCAATATGTTTTATTTTAAATGATGAACTTGGCTTTGAATAAGTATTTTTCTACTATGTGGTCCATAATAGTCACCTTCACACCTTTGGCAGATTTCAAAGGAGCTCTAATCCAATATTATAGCTCAGAAAACTGAGCCAGAGAGATGCAAAGTGGGTTTCTCAGCGCCTTTAGGCAGCAGACCCAAAATAATCCCCACACTGCAGGAGTCCTTGTCTATCTCGCTTGGTACATACTTCAGGAGACTCATATTCAAACTGAAGTCAGCTTGTTCATCTCAATGCCAGAAATAGATGAAAATTTTCCAGATATAATGCATCAAAAATGAAGCTTGGTGATAGGATCAGGTAAGGAAGGCACCTGTCATCTGATGAAAGACACCTCCTCAATATCTGTGTACTCTATAGAGGTTGCAGTGACCATCCCCCTGTACCACTGGTCTACAATCTTTGTGGTCCTCGAGGTCTGGGCAAACAAATACTGTTTCTGCAGTACTCTTAAATAACACTCTACATCAGTAGAAAGCTGAGTTTGCTGAAGAAAAAGGGTGTCTATAGCCAGCTGAAGCAGTGCCATCATCAAAAAATCACATACAGGGTGAAAAACAGTAGGAAAACGCATTACTGTTGAAGCAAATGAAGACTGTTGATGTAGGAGTGCCATACTTATTTTGGAGGGAAGGTTGATTAAATTATGATCCCTAAATGCAAAATCATATCAAAACCAAAATAATTCTTCAGAAAACCTGGGAGTTTCAGTTACTTTTTAAGTTAACATCTTAAAGAGCAGATGCGGTAAGAAATGAATGGGTTCTAATTTGGGCTAGATACGAAGGCAGTCATTTCCCAGTACAGATGGATAGGATAACATGTGCCTATGCTCAGCATGCCTGTGCGAGGGCAGCACATCCCATGGGTTTCTTAGTTACACAAAAGACAAAACAAAACCAACAACAAGGCAAACCACACTTTTTCACCTTGAAAGAGCATGAAAGAAAACACTGAAATTGAATCTCAGTGTTGTCTGATTGTGTATATTTTGGTTGCAAGTACTCAACTTTCTTTTCCTAAAAAATAATAAACTTTCCTTGAGCAAAGCACTCAGAACAGGTGCTGGAATCAAATTATAAGCCTGTGCCTTTTGTAAAAGAACTTAAAAAAATAAAACCCCACTTATAATTATCATTTGACAATCAGTGGTTCCCACAAAGACTGTTTTAATGCTATGTTACAATGACAGAATTACATTAAATTCCTCAGTAGATAATCATAGTTTTAAATTAGTTAAAAATATTGTTGTGCTCTTTGGAGGGCTTTGCAAGTTTAACTGCAATTTTTCTGTGGTTTTTTTTTAATCTATTTTTGTTTGTTGGTGGGGACTGCCAAAGTTTGTGTAGATATTTAAGCCCAAGACGGCATCTTAGCTTAGCCATCTGTGAAAACAAAAACCGAGTAAAAATATAGCTTTGAATAAATGAAGCACTGAGGGAATTTCATACTTGATATAAATAATTGCAGCTATAGCTTGTTGCTATGCAGTTAAGAAAAACATTTTTCTTATACTTGGTGAAGACCCATTTCTTTAAAAGGTTTCACTTTTAAACATGAAGACAATGAAACATTAATATTTTTCCATCTTCTGCTTCAAGCGTACATGTGAGATCAATGCTTTGCTGTCTGATTTGATAAAAATGAATGCAAAGGCTCTGGAGAGACGCAGCAGAGGCTCCTGGCAGCTGATGTTCACCAACATTTTCACTGGCCTCAGCCAAAGGCTTTTGATTTGGGGCCCAATCCAGTAGGGCTTGACATTCAAGTGCCCTGTGGAAGGACCAAGCATAAGAAAATTAGGGTCCTTCTCATTTAGGTGGGGTAAAGGAGAGCTGTAAGGCAGCAGCTTTGAGAAAGTGGCACTCCCTTCCCAGGTATGGCAAGAAAAGTCACTTTATAATGATCACATGGGAAAATCCCTGAGGGCACAGAAAAGAAGGGAAAGCAAAAGCAGTTCTGGCAGCAACAGTTTTTGCCCCCTTTTTTTTTTTTTTTTTTGCATTTCACCTCTTGGAAAGTGGCATGTTTTATTGCAGGGCAATACTTGGAAAGAAGGGTTGGTTTAGGAACTTGTTCTTGTTCTTGAACAATCATCACAACGATGTATTTAACCATGATTCTGAAGCCTCAGCTCCAAAGCGAAGCAAAGCATAGACTTCCTGGCCATAGTATGTGGAAATTACAGACTTGACTTTTTGTAATAAAAGCCACTTTGTGATGGCCACCCTAAAGGCAGGAAACTGAAGATGTCCTTGTAGGGCAAGGGCTCACGTGCCCTTGTTGCCCCACAGGGGCCCTGCCTCCCACCACATCTCCATGGAGCCAGGGGCTGCCTGAGGTCACTGCAGATAGCCCCAAAGAGGTGAAATGCTTGAATAGTGTAGTGCAACTCTCTCCCCATGTGCCGCTTTCATTTCAAACCTAAGAATGAAGACTATGAGGATCATAGCACCTGTGCAATAAAAGCATAAACCCAACAGGCATTATGCTTCCACCCATTCTGGGTTTCTTGTGGGAATTTTCAGCCCCAATTTCTCCATTTCAAGTCCTGAGGGGACTTTTCTGGTCATTGCTTTAGACCTGCTTCATAACAGTGCATAGGGTTTCATGCGGGTTCTTAGCCTCTCAGTGAGGGCGCAGCTCCCTGTGTGCATGCTTGGAGCCCATATATGTGTGTACGTTTATGTATATGTGCAGAGGGAGTAGCAAAACCGACAGCTCCAGAAAAGCTCAACATTTTTTGCCTCCTGTTTGTCTTGTTTCCCTGAGAAAAAAAATGTTGGACTTTCTTGGCTGAAAGCTGTCATCTTCAATGAAAAGCTGATTATACAGTGGAAGTAAATAATAAAAGCACGATTCTGTCTGGTTGCCTAGGCTAAATTCATGAAAAAAACCTCAGTTGGCACTCAGTAATTTCCTCATGAAAAGCAGTGTTTTCTTAAGGAAATAGTGACAATTTGCCTTAGACCAAATTAGTGAAGATATAATCTGTCTTCACATTGAAGATGTCAAATTTGCATGCAAATAATTGTGGCATAAGAACTGGTGGTGTCACACAGCTTTAATGATGGTTTGCAGTAAAAATACCGAGAGAACAAACACCTGCTCTACAGCTTCTGCGGGTTACCAGCATATTATTATTGGTTCTGACCTTCTAATTGCCTCTTTATTTTCTGCTCCTGGCTGCATGGTGAATAACACAAGTGCTCTTTCAACTCCTACGTGTCCCCCACACGCTCCCCCCTTCCTCCTCTCTCTCTCTCTGAAAATAAATAAACTACCAATTTAATGACTAACTAGCTTGTACTCTCGGAAGAGTTTCCTGAGCTTTTGTAAAAACGTTGAGCTTTGAACATTTTTCAAACAGAAATCAGTATTTTTGTCTCTCTTTCTCTTAACTTTCTGTACATGCCAGTGAGGCGCATTTTAATTAGAGCGCTGTCTGCACGACGCTACAGCCCACCTGCCTCTCTCCTGCCGGTAGCGGGGAAAATGCTACAGTGGCTGCTCATGTGTAGCTAGAGCAGCAAACAGCTTCTCAAACAAGAGGAATGTCAAAGGCCCGGGCGCCGGGCGCGGTGCGGAGCGGCTGCTGGGTCACGCCTGGTACCCAGGAGGCGTCGGGCCGGGGGATGCTGCGGGTGGGATGCGGGAGAGACGCTGCCCAGCGCCCGGCGCTTGCGGCAGCACTCCCGGGGGCGGCAAGCGCCGTTGTCACCCCTCTGCTGAAGGGAGAAGGATGAGGTGTTGGGGCCGCGGGAAGCGCGTCCAAAAAAAAATACCATCGTGCGTGTAATTGCCAGAAATAACGGGAGCGGCGGGTCGGGGGGGGGGGGAAGCGGCAGAGACGGAGCCCCCGGGTGGCACACCCGGCCCTGGGGCGGCTGCAATGCTTGTCGGCAGCCATGAGATGTCACTGCTGCCCCACACAAAAGCAGGTACGGGCTAATTTGTCAGACAGACCAGAAAGACACAGATGTGGCCACTTCGCGCCTTGCTTTTCCTTCCCCCCAAAAAACTATCCTGCTGTAGCCCTGGCTCCCTCCCCGTCCCTCCCGCTCAGCCCCAGCAAGGTTACCGTTTCCCAGTCCGGAGGCCTCTCCACTGCCAACACCTCGCGTCCCGCTGCGCAGGTCCGTGCCGCTACCAACAGCGCTGAGCGTGGCAGTGCCTTTTGGTCTGGGAAGAGATGAGACAGAAATGTAAGGCTTGCACCTTGCAGCTCCTAAACTGTGGCTGCCTCATATCACCTTTTTCTGAAAAGAGGCCACCACACTTCAGATTTTTTTTTTTTTTCCAAGAGGCTCAAGTAAAAATTATATACTCATTCCCTTTAGACTTATAGTCTGACCTGAAATTTAGAAACAGTAACAAAGGATTTTATGCAGTAAAGTATCTTGCCATGCCCTGCTTGCTGTAACATAGTTTTTATTCTTGTCTCAAATATTCTGATTCAGAAAATAGGTTTGTAGGAAGGGCAGGATCTTCAGTATTAATTTTTGATCTATCTATGGCTAGGCTTGACGTTGTTCAGCTCTTCAGTGTTCAAAATAAATGTAAATGCATGCTAGCAGAGAGAAGACTTAATTTTCTGGTGAGTTAAATAACTCTGCTTCCCTGCCATATCCCATGTGCTGTCCTGAATGAAAAGTTCCATCCCAAGTAACTCAGGGACAGGTGTCCTTCATTAGCACTTATAAATTCCTCTCTCATCAAACTTTCAAGACAATTGCATGCTTTTCACCTTAGACAAGATGGAAAGTAAATGAGGTTTATCCCTGCAGCAAATCCGTCAGAAGACTGGCACCGTCTGCCATTAGACAAGGACTGCAGAGATGTAGATAAGGAAAGCAAGTCTAGGAAGCATAGTCCTACTGAGGCATATAAATATGCCTTATATTAATCGCTATTTATTAAAACAGGTTACAAAATACATTTTCAAAGTTCAGATGAGTGACCATCTTAGCCGTTAATATCCCAGGAATATACTTAGATCAAAGTTTTATGACCTCTATTTATTATGGCAGATAGCACTACCTGAAAATGCCCACTTTTAAAATCTTATTACTGTCAAATCCCTTATTTAGGCCAGTGATTTGACATTCTTGCATGAGCGAACATTAAAGTTTTGCCTTTTTAACCTCCTAATCCTGGTGCATAAATCATTTATAACTGATTCTATTCTATGTGTCTTTTTGGTGTTATTGGATTCTTATCTTTCTTTCCAGTCTAGGTTTCTGATTTAATATATTAAAAACTTCGGTTCAGCTTTGCTTTCTTTATTAAGATACAAAAGAAGTAGAAGCTTATAGAGTGCTGAAAGAAAAGTGCAATATACAATTCTTAAAAAAAAATTAAAAAGTTTTCGTTTAAAAGGAGGGAAGATTATGCCATCCTCTCATGTGGCATTCCTTTACAATTGTTGTACGAATGCAGAGAATTACTTCTAATTTTAAGCCAGTACATTTGTGTGCTCTCCTTTAGCTGCTTTTGTTCAGATAGCGAGGTCAAGCCCTGCAGCCCTAGTTCTGCTGGTGGGTCTCAGCAAGCTCTTGCTTCTCTAGAGTGCTGCTGGAAGATCTTTCCCCATGGACCTGCTGGCAGGATCACAGTCTGAAAAGACATGGACAAAAAATTCCCCTTTCCTGTCCCACGTCGACTTTTTCTTCTAACACTTACACTATAGCTGGATGAAAAAGTAAAATAAGAGCCCGTTCCACCAGCAGAAAACCAGCAAAAAATCAAACCAAATCCCAAGCCCTAAGTATTAATATGAGTACCAAACCCAAATAAGCCTGACTTGTGTCTCAGAATTGGCCTGCATTAAAGGTTTTCTTATGACAAAGAAGGGCTGACAGCTGAAAGGTTTGAAAGTGATGAGAAAGCCGAGGGCCCAGCTTGGTTCTGCGGCGTTTGTATTTGGAAAGTCCTGGTTATACCCACTATAATAGCACGACAGACTAATAGCCTACCAGATTAGTTTACAAAAGGCAGGTCTGATCCTTCATGCGGGTACATCCAAGATGCCTGAGGCATGGATGAACCTGCAACAATAGCAGGATCACACTGCAAAATAAAAAGTCATCTGTACAGAATTAGACACTTGAGTCACTATTGGACATAGAAAGAGGGGTGGTTAAAAATACATATTTTTTGAACAAAGATGAAAGTATGGCATAGAGAGATTTTAATCCACATTTAAATGAAATTGACCTGCTTTAAATAAAAAAAAATCTTGTTCATGCCTGAAGTATACCTGCAATTACATAAATTTGAACACCAAGTCGTCTTCCTTCCCTGTTCCAGGGAGGCTGTTTAAATTTTTGTGTATATATATACATACACATATAAACACACACCCTGCCCTTGTACTCTGTATGTCCATGATGTGACTTGGCCACACCATGCTCCAGGGACCCTGACAGCAGATGGAAAGGGCAACAGTGGGCAAACTTGTATTTCATTTTCCATTTGGATGTACAAAGCATAAACCAGACACAAACAACAATGAAGTAATGCTCAGTATTAGGGGCTTAGATTCAGACTTAACTACTGATTTAGCTGAAAATTGTTTTTATTCTGGCTAAAGTGGGTAAATGGTCTTTTTGTACTAATAGCTGAAAGCCCTGACTGGTAAGCCTAGCAGTGCAGGGTGAGGAGATGGCAGCCAGGTGCCTCTGGGCATCATGAGGAAAAACAGCGTATTGCATTGCCATGCTAGCCACCATGCTGGGACCAAGACAGCCCTATACTGACTTGTGTATTTTTTCCAAGATGCCTTGTAAGAAGCTCATGAAATAAACCTGGCAAAGCTCCACCTGAGCTTTTCAGGTTACCCTACTTATTTTCTGATTTGGGATTCATCCAAATGAAAACAAATTTGGAGCACAGCTGGCAGCTCTTGCCTCTGGACAGCTTCAGAGAACCCAGGTCCTCTTTAAGGGCTGCAGGGAGACACCTGTGTCCTAAGGTGCAGGATTCCCAGAATGGGACATGCCCTGAAACCCAACTGTGATCTAATTAAAAAAAAAAAAAGAAAAAAAAAAGGATTCTACCAGCTTTGTAGTGCTTCAGATGCAAGGTAGTAGAATCCTGACAGACCTCACTGTCATTCAGTGTTGTGCTGCTATAATTAATCCCTGGTTCAGCTGCCAGTTATTGCAGATGCCCTTATGCAGACAAAAGAGGACTTTTTTTTTTCCCCTCTCCATTTATTTTTCTGCAAGTTCCCTGACCTGGAAACCTGACATTTTCTAGTTCACACTTATGCACATTTCAGCTCTTCTCCTTGAGTCCTGTTTAGGATCTGTACTGACAGCAAAATGGCACAGACAGGAGAGTCTGTGCCCACCCAGAGGAAATGCGAACAACACAACCTTGTCAGGATGTTCAGCCTCAGTTATTCCTCCTTTACTACCTAAATTCATTTATTCCAACATCCATTGCAAGTGATTGCTTTTCTATACAACATTTTGTCTATGCTACCCAACCCCACAACTGCTGTCTCAGTACGGCAAATTGAAAGATTCCCCCCTGCTTTAACATGCCTTATAGCAGACACAGAATCCAGCATTAGTTTTCCCTTGCTTCTTGAAAGAAAAGGGCAAAAGATAGGAATAACACACTCTACAAACTGACAAGCCTGCCTCTGTTCAGAGTGCTGCAGAAAGTGCCAAAGAATAGTGGATTTGTGGGAGAATAATACTGCTATACTGCTGCCAAGGTCAGTCAGCCTTGTGCACTGGGCTGGCAAGACAAAGATACTTATATAAGTAATGGCCACCGGCAGTTAACTTTAAATTTGGCACACATTTCTCCCCCCCTGCCCAACTGCAAAAGGAAAAACATATTAAACTTGTTCTGCCTTAAGCTGCTTTTGTCACTTGTTTATTTTCTACATCTCTTCCAGCTCGAGATTCTCACAACTACTGCTACAAGCAAAAAATTCAGCATTCAGCAAGGGCCTGGTGGTTTTTGCAGTTTCTTTGAAGATTTCTGGGATTTTCTCTCATGGATGGTGTAGAGAGCTGAATAAGAAAGGTCACGAAAGTAAGTTCGGTGGTCACAATCCTCCAATTTCACTGTGCATACACATTTCTTGCATCCATCTCACGCCAAAACCTGTTATTTCATGTTCTTACCCACAGTAGCTGTTGCTTACATGGATAGCAGCATGGGCTGAGACGGATTACTCCTCTAACATCGGTATCTGGTCTAAATAGAAAAGCAGATGTAGTATGTGCACCTACCACTTGCAAGGGAGCCACACACGCGGGGCTGTTGCAACTGGGGAAGGGCTGGTTGCCCTAGGCTGGGCTGAAATGGGGCTCCCAGCCCAGGGATGGGTCCATGCAGGTCCCAGCTGGGGCTGCTCAGGGTCATCAGGGCCTCACACCACCCCCAACAACTATTTCCAAACTACAAACTCCCTCTCTCTGAGGATGGCAAGTCACAGACGAAATAGCAGAGCTAGTGAAAAAGTGGTTAACAGGAGCTTTAGCAGAAGAATAGAAGAATGTGGAAATAAGCCCCCGCCATTTCTTACATTATCTGAGAGCTGTTCAGCCATGAATTGTCTGTAATAATTAGCATGAGAATATCTCCTTGATGACATTCATACTGCATAAAAGGGTCTGCATTTCCTCCATCAAAGTGCATATTTATGAACTGAATCTCCGAAAGACAGAGCCTTTGATAGTATTATTTTAATATTTTTTGCATATGATTTAGAAGTTTAAACTTCAAGAAGCCCTAATAATAAAAAAGACTATCAGATTTCTGCTAGTCACCTCCGTCTCTAGTAAACACAAACACATATATGGGAGTCACTGTTTAAATATGAAAGTGACAGACTATACAAGATAGAACGACATGAATAAATTTACTTTTGATCTTTAATGATCCTGAGAATAATGACTTGAAAAACCAACCTTGAATGCTGAAGCCATTACATGGCATATGGTTTCCTCATTTTCCATTTATTTCTTGATCCTGGTCTGTTCTGAGTCACACAGAAAGTTTTTTTCAGTGTATGCCCATGTGCATGCATGCTTCTGCCCCTTTGTTGTTCTAATACCTCTTATTTTATAGACCTGATTACTGCAATAGCTCATGACTTAAGCTTGATCCAACACTAGACTCATCAAGGGCAGGATTACAGGAATCACCTCTATCAGAGGCAGGACTGCGAGGACACACGATCAGACATGCTGCCACCAGCTTGAGTTTGACAGTCTTAGGTGTGGGAAATGGCAGTTCCTCTTCACAGGTGTAGAACTTCCGGAGATTTGTAAACAGAGCCTACCCAAAGCTGATGGACTTGTAGATTCTTCTACTTACTATGGTCCTGGTGTTACTTCTGGCCCTTTGTTTTAGCACCTGTTAACCACTTTTTCACTAGATCTGCTACTTCATTTGTGACTTTAGCAGGTGTCTGAAAGTTTAAAACCTTGAAATCTGAAAGGCAGATGATGATTACTTTCTGAAGTGTTTATAGAGCAAGTATTCCACTTGATTACTGCCCTTTCAGCAAAAATGGGCAAGCTGAATTACACGTGAATTACACCAGGCCTGGACAACTCAGGCTGAAAGGGAACCCAGGAAGAGAGTGTGTGTATGAAGTTGTGTACAGGAGGAGGTGATGGGACATCAAGCCTGGTGCCATGGGATGCTAGGCTCATTTTCTTCCAAGCCCAAGTCCTCCCCACCTCTTCTGAACTGCCCAGTAGAAACAATTCCCCCCCATGGGCTGCATCTGCTCCTCCTTTGGTTTGCAAGACCTCGATGCCACTGGTGAGGACATTAACCCATCCAGGGTAGCTTTGGAGCTGCAGCAGCCCTCTGCAGATCTATGAATTGCAACGTAAAAATGGTTTGGTTTCTCACTAGTTTTCAGAAGCTTCTAATAGAAAGTTTGGAAAGTTGAGGAGAAAGTAAAAGGCAGTATTAGTGAGGCCTCTTTGGGAACAGAGATGGAACTTTCAAAATGACAGCCAAAACAATGTTTTTCCTACTACATGGCAATGCCTGAAAATCTTCCTATAAGCTTTCCACATGGAGTTCTTTTATTTCAAAGTTGTCAGTGTTAGGCAATTACAATTCCTGTAGTGAAAGTCTCCTTTTGTTAGAAAGCTAACAGTTTTGAGTTGCACAATTTCAACAATTATATTATTTAGAAAAACCCTCTGACATTTGGAATGCATCTCTAAAGCTCCATTTCTAATATAACTTATATCTTCTATTATCTAACAATAAATAATTTGTATTTAATTCACAAGTGCAGATAGCAGAACATTTTATGCACCAACAAAATAATGAGTAGTACATTTCTCATCTTAGGGATGAGAATGATCTGTATGGATGCTGACTAAATCTCCTTTCTAAAGAAACTAAGATTTGCGAAACAAATAACTATTCAAGGCAGCTCTATTTTTCTGAAAATTGAATAGAATATTCTGAATTTTAAAAATCCAGGAAAAAAATCTCTTCACACTTAAAAACATTCTGGAAATAATACAGTTTTGCTTGGCATGCATATTAACTGCTCAAAATGGTAATAATGGTGAATTGTTGTATTTTCAGGAAGATTAACAAAATAACCTTCCTTATCTTTTAGCTGTTATTTATGTTCTTAAGATGTAAGCTGTTTGGTGCAGGGATTGATTTTTAGTAGCCAAATATGCCCTTGCTCAATATCTCCAAGTATTACAGGAATGAAATTAGTACACAAAAATATAATATATTTATACTTGTGCTTAAAAAGAAGAGAGTATTATAGAGACCAGGTACTTATCCCAATGAAGTTACAAATATTTTGAGATCTTCAGTGAAGAATGATTCATTTGTCCCAGTATTCCCCACTAGCTGATAGAAGATTTGGCAAAAAACAATGTATTCAACACTAACAGCTGTTCAGAGCTATTCTGATCTTCTGATAAAACACACAGTGAATCTAAGTGTGTGCCTCGTAGTTAACAAGAGAAATAAATTTTATAAAGTATACTTATGATGGTCTTTATAAAATTTGGTCCAGAGGCAAACTTAGACCATAATACACCATTCTCATGTACCTGCTTTGAGGACCATTGAGAGGTATAAAGACTATATTTCAATTCTGTCATTATGCCACCATTTTATAAACCGTGCCAGTGTTATCTAGAAATAACTTTTGCTTGGTCAAAACTCCACCGGGGCCCATGGAAGTGAGCCCAGGAGCTCCCTCTGTCCCCAGTTTTGCATGTAAAGGAAGCTATGGACATCTCCTGCATGGTCCAGGCTGGGGCCCACAGCCAGCCCAAATGACCCAGCATCGGGCCTCAACCTGGCCCCACCACACTAGTGCTGTTTCGACTGGGCATTGCTTGGAATAATCTAAAAAGGCAGAAAATTAGCAAATGGCCCTTTTTGTAAAATTCTGAAAGAAATTAAGAAATGAATAGGTAAAATCAGTCAGAAAATGGGTAAGAAGAAAATGTTGATCTCTACATCACAAACACTGTAAAATGCTTGTCTTGATCAGAAAACAACCACATAATTCAGAACATGCAGAAGTGGCTGAGTGTTTTTGAAAAATGTTAATTCATCACCACCAGAAATTCCTGTGGGAACACGCATACCAGTTTTGAAGGATGGTTTTTCTTGGATTCAATACAAAATTTCTGATCAGAAAGAAGAGAGAATAATTGGTGGTTCAGATGTTCGTGAGGCATGTGGGAATCCTCCCCACTCTGTTCAAGCCTCCATTTTCCTTCTAAAAGGAAACTTAAATGTGAATCTCCCAGGTGAACATTTTAGCTATTGTCTAATCTGAGTTGGGTGAGATTTCACAAAAGAGCTTCACAGGGTTTTAATTGCAGCCTGACTTTGAGCAGGACATCTTTTGGATGCTTGAAAAAGCTGCTGTGACATGAAAGGATGTTTTCGAGGACTGGTGCAGGGCCCTGCTCCAGCCCACTCCCCTCCCTACCCCTCCTCCCTCTGCAAAGCAAGCGAGAACGAGGTGTAAGATTGTAGTCTCATTCTTATAAGGTTATCAGAATAAAAATTCATCCACATGAAATGAGGAAAATAAATCCCATTACTGTTAGGATTGATTTAAAAATCACAGTTGTTTTACTCATCGTTCTTATTCACAATTCAGTTTATAACTATAAAAGATGAAGGGGAATATGCCCTACTTTTCCCCTTGTGATTTGACAGCACATCTGCTGAATAGCTTTGCCATGAAATCTGGTGTTTGCTCAGTTTCCCCTGCTATGTTTTTGGGCCTTCCAGAACACGAAAGGAAAGGAGAAAATTTGGAAAGACAGGGGATGGGGAACACAAAAAACCCATCTCAGGCCATTACAGCCCTCAGGCTCACTTGTGCCAGCCCTTTCCTCGCTGTTTGCCTGCAAACAGTCAGTTGACAGTGTCTTTTTCAACTGAAAGGAGGTGTTCGCTTTTATTAATGACTGGAGGCCAAATCTAACCTCTAATGGCTGTGACTAATAGCCCAAAGTCTGCAGTCTCCCTGGAGCAGGAGCCTTCAGAGCATGTCAAAAGGAGACAAATGTAAGTCAGAGCTGTGAAGCCAAAGAACAGGGGTGAAGCCTTTAATAGCTTATATTCTTACTACCACCCATTTATTCCTGCTAGAGGCAGAATCACAGAATCTTAATGGTTGGAAAGGACCTCTGAGATCACCGAGTCCAACTACACACACACAAAAGACCCCTACAATCTCGGCCACTAGACCATGGCCTGAAGTGCCACATCTACACATTTCCTAAATACCTCCAGGGATGGTGACTCAACCACCTCCCTGGGCAGGCTGTTCCAGTGCCTGACCACTCTCTCAGTAAAGTAATTCTTCCTAATATCTAATCTAAACCTCCCCTGCTGCAACTTCAGACCATTTCCTCTGGTCCTGTCCTACTTCTCTACAAGCTCCTTTCAGGTAGTTGTAGAGGGGAATGAGGTCTCCCCTCAGCCTCCTCTTCTCTAAACTAAATACACCCAGTTCCCTCAGCCTCTCCTCATATGACTTGTTCTCTAGACCCCTCACCAGCTTGGTGGCTCTCCTCTGGACAGGCTCCAACACTTTGATGTCCTTCCTGTAGTGAGAGGCCCAAAACCGAACACACTACTCTAGGGGAGGCCTCACCAGTGCCCAGTGCAGAAGCACAATGACTTCCCTACTCCTGCTGGCCACGCTATTCCTGATACGGGCCAGGATGCCATTGGCCTTCTTGGCCACCTGGGCACACTGCTGGCTCATGTTAAGCCAGCTGTCCACCAACACCCCTAGGTCCTTTTCTGCTGGGCAGGTTTCCAGCCGCTCTTCCCCAAGCCTGTAGCGTTGCCTGGGGTTGTTGTGACCAAAATACAGGACCTGCCACTTGGCCTGACCAAACCTCATACAATTGGCCTTGGGCCATTGATCCAACCTGTCCAGGTCCCTCTGTAGAGCCTTCCAACCCTCAAGCAGATCAACACTCCCACCTAGTTTGGTGTCATCTGCAAACTTACTGAGGGTGCACTCAATCCCCTCAATCAGATCATCAATAAAGATATTTAATAAGATTGGCCCCAAAACTGAGCCCTGAGGGACACCACTGGTGACCGGTCACCAACAATATTTCACCCCATTAATCAAAACTCTCTGGGCACAGCCATCTAGCCAGTTTTTTTACCTAGTGAAGAGCACACTTGTCTATGCCATGATTCACCAGCTTCTCCAGGAGACTGCTGTGGGGTATGGTGTCAAAGGCCTTACCAAAGTCCAAGTAGACAACATCCACAGCCTTGCCCACATCAAGAAGGCAGATCACATGGTCATAGAAAGAGAACAGGCTGGTTAACGAAGGTGTCCCTTTCATAAACCCATGCTGGCTTGCACCAATCCCTTGACTGCCCTGTACTTGCCGTGTGAGCTCACTCAAGATGACCCCCTCCATGATCTTTCTTGGTACCGAGGTCAGGCTGACAGTCCTGTAGTTCCCCGGATCCTCCTTCCAGCCCTTCCTATAGATGGGCGCCACATTAGCCACCCTCCAGTCATCCAGTACCTCCCCTGTTGACCAGGATGGTTGATAGATGATGGAGAGAGGCTTGGTGAGCTCTCCCACCAGCTCCCCGAGTACCCTTGGGTGAATCCCACCCAGCCCCATAGACTTATATGTGTTTAGGTGCATAAGCAGATCATTAACTACTTTCTCCTGGATTATGGGGGGGTTGTTCTGCTCTCCACCCTTATCTTCCAGCTCAGGAGGCTGAACACCCTGGGGGTAGCTGGTCTGACTGGTGAAGATTGAGGCAAAGAAGGCATTAAGTATCTCAGCCTTCTTCTTGTCCTTGGTTGCAATGTTCCCCCCAGAATCCAGTAAGGGATGAAGATTCTCCCTGATCCTCTTTTTGTAGATGTATTTATAAAAACTTTTTTTGTTGTCTCTTATGTTAGTGGCCAAGCTGAGCTCCAGCTGGGCTTTTGCCTTCCTACTTTTTTTCTCTGCATAACCTAACAAGATGGCTGTACTCCTCCTGAGTTGCCTGTCCCTTCTTCCAAAGGTGGTAAACCCTCCTTTTTTACCTAAGTCCCATCAAAAGCTCCTTGTTCATCCAGGCTGGCCATTTTCCCCTCCCTTTAATGTTGCGACGCATGGGGACAGCCTACTCCTAGGCCTTGAAGATTTCCTTCTTGAAGAGCATCCAGCCTTCCTGGGCCCCTTTGCCCTTCAGGACTATCTCCCAAGGGACTCTCTCAACCAGTGATCTGAACAGGCTGAAGCCCACCCTTCTCCTGCTCTTCACAGAAGCGGTCTTAATACATGGACCTGGCTGCTTTGGCAACTCCCTGGATGGGCCTTTATCAGCATCCTCAATCCCCTCATCGTCTATCTCCAGAGGCCTGTGTCTGTTCTGTATGGGCACCTGGGAAGGCAGGGGAGGTCTGGAGGGGGCTCTCCTCCTGGCACGAGCAGGTACCTGCTTCCGTTCCCCCCATCTTCTCCTAGTTCCCCTCCTTCTGCCTGGGGACAAGAGGGCAGGGGATCCTCTGCCTCTCGTGGAGCCTCCACCTGCTGTTTTTTCCCTAAGGATGGCAGGGTGTGGCTCCACCAATCTATTTCCCTTTCA